>OY757925.1:334623-720062 GCA_963585895.1 Sepioteuthis lessoniana
TGAAGTATGTTGAAAAGATTGGACACCGTGTTGTCTTCACCACAGGTCAGGGAGCATCTGCAGTTGGTTTGACTGCATATGTACAGAGGAACCCAGTGTCTAAGGAGTGGACCCTAGAAGCTGGTGCCTTGGTTTTGGCTGATAAAGGAATTTGTCTTATTGATGAATTTGATAAGGTAATTTTTTTTTTTTTTTTTTTTTTTTTTTGATGAATTATTATAACCCCTTCCTTACTATTTTGACTGTTTGCTAATCCATCCAGTCAATCTCCACAATACCCCAATGTTATGGCTGTTATAATGGTAAGGTGCAAACTGCTCACTTCATCCCACTTACGTGCCAGTGTGCAATTTGGGTCCTTGCAGAGATCAAATTGGCTGTGTCCCTTCCCAACTGGCACGACTGTGCACTCCTCTGCCTCACAGAATTCTTTGTTTAGAGGGTAAAGATTCATACATGAAAAGAGATGGTTTGACTTATGAACAGCTGGGGAGAAAAGAATGTCAACTCCGTTATAAAATACAATGATTTGGCATAACAATAATTCAGTTGGTTTTTCCCTTCCTGTGATTGGACTTCGTGAGTGACATTAGGTTGGCTCAAGGTTTTGATTCAGGAAGTTTCGTCAGCTGGTCTCTCTCTTGATTGTCTGCTATGTTTGGTTTTTATAAAACCCTTCCCAGAACTGGTATGGTTCTTCTTCCTCATACCGTCTTTTGATTAATGATCATTATTTTTTTATTTATTTTTTTTTTTTTGCACCATTTGCAATTTTTTGAATTTGGGCATTCTCTCAGCCTGTCTTCTTGGGCAATTCTCACCTTTCTTATGACTATGTCTCTCAATTCTTCCTACTTTCTCAATAATCATTGTGACCCTTCTTACTGGTTGTCACAAATATCTCTTTTAACAAATTCACTTTTCAAAGTGCGTTGGCAAAAAGGTGGTCTGAATCCAAAAGAATTCAATATTTTCCTTATCTGATTGCTGATTCAGCATTCTCCTTTGGCACTTGTTTCTGCAGATTATATGGAAAGTAACCAGATAATCCATTCCAACATATCACCTATGTTTGTACTTTTTCTTAGGGTTTCAATAAACTCTTTGTTATTCATATACTGTGAAAAGGGATCTGAATTATCGAGCAATTCATATTTCTTATCTGATTGCCGATTCAGCTTTCTATCTATTTTGTCACTGGCTTCTATAGATTTAAATGGAGGGTAACCAGATGGCCTTTTCTAAACATCATCAATCACTGTCTTCTTTGTTAGTGTTCCATTGACCCAGTGTTATTTATACAGTCTCAAATGAGAGACTACTTTTGATATCAAATGTTGATTAAACTCTTTACTTTATAGGGTTACTTTGCTTTGTTGGTCAGTTAACCCTCCACAAACCAATAGTGTCCCATTATCAATGATATCACAAACATCAAATACACTTTTAAATTTCTGCCCTGTCAGCTGGAGCTGTAGAATACGCTGACTGTACCTCTGTTGGCAGTGGGTGGTGACCTGTAATGCTTGAGGACGGGATCCTGGTGGCTGAGCAGTCCATGACCTAGGAACCAAAAAGGTCATGTGACTTTCAACACTCACTTTGGCCCTTACTAGATGGGTGGTCAGAGAGCCCCGATCCAATCAATCGCCTGGTCATGTCTGCCCTCTTTCAGATTTTTACAAAAATCTGAATTAGAGGGCCATGACTGTATGGTCAATCATACTGAGGAAAGACCCATATTCCCTCCTATCTCTGGGTGAGTAATTATCTTGGGAATGAAAGCCCAGGGACAAATCTTATTATTCTACCATCAGCATGAGTATACTGATGATGTAGCCATGATGTCCCTAGGCAAATGGGTTTCCCTCAGGGACATCCCCATGTGGGGCTCCATGGTGAGTGGAAACATAATCAATGAATCTCATCAACTTACTATAAATGGCTACAAATAAATCCACCAAGAGACCACACTTTGAAAACTCTGATAGTGAATCTGAAATCATTTGCAAAAATAATCCTACTTTTATGATAATACAATCCATAGAAGAAACACAGGTAACTAAAATATCACCATTTAAAATTGAACAAATCATTCCAAAAGAAATAAAACCATCAATAATCAAAAAACTAACAAACGGAACAATATTAACTGAATTCAAACCTCCCTCCACCAATCTTTAAATTCATCCAAAGGTGTAGTGAAGAGTTCTGAACTCTAACTGTATACACTTGATGAAATAAAAACTGATTTAAAAAATCAAAATGTTACAGATATTAATAGAATAACTTTTTTAAAAAAATGGAGAAACTATAAATACGAACACATATGAATACATATTAAATTTTAATACCCCAAAACCCCCTACAGAAATTAATGTAGGATATATGAAAATAAAAGTTGAAACATACATACCGAACCCACTTAAATGTTTCAAATGCCAGAGGTTCGGACATTATTAGGACAGATGCACTAGACCCCCAGTATGTGGAAGATGTGACAAAAACAACACAAGACACATGGACTGTCAAAAGGAAGCTTTCTGTACCAACTACAGAAAAAAAATCACCTTGCAAATTCCAGAGATTGTGAAGTCTGGAAAAAGGAATAAAATACACAAAAAACATTACATTCTCAGAGGCAAAGAAAATGATAGCAGTGAAATATTCAGAAATGTCAAAAAGAAACATTCCAAGCACAAACCAACAAGGACACCAAACATGTGAAAATAATCAAACCAGAATAAAACCTGCAGTAATCACCCAACTTATAAACGAGATGAGAATGGTAATCCAAGAAATGAAAACCATAATAAGAACAGTCACTGAAAACAAATAACTCTCAAAAGAAAATTCAAACACTGAAGATTCAACAAACCATAAGAAACAAACAAAGAGAAGCCAAAGCCCTCTCTTTTGAAGTGGCCTCTATTGCTAGGCCACCGCAGACCTCACCCTATGAGGAAACTATAAAGAAACCCCCTGCCAACAGATCGGGACATGGCACAAAACCAGAAAAAAACAGATCAAGGTCAACTTCAAGAACACAAACTACCGCAACTAAAAATAGATTTGAGGCTCTGGAAACTATGGAATCGGAGGATGAGATCCCATATTTAAACAAAACCCAAACAAAAAAAAAACAAACTTACTCTCAAAACAAACCCCTCAAAAAATTAAAACTGGCTCCCCAAGAGGAAACCAAATACCATAATACCTATAAAATAACACAGGGGAAGTAACATAACTACAAAGTAAGCTGTAATGAACTACCATTATCAATAGCTGAACAAAACCCTAATATGACACACTTCCAAGAAACCCTCCCAAAAAGCACAGATAAAACGAACCTGAAAAAACACCCTTTTTTACACTTGAACCATGGCTAATAAAATTATCTAGTGGAATATAAGAGGTATGAAACCAAACCTGAATGAATTAGTGCTTCTTATTGGGAACCTATGTCCAACTGTGATTTGTCTACAGGAGACTTTTCTGAAAGAGAAAGACATTACAATTCGTAGCTTTACATCATACAACTATGTAAATAACAATGCAGATAGAGCCTTGGGCAGCACATCCATCCTGATACTTAAAATCTCCCAACGCAGAATACAACTTGATACAAATCTTCAAGCTGCAGCTGCATCAGCCATATTACATTGTACCATAACCATATGCTCTACATACATACTACCACATGATCAAATTATTGACACCGAACTGGACCAACTGTTGCAACAATGCCCTAGACCATTTATTTTAATGGGTGACTTTAAGTCACAATATCATATAGGGATGCAAAGAAATAAACAAAAAAAGTAAAATTTTGGAAAAAAATCATGAATGAAAATAACCTGTCTGCTCAATACAAGCATGCAAACATACATAAACCCATTTAGTGGAAATACCTCTGCCATTGACTTAACCATATGTGACTCATCTATCTATATGGATTTCTCTTGGCAAGTGCATGATGATACTTGTGGCAGTGATCACTTTCCAATTCTCCTAAATAACATAAAACCTACCTGGGGAAAAATACCCCTTTGGAAATTAGACAAAGCTAATTGGGAAAAATTTGAAGAAAAACTAACACACTAAGAGCCAAACAATGACACTATAGAATATTTCACTAAAATGCTGAACTCCATAGCAATAGACTGTAACCCCAAGAATGCAACACCAAATAAATGAAACAGACCCTGGTTTAACAACAAATAGGAAGCAATCAGACGGTAAAAAGCAGCATTAAGAAAATTCCCCAAAAAACCAACAACATCCAATCTGATAGAATATAAACTAAATAGAGCAAAGGCACGTAAAGAGACAAAAGCTGCAAAAAGAAAATGTTGGCAAAATTGTCAACAAATTAAATTGCTCAATTAAATAAAAGGTAATCTGGGAAATGATCAGGAAAATTGCAGGCAAACAATACCAATAAAGCATCTCTCAAAAGATAATTCCATAATAACTGATAAAAAAAACTATAACAGAACTGTTAGCAGAAACTTTCTCTAAAAACTCATCAAAACAAAATGGCAAAAAAGAATTAATAACCATGAAAGAGGATGCTGAAAAACATAAACTAAACTCCAAATCAAAATATCTAGAAGAGTATAATAACTTACTGACACTAAGAAAATTAAAAAAAATCCATAGAAAAATCACATAATTCTGCTGTTGGCCCAGACGAAATCCATTACGAATTTCTAAAGAAACTTCCAGAAAAATCTCTAAAATTTCTCTTGAAAATACTGAACAAAATATGGACTGAGGGAAAATTTCCAGACTTATGGAGACAAACCACAATGGTACCAATCTCCAAGCCAAAAAAAGACAGCTCGGATCCACAAAACTACAGACCTATCTCCTTAACCAGTTGCTTATGCAAAACAATGGAAAGAATAATAAACAACAGGTTGACCTGGTATTTGGAATTGAACAACCTTATATCCAACTTACAATGCGGATTCCGCAGCAAAAGAGGCACTATAGACCATCTAATACGCCTTAAATCAAACATCAGAGAAGCCTTCATTAAAAAAGAACACCTCACACCTGTATTCTTCGACCTCGGAAAAACCTATGATACGATGTGGAAATACGGAGTAATGAAGAACCTGCATTAACTAGGTATAAAGGGCAGTTTACCACAATTTATTTATTGAATAGAAAATTCAGAGTTCGTGTTGATACCATATTTTCAAGTGTAAGAAATCAGGAAGAGGGTGTCCCACAGGGCAGTATATTATCTTTAGCCCTGTTCACTATAAAGATAATATAACCAAGGAGTTGCCACCCGGAATTGATGGGTCACTATATATGGATGACCTCATATGTTGCAAATCGAAATATATCCACACAATTGAACAAAAATTGCAACTAGGACTGAAAAAAATCAGCTGATGGGCAACAACAGTAAATGGTTTCAACTTCTCTGAAACAAAAACAAAATGTCCATTTTCGTAAAAAAAAAAATATTGCATAATGACCCCTGTCTGAAACTCGATGGTGTAGAGATCCCAGTAATAGATGAGTATAAATTTCTAGGGATGATATTTGACAAGAAACTGACCTTCATTCCACACCTAAAATATCTAAAAATGAAATGCAACAAAATATTGCAGCTGCTACGAGTAGTGGCCCACAAAGGATGGGGAGCTGACCGAAATACTCTATTTCTATTATATAGATCATTAATTAGATCAAAATTGGACTATGGCAGTATCATATACCGATCAGTTAGAAGGAGCTACTTGAAAACCCTCGACCCAATCTATCATGGAGGCTTAAGGTTAGTGCTTGGAGCCTTTAGAACATCCCCAGCTGTGAGCCTATATGCAGAGGCTAATGAAGCTCCTGCAAATATTAGAAGTCACAAACTGGCTCTCCAATACTACGTCAAATTAAAGTCATGCCCAACAAATCTGGCACACCATAAAGTTTTTCATCCCAAGTACAAAAAGCTATTCCAAAAGAATGAAAAAGCCATAAAACCCTTTGGCCTCCAGATGGAAACAATCATTGGAGAAGCAGAAGTAGACCTGACTAAAATCCATAAAACAATCATACCAGATATTCTACCTTGGACTATAAGGACCCCAAACATAACCTCAAAAATAAAACCCATCCACTAAATTTCCAAGAGGAACTAGAAAAAGTTAAGGAGAAATATCCTAAACACTTGCTCATCTTCATGGATGGATCTAAACTGGATAAAATAACAGGATGTGCTACAACAAATTCATTAGCTTTTCAGATTCACTATCAGTGTTGGAAAAATTGATAAGTCATTAATAATAAGAATACTTCATAAATTAAAGAATTTATCAAATGACAATGATATACAGATATGTTACGTCCCAAGTCATACTGGAGTCAGCGGAAATGACCAAGTGGATAAAGCAGCCAGGTCTACCATCAACCTAACCACTGAAAAGAAATTTAAAATACCATACACAGACTTTAAAATGAAAATAAATAAATAAATACATACTACAGCAAAGACAACAATGCTGGAACAATAATAAAAATAATAAATTATTAGAAATTAAACCAACACTGGGGGAATGAAAGTAAAGCTTCAGAAAAAACCAAAAAGAGGAAATTACATTGTCCAGACTCTGGATAGGTTGTACAAAGATAACACACTCTTATTTACTCCAAGGAAAACAACAACCTATGTGTTATGCATGCTAGACCAAATACACATTGAAGCACATTCTCGTCATAGCCCATATCAGAAAAACCTTCTATAGTGCAAACAATATGAAGGAACTGTTCCAAAAAACTGAAATAATGTGATATAATTTCTAAAAAACAGTGAAGTTATACACAAAAATCTAAAGAAATTTACAATAACACCAAATTACTTCTGTAAACCCTTTCTTTACTAGATATATTCTAAGAAACTGATGTCTTCTTCAACCTGATTCACAAAAATTCTTTTTTTTTTTTATAATTATGGTTCCCTAGAAATAAACTCCTAATGAAAAAACAAATAACCGATTAATTATCTAATGTTTATCATTAATTCCTAAGACCTCTCCTTTAAATTTCTTATCAGACTTATTCTCCTTAACTCAGTGGGGGTGTCCTTGTGGTGTAATGGTTAAAGCGATGGACCGCGAAATCGTAGTAAGCGAGTTCGTATTCCAGTCGCACTATTACATTCACTTTCGGACAAATACCCTTGGGAAAGGTATGATCCCCCTTATCCTCCCAGCTATGGGTTAAATAGTACTACTACTGTTCTTCTAAGAGAATAGCTTTGGCATTAAATAACCTACAAAGATTCATATGCCATTAAACAAAGAAACCAAACCAAACCTTAACTCAGTTTGGCATTAAATGACTGATGAGGTTGATATGCTGTAAAAACAAAACAAACTTTTAAATTTTTGACCAAATAAGAGGTGCTGTATTGATCTGAAGAAATGATGATTTGATGACACTAAAATTGATAAATATGCTACTTGAGTTTTTCATTTTAATTCCTTTATTTTTTAAACAAAGCAATGTTTAGTCAAGTGTTGTTAGACAGAATTTTTTCTGGTTTCTCCATTTTGAAAATGGACTCCCCTCCCTCCACCTGTCAAGTTGCAATGCTTAAACTTCAGAGATATCAACTATAATACTTTGCAATGACAGTTGCATCAGACTTAAACAATTAGTCATGTATCCAATTAAGATTTATCTCCTCTCAATACTGGTATATAAAAATAAAAATGTATACACACAACCAGTTTCTAGTGGTGCATTCTAATTTCCAGAAAAGAAGTCACTAGGAACTTACACACCGAATATACATTTGTACATAAAGGCAGACATATCTACTTGCACTAAGTATTTATGTGTGCATAATATTAAAAAAGTGTGTGAATGTTTACATATAATTTCTCAAGATGATTTTTTAAGTATTCTAAATTTTATTCATAAAATTGTACTTTTAATTTGTGTAAAAAATTCATTTCAGTGGAATCTGAAACAGAAGAGATTTCAAAGAAAATCCCATAAATTTGTAGTAAAATAATTTTATGTTGAAAAACTTATTTTATGATTATAGCACTATGACCATTACAAGAAATTACATTGTCCCATATAACTGAAATAGCTGCTCATTTTACTTTTTTTTCTTCTTCAGATGAATGACCAGGATCGAACAAGTATCCATGAAGCCATGGAACAGCAAAGTATCTCTGTGTCAAAAGCTGGCATCGTCACGTCTCTACATGCCCGATGTGCTGTCATTGCTGCAGCTAATCCAATTGGGGGAAGATATGACCCTTCACTAACATTTGCTGAAAATGTAATGCTTTTTTATTATGGTTGTTCAAAGTAAAATTATCAATTTATTTAAACAAAAATTTTTAGAAACTTAATTCAATCAAAATATACCCTACTGTTTTGTGTATTTAATTAAAATACTCCAACCTTAGCATTCCTACATTTTTATGACCTTGGCAACAACTTTTCAATTGGCTTAGATTTTTTTATTGATACAATCAGCAAAATTTTAAAGGCGGCAGCTTCAGTCTAATTCCAATACCTAATTTACTAAAATGTAAAATAAGATTTATAATATTCCTAGCTGTAATTTATCTATAAACAATGATACTGTCTAGTAGTATTCTTGTTTATTTATTCATTCATCATAATCTGTTATACTTTCTTGTATCTTCCTAGACAGGATAATATAATAGAATATTTTATATTCAAAAGATTCGGTGGTAAGTGGCCACTTGCCATTTAGAAAAGACTTGATTTAAATTCTTCTTCAGTTTCTTAAATTAGATTGATGACTAAAACTAAATGATAGTTTAAAACTTTTTTTTTCTAGGACGGCAGTAATTGTGATTGCCTTAAATTAAAGTGATCCCATCTTTGCTGTTGATATAGGACAGGCTATAATATACATCTAATAGTAAATAAAAAATCTTGCTAATGTCTGTATAACCTAGTAAATAGATAGCTATGTTTTTTCTCTTTCTCTCTCCTCAAAGTTTAATCATTGTGTCTAAAATTATTGACTATGGTGATTATGATTTAAGCTAAAAAAAATATAATCACTGATAATTTGCATTTACTTGATATAAAAAGGTTGTACTGCTTTGTGTGTTGGTTGTCTAAGCAGCCATTTGTAATGTCTAATATTACCATTGCTTATGCATATTCATAAGTTAAAGTGACAGATGGCAGTCTTGATGAGTAAATTGTTGGAAGCAAACTGAAATGAGAGTGACATTTAGTTAGTGAGCATAGAATGGACTTTTATGATAGAAACTAATGTAAGGAACTTTGGCAGTTAGAGAATGGGAGAAACAGCTCTTGCGTATTGTTACATCATGATTTAGCTTGGTAACTAATGTAAGATTTTAGCTAAATCTTAGTGTTTAGAGTGTGAAGTATTGGTTCACTGCTGAAATATTTGCTACAAACTGAATTTTTAATCCATGTTATAATAGATATAAAAGTATAAAAAATTAGTTCTCATGCTGGGAATTGAACCCGGGTCGCCTGGGTGAAAACCAGGAATCCTAATTGGTCTAATGAGTAGAGTGTTTGCCAATGGTCTGGGAGACTGGGGTTCAATCCCAAGTCGAGTCATACCAAAGTCTCAAAAAATGGTACTTGATGCTGCCTTGCTTAACACTCAGCATTATAAGGTAAGGATCAAGGGTAAAGTGGACCAATTCAGGGAATAGAGTAGAGGCCTCCCCTACACCTTGATGTGGTATCTATTGAAAAGGGAGCTTTTGGGTCACCCTCAACTTATGTTGCCAACTTTACTTTTTACTATAATAGATATGCAGATTGTTTTTAATTTTCAGAAGTTGGTAGTTTAATGCTTTTTTCACTTATACTTTTGTAACTTTTTCTTAGGTTGATTTGTCTGAACCAATTTTGTCTCGTTTTGATATTCTGTGTGTGGTAAGAGACACAGTCGATCCCATACAGGTGAGTTGCTATTTTTTATTTTTTTATTATATCCCTTATGTATTTCTTATCAATGAATCTTTTTTCATTTACGTTTTCTCTCAATCCATTCCATTTATATATATATATATATATATATATATATATATATACACACACACACCCCCAACTTCTCTGCACAAGCAGGATGTGACACAAGGTCAGTGGAGTTTAACAGCTTTGAATTCAGAGTTTTTCTTCTAGATTAGTTGCCTTACCACTGTTAAAGAGCTCAGCCTGCCCTACTATTTATTCATAGCTGGAGGGAGAATATTTGGGTTCATACCTTTCCTAAGGGTATTAAAACTATGTGATTAAATGCTAACAGTTTTATCCAGGGTTTGAATTTGGGTCAGCGTATTCATTTTTTACAATGGGCATTTCCATTTATATATATACTCCACAAAATCTGACTTAAGATATTTTGAATATTTAAGATGTGTAATTTATTGGTATTATTATTATTATTATACATTAATTTTTAATCTTATGTTTATTTTTTCAAAATTTACAAATAAAAACTTAGTTATTGATAAGTGTGTATATGTTTTAAGATGGGGTAAAGTCTTGTTGCTTCACATATTCTTTGTTTGCATTTACATTGGGGGAGGGGGCATACACATGACAATGATCTTTGTCATGTGTTACAGACTTTTTATAACAAATTGAATCCTTTGTTCTTTGTAGTACAACTGTCAAATGGATTATCTTTGTATTTTAAATTTTAGCTGTTTAATCTGCATTTAGAATTTTTTTCTTTCTCCCTTTCTATGGTAAATCATGTCTCAGACTTGTTCTTTTGTCATTGACTTTTATTTTGTTCCAAGGCTTTATGCACACACACAATACTTGTATCTCACAAATTCCTGTCAAAATTAGACTAAAACTATCCCCTTTATTTATTTTATTTGCTTTTAGGATGAGCGTTTAGCCAGATTTGTTGTTAGCAGTCACATGAAGCACCATCCAAACAGTAATGATGATATCCAATGGGATGAAACAATGGTAAAACTTATAATTCTTTGGTCAATGCTTAAATCTTAATTGTGTCAGGAGACAAAAAGTTAATTTGTGTTCCTATTCAATAATGATTTCATTTGTTTCTCATTAAAAACTCTGCTTTGACATTTTAGGTTGCTTTAAATGTATCTGGAATTGAACCAATTCCTCAAGATCTTCTCAAGAAATACATCATCTACTCCAAAGAGAAAGCACATCCCAAACTTCACCAAATGGATCAGGACAAAGTAGCCAAAATGTATTCAGAATTGAGACGAGAATCAATGGTAATTTTTTATCTCTCATCTAAAGCAATTTTGAAATTGCATTTCTCTCTCTCCTCATTTTTTAATTTTTTCTTTCCTCAAAAATATGTTTGAATTTTTACCTTGGAAGATAAAAATATAATTAATAATGAGTTTTAATTTCCTGTCTATAAGATGAATTTATTAGATTAACAAAAGTAAAGTTAATTTTTGGTTAGTGTTATTGTGGTGTCTAATATATGATTGAAATTCCTGTTCATCTTTACCTCCAACTTCTTTGTATTGATCTTGTTCTAAAATGAATACTCCTCCATTGACATCATAACAAAAAAAAAGTCTGATATAAACCAGACTCCTATTACATAAAGTTCCACTTCATTTTAAAAGAAAGGGATTTTATTGGATAGTTCACCTAATTTTCATGAGTGTATGACTTCCAAGTGAATACTTATTACTCCCCTTGAGATGTCCTATCTAAGATACAATATTTTCTGCACTACCACAACAAAACTGCTAAGAAACCAACAATCCAATTTTGATGATGATAATTTACAAGTATCGCAATTTAACATTAAGAGAAATGTCTATTTCCAAAGTGGGCAGTGATGATGAATTGCTAAAAGCAATTATAGTTTTATGAATTATAATTTTTCTTTGGTTATTGCCTCATGAACTATAATTTGCTTAAGATGTTTATAAGGAAAAATTTACATATTAAATGATTAAAGCAGTTTTTTTTTTTAGGTGAAGGTTTGCAATGCGAATAACCCTAGCTTTGTTTTTCACTTACACAATTTGTATTCACTCTAACACAAACATTTCCTTCATAATTTTCAATGTACAGTCTATAGATTGAGTGCCAAAACAAATTTTAAGTCTAAATCATAAAAGTTATGAGTCCAATTGTCTCTTTTCTTCTCTCTCCCACCAGAAATCTTTTGTACAAGAAATGACTAAAAATAAGCAAGAGACTATTTGCTAAGTTGCAAGTAATCATGAGAATGTGTTAAAATGTAAATGTATTTGTTCAGTAAATCATACTTGTGGGAAAAATTACAGCTGGTATATAATTTAAAAAAAAGTCTATTCTGGGATTTAACAACAAATTTAAAATTTTAGCAAAATGTGCTATCAAATTTAGTAAATTCTCAAATATCCTTTTTCTCTCTCTACTTATTTATTTTTAAATAAATTAAAATCCTCTCTTTTTCTCCTTGCTTGCCCTTTATCAATTTCAAATTATTTGTACATTATTTGTAGGCCACTGGCAGTATCCCCATCACAGTCCGTCACATTGAATCAATGATCCGAATGGCTGAGTCCCATGCTCGTATGCATCTCCGGGATTATGTCAATGAAGATGATGTCAATATGGCCATTCGGATTATGTTGGAAAGTTTCATAAGTACCCAAAAATTTAGTGTCATGAGAAGCATGAGGAAGGTAAGATCTTGTTCTGTCATTTTTTAATCATTTAGCTTATTTTTTTTATTTGTTTAACTGCTACTGCTGCAGTAGATGAGATAGTTATGGAGGAGTGGTTTATCCAAGTACTCATGTGATAGTGCTACCCTAGTATCAAGTATAGGTGACTACATACATGAATGATGAGTGTAGAGCTTTAAATCAGATAATAAATTTGAAAATCTAAACATCAGCAAATTGGATGGAAAATTGGCCTCCAAGTAGCAGCCATTAAATTGGACATGGAAAAGGAAGAAATTATGTCCTGAGTATAAGAAGTACTAAATTATCTGATTTAAAAGTTATGTTCAGATTTAAAAAAGGAAAAACTTCTTGGGCAGTCAAAGTAGGTGAAGCTTCATTCTCTTGGAATGGAGATGGGTACTGTCAGAAAGCATTTGTTATTTGATCCCTTTCTTCAGTTTGGATAAGAGAGTTAGCCGAGGTAGGATAAGGAGAAGACACTCTGCATCACCATTACCAAAATTAAGTATTGCTGAGGAAGAATTTTGTAAATGAACTCTTTTCTTTTCTTTGTACATAAGAAATAGACTATAAACCTTATTGTTATGTCACTCTGTGGATTTGGTTGTTCCTTTAAAATTGTTCAAGTTCTGACCCAACTTTATAAAAGATTGACGACATAAGATGTTATGCAAGAGACCTGATATACTTGTGTGGACATATAGAATTATTCTAAGAGTTCATCACTGGACCTTGCTGTCACACCAAGATTCCAAAGTTATGGTTACTCCAGTCTGCTCGTGAATGAAATTTGATTCTCAAAGAACAGGGATGGCATAGGTTTACACTTGCATGTTTTAAGATTTCTAGGAATAGGGCAATACTGGGGGAAAGTGGATTCATGCCTTTTCTTAAAGACAATAGTATGAAATGATTACAAGCAGTTTCAGCTTATATTGTCATATAGATACATAGTGACATTACTATTGTTAAAAGCATTTATATTGAATTAAATCCAACACTGCCAAAGGTGGGTTGTAACCACTTCACCTGCTTTGTTGTATTATGCATATCCACCTGAGCTGTGATGTCAGACCTACATTGTTGTATTCTGTAGATGCATGCCATAGTGCACACTGCCTAAGAGACTGCAGTATCACAAGGACAAAGGAAAAGGCAACACAAGGTTTGAAGAACTGGACTTGCTCACAAATGAGGAGGGAGAGTCAATTTGTGACCTTTCTTTAGCTTTGTTCCCTCTTTTTCATGTGTGCAATACGAATTTTAACTTGCCACTGCTAAGTTTTCAGACTTGACGTGATATGATTCCTTGTGTCACTTCTACTGTCCATGGCATATCTCTTTTACCAACTGACTGCATCTCTATATATGCCGGGGTGAATCTTTCCCTACTTCCTGGTCTAGGCCACCCATAGACTGGACATAAAAAAATATTGCAGGACAGTATGTCTCCAAGACACCCTAAAATGTATGACAATGTAATTGAACTCTTAAGTTGCAGCCTCAGTGGTCTTCTCGGTCTCATCTAACCATCTCCACTTTGATTGGTAGATGTAAATGAGTGGTCCACTTACAGAATACATAATCAACATATGGATACACACACATTAATTTTATATATATATATATATATATATATATATATAATCAACTATACACATGTACACACACTCATGTCTACCATTTTATATATATATATATATATATATATATGCTTACACACATACTCATGTGGATATGTCTAGGCCCACACATATACATATCTACACCCATGTTTAACTTGCTATCATACATATACATGCACATGTATATCTAACTCAGTATACTACCATTCCAAAAATTCATAATGTCACAAAGGTATTTGCTTTTGGTTGTGTGTGCTCATGCACGTTATCTGTTATTTAAAATATGAGTAAAAGTATCTTTGAAAAACTCTTTACTCTTTTGCAGACATTCAGCCGTTATTTAGCTTTCCGCAAAGATAACAATGAATTGTTGCTGTTTATCCTTAAACAGCTGGCTCAGGAGCAAATGACTTTCCAGAGAAATCGGTTTGGTATCCAACAAGAACACATTGAAATCAATGAAAAAGATTTGGCTGACAAAGTAAGAGACTTGTATAAATCTAATCTTGCTTCATTTGATTTTTTTTTTCTTTCTTTTCATTGTTGACAGAAAAATTATTTAATTGCAAGTATTTATTGGTAACTTGATTTTCTTATTTTCTGGATATTTTTGTTAAAATAATTTTAGTATTAATGAGGACTTCCTAATTTATAATAGATTGTATTCAAATTTGTCATTGTCTTTTGTTTCAGCTGATTGAAAATTGGTTTACAACTTTCTTTCAACACTTTTTTTTTCTCTCTCTCTCTCTTTCTTTTACCTTTAAAAAATCTTTAAGATTCAAGGTATTTTAATAACTTTTTTTTTGAGGAATTTATGCTATGAAGAAAATTTTTTTTTTCACCAGTGAACTTTACCAATGTCATTTAAATTGTATTATAAAACATTTTTGTAACTGTTGAATTAAAAAGTCAAATGACATTGCAATATCTCAGTTTTTGAAATGATTAAGATTAAACATCATTAATTTAGAAGGGTGGGAGCAGATTTGATGTCATTTTGTTGTCTGAAACTTCATTGTGGAGTGTTCTTATTATATTTTCTTCATTCTGTTTGCTTTATTTCTGTAATAAATTACTTAATGAATTTTTTTTTTTTTTTTTCAGGCCCGACAAATAAACATTCACAACCTGTCAACCTTTTTTGATAGTGATATTTTCAAAGCAAATCGTTTCAGCCATGATAATAAACGAAAAATGATCATTCAAGCAGTGTAAACAAAAAAAATTTTATTGCCATTTGCTAAATGCCCAATTGATCTGTACATGATTTCTTATAAACTGCTAACATCCAAAATAATTTCAATCCAGTTAATAGAAACTCTATTGATAATTTTAAGTCAGTTTGTTCTACTTGAAACGATCAATTTACAAGAAAATTTTGTTCTTCCAAGAAGAGTCAATTGTTTCTCTTGAATTTCTAAATATCAAATTTCATCTTTTTACTCTTTTGTTACATCATGAACCAATTTGCTTTTTATCATAATAAAATCTATATATAATTATATATCGTATTTCTGCCTGAATTTTTTTGGATGTGAAAAATTACTATTCTTATACACTGATCTATTCTGTCTAATGTCTTCATTTTGGCTGTGGCAATATTGTTCAGCCTTCTTTAGATGTATCATATGTGATAACCTCTTGGGAGTTGCATATTTATTCAGTCTATGAGGATGAATTGTTCTTATTCTGCTGTCTATAGAATAAGGAATGATATCTTATATTTGTCTTAGTGATGTTGCTTATGCTTTTCTACTGAGCCAAAGTATATAATTGTTTGACTTGATTGTGAGTTCAATCTGAGTCAAGGAATGAAATCCTACTTTCATTTAGTGGGAGAAGCGAGTACAAAATCACAAGGGTAACTCATAAGACATAACCAAACTTTAACAGTGGAATGAGAACATAATTGTAGATTGAAGACTGACTGGAGATAGAAAAGCCAAAGAATCAATCAAAACCACACTATCCTCTTTAGAAGATTATGGTAGCACAAAGGTAGTTTGATAGATCCCAACTTCCTTTAAAGTGAGGAAATAATAAACATACCTGTAGAAGATCACTCTGAAATCCAGTTTTCAAAATTATGTTTCCATTTTGGTCAGGAGTTATTTAACTGTATAAAAACATTCACCTCTGTATTGCAGTTTTTTGCTGTAACAGTTTGGTGGTTGGAGAATAGTTGTATGAAGTTGCCTAAAAAATATCATAAGATGGTGGAATTGTTGTTCAGTAAAGTTAATGTTGGAAATAAGATGTGTTATTTTTACCTCATAAACTGTTGTAACTTTTTGCATTTTCCCAGATATAGTTTCTTTCAAGATAATAAAAATAATATATAATTTGAAATATTGTCTTCCATTTTCATGAGTGAAGTGTCATTTTGCTGCATAACAACACCCATCCTCAAGTATAAAAAAGAAAATTAAATAACTACTAAAGTTTAATTTGTTTCTGGTTAGCTTTATCCTATGTATTCCTCAAGTATCTGCAGTATCATTATGTATAAGAAGTTAAGTGAGAATTAATGTTATTGATTCTTTGAATTAAATTCTTGTTTAAGAATGGGAGTAATGACTTGTTGCCATGATGAAGTAAATGGGTAGAAATATAAAAAAGCAATATTATTTATAAAATTAAGTTTATTTTTCTATGAATTGATTTTGATAAATTGAGAATTTCTTAGCACTTAGATCTTGGCACAAAGAGCAAAGAACAACATGTCAGTCTTGAATATTATTAGGATAGGCATGAAGAATATCATAACAAGTCTCAAGGGAAATGACTAAGTTGAACTGAATATGGTAGAACCTGTCTTTTTACATGGTCAGCTTTATGTAAAAGAAGAAAACTTAAATCTTATGGCACATACTCGGTCATCCTATTTGTATTGTGAGCCAAATATGTATATTACAGTATGCTATTATTTTGATGCTGACACAGGCAATGCTCGATACTTCTGCTTGTCTATAATAAACAGTGACCTATTAAAGTAGTCTCCATTTTATTTTATTTTTTTGACTGCAGCAATCTGTGAAATGTATGTGATGTTCAACTGTGACATTGAACCTGGGCAGGGGTTAATCAGTTAAAAACATGTAGACTAAGTGAAAAAGATAAAATTTGTTCTCTAAAGAGAATATTTATTGCTTGAATATTTGGACAAAGAAAACATGGAAACCTAAAAGACTTGGACTGGCAGTTTAGTTCAGGCAAAAAGATGTCTGGATTATTTTTTAGATTATCAGAAAGAGAACATTTGTTTTGCATTTAAAAAAAATGACTGAGAATCTTAATTGCTTAATATGATTTGGACAAAGAAAATGCTTGGAGACTTGAAAAAAAACAAAACAGGTAAAGATGATCTTGGCAAGTAGATAGGTTATCTGGGATATTTATGAAATTATCAGAAAAGAACAGGTTCTTAGTATTATAAAAAAGGTCTGATATGACAGATCGTTTGCATTGGAAAAGTTTGGGTGGCAGATCTGATTGGGAAATATCACTTTGATATACTTTAGCAACTCCCTTTCATCTACACATTTTGAAAATTAGATTCATCTCAAAGAGTTGTACCTGCCTAGGGTTGAGGGCTTGGTTAAATGTATTTAGTGAGTAGGAGAAATAAAGGAATTCTAAGACCTTATTGATGCCAGCAATAGGGGAGAGATGACAAATTAAAGTAGGTTGGATTTGAGAGTGTGGATCTAGCCCTCTGACTATGAAAAAGGGCTTGGACAATTCCCCAAATTTGGAAAAGATGTTTTAAAGAAAACTGAATGATGAAAAATTAACATTAAGGATGAGTAAATACCATACTTAGCCAACCCCTATGCTGGTTGGACTCAATATAAGCTGGAGTTTTTGACATCTCAGAGTGTTGGTCTACCAGTGCTAATGAATCTGAGACCTTGTGCCTGACTGAATACTAAATACTTGGTTCACTGCATGATCATTTAAAACTTGCATATTTCAATGTGACTTAACTAGAATTTATGGAAATTGTTTAATTTGCTGTATACAATAAATGGTATAAACAAATATAGTTACATTTCTCACCTGTGTTGTTAGCTTTTCATGTGGGCTACATTATTTTGATGTAAAACCAGTGTGGGTTTACAAACACTCATATTTTTGGAATTTTTTTATTAATGAAAATATCCAGTTAAAATGTTTATGTTAAATTGAGAATGCATCAGAAATATTTAAAAAATTGTTCTATTTTTTGCTGCACAAAATGAAGGGATAGAAATTTTTCCTGGCTTTATTTAGTGAAACAATTCACCCTCATAAAAGAAAGAAATTTCGTATAACCAAAAGTAACAGTTCAAAAATAGAGTATACCATAGATGAACAGATATAAAGAACAGTTAATAGATTTGTTTGAAGGGCCTGTAGTTTCATTACCTCCAATTGGTTTGATAGGGCTGGCATAAACTTCTGATGATTTTGGTATATTACTTGGATTCATCTCGCCATCTGCCTCAAAGTTTTGAGCTTGTTTGCCTTCATCAAGTATAGGAGTTTCCTTGATTGGGAATTCAAAAGGTGTAACTTTTCGCAAGTTCAGGGTTATCTCCACCCCACTGGGTAATTTTATAAGGGTGTACCGGGGGTGGCATGTAGTAAAGTAGCTACAAATCTATAAACTGTTCTTTATATCAGTTCAATTAAGACACTATTTTTAAACTTACTTTTGGTCATAAGAAATTATATAATGAGTATATAAGATTTCCCTTTCCCTTTGCTTGCCGAGATATGACTTCAAAGACAGTAATCCAGTGTTACAATAACCTGTTCTTAGTTTGGCATACCTGATATGATTCATACTGATAGAGCTAATGATTTTATGTCTTCAGATATGAAACTACTTGCACGGTAATGGAGTGGTTATCTCAAATAATAGTTGATATAACTCACAAGGCAATGGGCAGGTGGAGCTGTTGAACAGGACACTATGAAAGGCCATTGAAGTGATTTTATTCTCAAGGAAAATGAAGCAATTGAAATGGAGTTAGTTGTACCAGATGCTTTGCACTCCATTATATCCTTACCTGTTACTGCCACTAACACCACATGAGATGCTATTTAATTTTACCAGAAAAGCAACTTTGTGGAAAATCTATCCCTTCATGGCTGGTCCCAGGTTCAGTTTATGTTAAAAATCATGCTTACAAAACCAAGTATGAGGTCCATAACTCCAGCTACTTTATTACATGCATACCCCCAGTCTGCCCACATAAAACTACTCAGTGGGGTGCAGGCAACTGAATTTGCAAGAAGTTGCACCTTTTGAACCTCCAATTGAGGAAACTCTTATACTTGATGTAGGCAAACGGGCTGAAAACTTTGAGACAGACACAGATGAATCCGAATAATATATCGAATTCATGTGCCAGCCCTATAAAACCATTTGGAGGTAATAGAACTACAGGCCCTTCTGAACAAATCAGAGATCCTGAAACTGAACCTTGAAGATCAAAACGGGAAATGAAAATTTCTGCTCATTTAAAAGATTGTGTTGTAGCATGGCAAGAAATATTTGTGAGATGGGGAAAGTGTATCATAATGTAAATTTATTTAGTCTTTCCTTTACTTACCTGTTATTCGGAATGGAATGTTTGTTTGTTTTTTTTTTTTTTTTTTTTGGATATAAGTAATTCACTCAAATAGTAGGCAGTGATAGTAGCAAAAAGCCTTCATCTTTGCTACCAGGAATATTGCTAAATCTTATTCTGGCTGACTATTAGTATTGTGCTAAATCTTATTCCTGCCAACATGTTAGATATCTTTTATGTGTGTATGTATCTTTTTTGTCCGACTTGTTATTCTTTTATTGAGTTAATAAGCAAGTCTGTTGTGCTTCATGGAATGCACTAATTTGGTCAAACATGAAATTTGTAATGCTTCATTGACAATTTTATGGACACTTTCTAAGGTCTTTTCAAAGATATTTTTTATGAATAAACAGGTGTTTTTATGCCCTTTGTTAGACAGGACTTTTTGGCATTAACCAGTAGGTAAGAGATTAGTTGTTAAAGTATCTGATGTTGTGTGGTCTGTGTTTCTGGTTGTGGGTTTAGGTTCCTGTGGCTGAGAAGTGTGTCACATATATCCACTCTTGAGCAAGTTATTCTCAAAGCCTTGTCTTTGTTGTTTTTATTTTTTCTTTGTAGCCTATGCAACTTAGTGCAAGACTGGACAGCATTGGGATCAACATCATTGTACAGATGAAGTTGCATGAGCTGCAGGCAGTGGTCACACATTACTCATAGTTTATGATAGTATAAAATACTAATTCATCTTTTAAAAAGTCAGAAATGAAAAATTGTTTTTTATACGTTTTTTTTTTTTTTTTTTTACTTTATTAATTTCAAGTATTTTAATGTATATTCACAATATTTCAATAATTATTTCATCTTCCTCTCAAGGAAAAGAAAACAATAAGATCTTGTAATATAAAATAAAGTTGATTTTATAAATTTTAACATGTATAAATATTTTCTGTCAGAAAAATAAAGTTCAGAGGAAGATGCAAGTTGACTGTAAGTCTTTTAACATAGACAAAAACATCACTTAAAGAAAGAAAACAAAGGAAATATTTTATACATTTTGAGAATTAAAAGCATTTTTGTCCATGCAGTTCCTGAATATAGTTGTCTTTGCTAACTGCTTGGATCCTGTTTACAAGTTCTGTCTTAATTTGGCCTCAGTCCAGTTGGCTGGTGCTGTAGAATATGCCAACTACATCTCTATAGAGGGGTGAGACTCCTATCAATTGAGTGTCCTGGATATGACACTAAATCATCTGATGGTGAGGTTCTAGTTCTGGAGCTCTGGGGAATGAGGTGTACCCTTTCATTGCCACTACTAACAGCTCCACTCTGACTTGGAGTAGTAGTATTTGTTAGGGTCCTCATTTATGGGTCAAATAGAAGTTTAATCATTTACTATACTTGAAACCATTTAACTGAGTGTGAATAGAACTATTAGAATTAGCAATACTTGAAACCATTTAAATGTCTGCTAACAAATGGGATCTGGCTCATTTAAATGATGTTACCTACAAACTATTTGCTTACAAATCAAATATATGCATACACAGGATTTGACTTTAAATAAACTACATGGCTTGATATACCATAAAACATCAGTAAACCAAATCAATTTGGTCTCAGTCTTCTTTCTACTCACACTGCCTGGTTCATGTCTTCCAAGCCATGAATTTCCTTAACCTGCTCACCTTCAATAATAACAGCATTCTTAGCAAAAAGGAATGAAAGAATGAGCATCATAACAATATAATGAATACATAGCCCCATATTCAAGAAATCTACTGTTTGATGAATTAGATTTCATTTTTTTTTTCTCATAAAATGTATGTATTATTTTGTGCATTCTTTCATCTTTCTATTCATTTTGGCCATTTTAACAAGGTCTACATATTATCTGACTGGCTGCTGTACCCATCATACATTATAAGATACTACATGTATTGAAGTACAAGTAATGCTCCTCTGCAGGGTGAATCTTCTGTTACTACACCACCGTGATATGAATGGAATGTAGCTCAACAGGGTGTTGATCCTTTGGCACAGCACCAAAATGTATGCCTTTTTCAACTTATTGGTGTTGTGTATTAGCTAACAAAATCTTATTCAATTCTCTATAAAAGAACAAGACAACAAAAAATGAAGACAGCTGTTGAAATTTACAACTTTATATAGTACATATACATATCACCAGTGCTTGTAGTTTTGGAATAGTGGATCATTTAATTTCTATTTTGATTTCTCCCTCTCTCCTCAGATGTTTAATAACAATAGCAGCTCACTTCATTCTAAGTTTGGAAAGTGGCTGCTTAAAACATGGAGTAGCAGCCCTGGTTAATTTGCTTATTGCTGAGCTGGCAGTCTTTGCCTTCCTCTCTAACTTAACACTGAGACTAACTTTTATACCTTTATCAACCCCTCAAAACTATTCAAAATTTTTTTTTGACAAAATGATTCATTGCTTCTATTTTCCCAGGACCAATGCACCTTGGGGGAAAATAACAGGCCTTGACCTTCAGGTACAAAGGTTTTCTGTCACCTCCTGACAAGGTGTTAACTAAAAGTACCCAGAAACAGGGTTGGCAGACATGTTTACAGTGTGAATTCTGTTATACTGACTTTCACTCAATCTTAGTTATTTTTTTAGTTCAATCCCCACCATATTTCAAATTGATTTATATGGACCTTCTTTTGCCAAGAAATCTGACATCATCTATAGTTCCTGATCACAAACTGCACACACATAACACTATAAATATATATGACATTTTATCAAAATGTGTGTTTTTGACCTGTTCATTTTCCATTTTCAGATATGCAAAATCAAGTCAACATCAAATTCAGATAAAAGACAGTAAAGAACAATGGAAAAGTCAGGTTATATAAAAATAAAATTTATTGAAATGGGAAGAAAAAATTTTTTTTTTAAATACAAGATCTTAAGATCATGTTTTTAAAAAAAATTTTATTTTCTTCCAGCAGACATGGGATAGCTAAAAACCCTCTATTTTAAAAACATTTTTCTTTCTAGCCAGATATGGAATAGCCAAAAGAAATCTGTTAATAAATCCAATAGAACCAAGTGTCACCTTTGACAGTGGGACTAGTCATAGCTTCTACATTTTTTGATTCTACTTCATTAACTAGTTTTGCTTCTGCTTGTCCACTGATGACAGGCAAAGATTGTTTGTTTGAAGCTTCTTCAGCCACAAGTAGTAAACTAGCTATGTCCTCAAAGACTGGTTGGTTATTGTCCATTTGGTTTTTCTTGTCATTTCTATGGCCTTGCTGAATGAAATAGTGAACAGTGCCACTATCCTTAGCAACTTCAAGCAGAAGTGATGTAGCAGAGGTTGATGTAGCACAATTATCCGTGTTTTGTATGCTTAACAGGTTTTCATGGCTGTCAGTATCAGGGGGTGAGAGTAAAGCCATACCAGGCACTCCTTCAGAATTTTCCAAAGGTGTAATGTTATCTGAAATACATTTGGGTGAAACTGCAGATACAGATTTTAACTCTAGTAAATGTTTCAACACTTCTTCAGTATCATTATTCTCATCTTCATTCTCAATACTAACTTCCACTTCAACACCATGAGCTTGTCTCAGATGGTTATCAAGGAACTTTTTTAAAACAAATCCTTGTTTACATTTGTCACATTGATAAGGAAATGTGTGTTCTTTATGAATGTGTTCCACCACCTGTGCTTTGTAGTAAAAGCTCTGATTACAATAATGGCAATAAAGAAGGTCTGCAGCTGATTGGTTGAACTTGAAGTGACCTTTTTGCTTATCTGGTACAACAAAATCTGTCTCATTATGTACCTGGGCCATATGTACCTGTAGTGATTTAGACCGGGTGAAACCCATTTTACAGATTTTACAAGAATATGTGTAGATCTTTAGATGAACAAGTTGCACATGAGCGACCATTCTAGCTTTCTGACTGAAGCCTTTGCCACAATATGAACAATGAAACTCTTCCAACTGTGGCTGATGGATTGTCTTCATGTGGCGGAGGTAGTTATTCTCAAACCAAAATCCTTTATTACACAAGGTACATGTGATACGCTTTGATTCATCTGATCCGTGGATTCGTATGTGACGGTTCAGCTGAGATTTACAGAAGAACTCTTTGCTACATGTTGGACATGAGAACTTCCGGATTCCTTCGTGGACATTTTGAATATGCTGCTTGAGAGTTCCAGTCCATTTAAATTTGGCTGGACAAAAGTGACACAGATAGGCCTTATCAGTTGCATGCACAAATTTCATGTGATTGCGTAAACTCTTAAAGTTCTTGTAATTCTTACCACAGACACTGCAGACTTCAGAGTTAACTATAGAGTGAACATTGTTCTCATGTTCCTGTAGCAAGTATCGGTTTTGTAATGTCATATTACACTTGTTACAAATGACCACCTTCAGCTTTTTCAGTTCAGCAATATAATCGAGAAAGTCAGCTTCATTAGTATGAAACTTTTTCACATGTTCATCCACTCCTGTGTAGTCACAAAACATTTTTTTACAATAACGACACTCTACAACTCTGGTGTTGTTGCGTTTGCGACGTTTTGGTTTGTTACTATCCACATCACCCAGCTCTCCTTGCTCTTTCTTTGATACTGATAACAACAAGGGTGGAGAAACTGAATTTTCAGGATTAGACAACAATGCAGGTTTATCATTGGTTAAGTGAAATTCTTTATTACATAAGCTACTTTCAATATTTTGATTCTTGCAGTTATTTTTAGGCACGAGATGTCTACTATTCTTCTCTTCCTCAATCAGATACTTTGGAACCTTCACTCCTCGCAACATGTATTTTTTGTGGGGAATGACTGAGGTATCATTCACTTTTGTCATTTTCTCTACCACTTGAGGGCAGAGGTTTTTATTCTGTTGGGAAAATTGCTTTTTAGGTTTATAATTATAAGTCTTTTTTTTAATGGCTTTAACCTCACTTTCCTGAGTGAGACTGATAGCAGGAGATGGCAGCAATTTACCATTGTCTTGAGACGTCTCACCAGACAAATCATTGGAATTTTTTTCCTGGCATAACACAAGACTAGAAGGAGCAAGTTCCTGCTGTTTATGTACAGTATTAATCTCTGATGGAAAGTTGAGCTTTTTCAAGTGTTTGTCACCAAGCAAATTCTCATCTAAATTTTCTTTTAATGGAGATGCAATAGAATCACAAAAATTGAATGGATTTAAAGAAATAATAGGATTTGAGCTTATTTCTTCTAAGCAGGCCTGTTTTTCAGTCACAGATTCTGCTATATTCTTCTTTGATAAATCATCTGAAATAATTGAATCTATACAAGTAGAATAGCAACGATCACTAATGTTTGAATTGATAGAAAGGGAATCCAGGATTTTGTCGCTTCTCTTAAGGTCATCAAATGTCTTGGAGTTATTCTCAATTTCAACATAATCTACCATCGGGGTTATAGCAGATGGACCGGTCAGTTTTGATGTAGACTCCACTTCACTTGAACACTTATTAGAGACTACAGCAGGATATACTGCAACTGAGTCATCCTTCTGGACATTGGACAATAAGAATCCACATCGACCTTCAAGTACTTCTAGGTGCACTTTTGAGAATGAGATTAGCAACATATTCTCAGGATTTATGCATGTCTTGATATGAGCTATCTGTACATTCTCTGACAGACTATCTAACCTCCATTCTTCAAAGCCTGGAAATATCAAAAAGACATTATTTTATTAAGATAGATATGGAAAATGATTAAGTATTAATAATTAATATAATCAATAAAGGAAAAAAATCCTCAATAATAAGTTTCTCTTGTGCCAGTAATTAGAATCAATGTCAAGTTTTGTGGTAGATTACTTTGGATAGCAAACTAATAGAGTTGCAATTAATTTTTTTTACATTCTTTACTTTAATCTTATCTTTCAACAAAAAAAAAAAAAAATAAAAGTTAATTTTTTATCAAAAGTCTATATGATACATTTAGATTTTGAAAATTTTATTGTATTGGTAATGAAAGTTGTATTTATTAATTAAAAAGATAAATATATTAAATAGAATTGAGAAAAAGATAGTAGTAGAATTTTCACATATCCATATCAGAGAACATCAGCAATTCACAAATGCTACTCTTTCTCAAACATCATTTTCAGATCAAGAATTAATCATAGTTACTTATTTGAGTGATGATCAAGTGTCAGAAGTAATTTTTATTTGTTGAACACTTGTATAGAAAATGCAGTTCTATATACTTATAAGATTGATTTATAGTTAAAAAAAAATGCAAACAAGAACCAACTTAAGACATAATTTAATAAATTTGAAGATATAAAGGATGAAAGAAACCTATGCAAATATAAATTTGATTAGCAAATGAGAAACTGGACTGATTGATTTTAACAGCATGTCAACCCATCCAGGGTTATTTAGACTTAGAGGTTAGGGAATCACATTCATTATAGGCTTCATTCTCTAGGCTTACTGTGACTCTGCCTATGTGTTTGTGAGAAAGATCTCCACTTAAAAAAAAAAGAAAAAGCTTCAGTCAAAAAGTGTCTATAATATGGAGGCAATGTAAATAGCCAGAACAGGGACAGTAAAGACTAAAGAAAAGTTCAGTCTTAGGTTAGCCATGACAAAGTGAAGACCCTTGTATATTCAGTGTTAAAATCAGTCTTCAGGTTATTATCATTATTGAAATGTCATCTTACCATGCATCCTGTTTTGAGGAGTATATCCCAGTGTCATAGCCAGTTTATTGATTTGTCCAAATTTTTGTTGAAAAGTTATAAACGCCAAGAAAGAAAACCAGGAAATGCAAAAATCTATATAGGGTCCTGACTTGGTGTGAACAAAGAACATTTTTTTCTATGAATTCATCATTCTTTTTTTGTCTGAATCAAAATTGTGATGAACAAGTTTGATACAATTTTAAAATTCTGCTTGGAATATTGAATTTCTGTGAATATTATTGATCCACAGAAATTCAATAAGTAACTCATTATTTTCTGAATGTTTTAAATGAAATATTCACCCCCGCCCTAAAAACTTAGTTGTCAATTGAAGTATTTCAAAAGTAAAATTATTTACAAATATGATAGTTGATTTATTACTAAAAATAGACTGATTTATTATATCATAGTCACTTGCTACACACATTGGATTTTTAGGTATCAGTGCATCACAATCACAATGCCGTCAGTGAACAGAATTTTTCATGACAAACTGAAAACTGTGTCTGAGACCATTAATTCTGTGAGTTGTTTTGGAGATATTTTCAGACTGCTGTATATAGCAAGTATTATTTACTACTTTCTCTTGGTTGTAAAATTACTAGTTTTATTGTACAACAAAAATTAAAGAGAAGCATTCCAGCCCAATGACATGACTATTTGGATAGCAGGCCTGGCTTGTGGTGAGAGGATTAAAGTGGGTCACTCACTTTGTTCCTTTCACAGGTATGATCTCCTGAGTTTCAGACAACCAAATACCACCATCTTGCTTTCTGAGTGATGCTCAATAAACTCAGCAATCCAGCTATCTTTAACTACCCTTTTCAAAGCAAGAAAATTTTTCTTGCCAATCCTGCTTAGAGAATCAGCCAGTTTTGGACCAGCTAACCCAATGCAGCAATACCCAGCATAGCCTACCAACCAGCCTGATGCAGTGACACCCAGAATAACAGACTGATCAACTCAGGCCTTATTCCCTAGCCTACAAACCACTAACCTTATGCACTGACATCAGTTTGCAAATGATGGACACCGTTCAGATAATGATTTCATCAGCTCACTAACAATGACCAAATTACATGTTAGCTCGCTGATTCAACCCCTAGGATGTCGACTAACTTGTCTCAGTGACCTCATATATCTAACCCTTTGGTTGTCTGCAGACAATCTGGCCACATATCTGTACCAGAAACCTGTTCAAGTATCATTCAGACTCACTTTCGTCAAGAACTATAATATAGTTTAGTCAACATAAACAAGAATTTCCCTCCAACACTTTTCTAGTTATTTCTTGCCAAATAAAGATTATCTTTTTTAACAATACCCTTCAACATTTTGTTATCCTTGCTTTTCCTGTGTCAATTCACTCATTTTCAAAGGTTTGTAGGGTCAACTACTATAGACGACTCTGCAACAGTTAGAAGACAGATCATAAGGTTTGTAATGGTTTTAAGAAATATAATCTTAACCAAAAACTGATAAAATAACTTTTTCTACAAACGTCCTGTTAAAAAAACAAAAACATTTCATAAATTCTAAGAATAGACCTAAGTAAAATTAGCCGATTCCAGCCACTGATTCAAAAATTCCACAACGGACACACCACCTGACTTTTGAGGGATGGGAATTAACCAATAGATTTAGAGAAAACAAAATTTAATTTTAGCAACAACTTTGATTTCTTAGAATATTGTGATGGCAAATTGACTAAAATCCCAAAAACGGGACTTTATTTTCGCACGTGTGAAGACGGGGCAGGTTGGCACTTGATCCCCTATAGAATAAGTCCTCATTCAGAGTTTTTCTCTCAGGCATATAAGAACTGGCATATTACGTGAGGGATCAATTTAGGACCAGACTGACCGCCGCTGGCAAGGGGTTCCAAATTTCACACTATCACACACCCACCAGGCCGCTTTCTTCCTTCCCCGAGACAATGGAAGATAATGAGCCTATAGGTTTTAGTCGTAATAATATTAATATTGTAGTAGTCGGCAACTCCGGTTTCCCGTGTGATATTTTAGGAATTAATAGGACAATTCTAAGCAAGATAACATAAGGCGAATAGAAGCTGAAAAGAAGCATGAAATAACAACATAGACCACATGGTAACATAAAAATACATGAATTCCTTTACTACAGTTATATACACTTTCACAGTGTCAAAAACATATAATAAATTGACAGTCCACGAATATAAATGTCTTTTCTTGACTTTTATCTTTCTTCAAATTGAGAGAGAGAGAGAGAGAGAGAGTGGTATATAAAATTTGGGTATAAAGGAAAAATGTCCCCAAAGTTACTTATCTTTTTCTCGACGGGGTTCCACTGGAGAATCGTTCTTCTTCCACGGGCTAATAGACTTTGTTCTATTTTTAATACTGGCTTGAAGGACTTGGGGTCCTTCGTGTCTCAGTAATTATTTTGTCTTCCACCCGGAGTAAAATGGCTATGGTTCGTCCGCTCGCTACGAACCCTGCTCAAAAACTCTTTTTCTTATCCTTTACTTCCGCTGAGGGGAAGGGAGCCCCACTTCCGTTTTGGGGTCCCAGCCAATCATTTGGCTTCTCTCTCTTTCCCCTTCCGGTGTCCGGCGACCTGAGGTTACTAAGTGCCAACACCTGGTCTCCCCTGTGTGACCCACATTCCTTCCTTAACGGTCACTTTTTTTGACGGCTTGATACTGTCAATTCAAATACGAGTTGTAGTAATTTTATCTCCCTCCTCCCAGTGGGATATCACGTGACAATATATAAAAAGAGAGTCAAAAGAAGAGAAAGCATAGTCAGAAGAAAAGAACTTATCCGACTAATAGACACCAAGGTATTCAAAAGCATAAAAAAATAGCTCCTTCAAAAGAAAGAAAAGACAAAATATTCGAGGGAGTAATTTCATTTTCTTCACCTATATGTCCCTATACTCTCAAAAATTACTTTCTACACCAAAATAATTGCAAACTAAGGACTTTCTCACTCCACCATAACATATATAACGAAAAATAAAATTTGTTTCCAGTATTTCTGTTCCTGTTATTTCTTGTTTGTCGAAGTTCTTTTGTCCATTTCATTCCCGAGGAAAAGTTATTACTAACCACCTCACACAAACAACAGATTTTTAGAGTGTTTAAAACATTGTAATGGATAAATCGAGTATCTTTAATGTATTATGTAATTTGTAGTACTGTTGGGCTTTTAATTATCTGATTTTTGACTGAGCCCCCTCGTAACTTAAAATAACTTTTCGAAGTGTCATTTGTTTCTTCTATTTACATAAGTACTAAGTAGTTTCCAAAAAAAGAACAATGGCAGTTTTTAATACAGTTACATTCCTAAAAATGAATAAACAGAAAGGGGTTGCCATCAAAATCGAAGCTGTTTTTTTATTTATTTTTTTATATAGACTGATCTCCTCCTTCTCGCTTTTTTTTTCTTAGCATTAAAAGGATTTATTTTCTCCTTTGGAAATATAAGACGCAACGATTTTTTAATTTTATTTTTCAATTTTGTAAATGAAATGACCTCACATTTCTGCAGTAATTCGTTGTTTTAAAAATATAACGAGAGGAAGAAAAAAAAAGAAGTGAAAATTAGTTTTACTTTTCCCTTGCTTACATACCTGTGTTTTCTACTTTTGAATTTTTGTAATTTTGATGCAGTTGACCATCAGTCGCACCGCGTACAGCTCCCAACCAAGAAATTCCACTTTCAACACAACTGAGCTGGGCACATTTCTTAATAAATTCAAATGGCATACAGATATCAAACTGTCTTAATGTCGGAGTTCCTGTAGATTTTTTCGCCATTAGTTTATAAACAAGTATTTATTATTCACATGTACGCAAAACAAAAATAGTTGAGAAACATGTAGGGGTTTTACTTCCGTTTCCGTTGTTAAGAATAAGGGCGGTAACTCTGATATTTTATTGCTTGGATTTTATTTTCTTGTAGGTTATTTGATACCAAATACAGTTTATACTAATCACTCTGCTAAAAAAAAAAAAAGATGACCTTGTGTCACATTCTGCTAGTGTGGAGGGGTTAGTAAATATATATAGAGAATTGGCCGATCATAGTTGAGGGTGACCCGAAGGCTCCCTTCTCAATAGCAACTACACTGAGGTGTAGAGGAGGGAGCTACTCCTTTCTCTAAATTGCTCTACTTACCCTTGATCCGTGCATTCTAATGTCTAGTGTTAAGTTAAGAGGCATCAAGTACCTTCTTTTTTTGAGTCCTCGGTATGACTTGACCTGGGATTGAATCCTAGTTTCCCAGGCCATTGGTGAACTCTCTAACCTTTATGCCAATTTGTTAATGAATATTTTGTCGATAACATTTTAAACAAGCTAGAGCTTATTTGTTTGCACACAAATAGTTTCAAATATTGCTATATCATGCTAACAATTCAATTTAACATCAGTCATTTATTTACACATTGCTAAATGTTTACTTTATTCTACTTGACCCTTAGATAGGACCCTAAAAGGTACCAGCACATAGGGTCAGAGTGAATCAGGAATTAATGGCAATGAAGGAGTACTCTACATTTCTCAGAGTTCAAGGACTGGAGCCTCACCATCAGATGGTTTAGTGTCATCCAGGACACTCATTTGTAGCAGGAGAAGTGTTTTCCCTTCTACAGCCCCAGCTGACTTGTCTGTGATATCTTATTGCTTTTTTTATTTGGTTTTGCTTAGACTTAAACAATTCAGTATTCTTTTGAAATCAGATGAATGAGCTTAATTTCAGAGGGTGGGTGTCTTCCCATGCAGTTCCCAACACATTGTCTAAAAGGAGTCATCAGAGTCATTGTCTGATGTCTGAAGCAACTCCCTCTATGAAGTGGGGGGATACTGAGCTAAACTATTTTTGCGCTCAACTATGCATTCATGTGAGGGAGGGGTCTGTTTTAAAAAACTGACCTAGCTTCTTATGGTAGAAAGGCTCACAGTACTCTGACATTTTATTCTTGGATTAACACCATGAAAAGGATTATCTGTAGATAACTGGAAATCACTTAAGCTCTCAAATCTAAGAATGTTAACTATTCCAGAATCACAGGCAGTAATCTAGGGCTCGTCCAAACCCCCACTTGAAAAAAGACATTCTAATATGTAATCTCATGGTATTTCATTCACTTCCTGACAAATACATTTGGGAAAGGTATGAACAACTTTATCCTCCCAGCTATAGGTTGAATAGTACCACTTTTGTCTTTCTACAAGGATGACTTTTATATTAGATAACCCACAAAGATTGATATGTTATTAAAACAAATTAACTGAACCTAACTGAATAAGAAAATAATATTTTGATTGACTAGTTATTTTTGTATATGTGATTAAAATGTTTTCTTTTATGCCTAAAAAAACTTGCAGAAATTTGTATTTTTGGAAGATGATCATTTTTGATTGATCCTAATCTTAAATTTTAAAATGTTACATTTTTATTATGTTGACAACAGGAAATGACTGATTTGACACATTTTTATACGAACACTGCAGAGGTCTCTGAAAGAAAAAATAATCATAGGATCCTCTTAAAAACGTTTTAAGTAATTTTTCCATTATTGCATACATTTTTAAGATCATTGTTTTTAGCTTTATTGTTTTTAATATTTCGCCTGGCAATCGTAGTCATTTACTGTTTTTCTCATTGGAAGGGAAATAATCCCAAAGAGTAATATGAAGTTACTTCCCTTGAAGTTTATTCCACGTGAAACTGTTTAGTATAGTGAATTTATGACGTTAATTTTGTGGAGAAATTTAATAAAATAATAAATATGAACTGCTTACTTCCTCAAGTCATTCAATATGAGAAATAAACTAAATAAATATAATTAAATATCTACATTTGAAATAACGAACTAGAAGAGAACTGCGTATAACAAACATTTTTTAATGTGGCAAGAAAAATCAGGAAATATTTTACCTCAATGATAGTGCCTCTAACACTTGGAGAGAAAGAAAGGTTTTGTGTCTTTATGGGTTCTTTATTCCATTATTCGTTATATAGGTTTCATCAGTGTTTCTGTCATTTTGCTAAGCTGGTAGGGAGTAAAAAGGAGTTAATATTTTCCTTGAAATAAGTAGAGACAAATCTGGAAGTACTGCTACTGCTTATGTATGTATGTATGTTTATACACTACTGAGTGTGTGTAAATATGTGTATGTGTTAACTTGTGGGGATTTAGGAATAAACAATAAAACTCCCAACTGGATATTGACTCGTCGGCTGCCACATAAAAATGTATAAACGCGTCGCTACGCATCGGCTCTATGCACTCATCCAGTCAGAAGACAGGAAAAAAGAAAAATAATAAAATTGAAAGTAGCCAATTGGAAGCGGTCACGCCAAAAATGAGAGGGATTGTGGAGTGACAAGTTTGGAGCCGGTGGGGAGAGATAAAAACTTGAGGTTTTGTGAACTGAAACAGTGAGAACGAAAAGAGACTGAAGGAAGCATATTGATACAGTGATCCAGTGAGAAGTAAAATTTGCCCTCGAGCTAAGAGCTGAAACTACTTTTCTGCTAGTTACCACAACCTGACCATAAAAGAAAGAAAAAAAGGAATAAGTACTCTTTATAAACATTTTCCTCCCTTCCTCTTTTTCTTAACATCTGACTTTCCACCACTTTGAAAACTTACTGCATGTAAAGGTTGTTTAAACTTTAGATGTTCCTTGTCTGTCTTGTTTTTAATGAAGTTTTTCTTATTATATGTTGTAATACTCAAACAAACCAAAAAGGCCATAAACTCACTAAATTAAGTAAAATCTTTTATCAAGCTATGTGTCTTTGTCATTTGTTCATGATAACAATAGGTTATGGGCCCAGGCAGAAGAATGAAAGAGATGAAAGGAATTATTTGGAGTAAAATTCCTTGGATATATATCACTACAGAAGCTTTATAGCACAATATTTCCTGGTGATGGATTGCTAGCCGAAAATCAAAATGGTGACTAATTCACAGAATTAGCACAGAGTCTGGATGAGAGAAGCCTATTCCTTATTATGAGAAATGCTAAGGATGATGGAAGAAAGTGTTAAAAATTATTCATGAACATTACCTGGGAACTGGAAGACCAGTTTTACAACTGATGTCAAAGCTTCTTATCTGAATGTGCTGATTGATTGTTAGATATATGTGGAACAATCGTAAGTTGACCTTCTAGCTTGCAAGTTTATTTAGTTTGAAGGAAAATGAAGAAAACTTGAATAATGTAGTACATAAACATTTCATCAATGAAAATTTTCAACAATTATTTTCTATAAAGACAGAAGAATTGACAATGACTATCATTACTTGGGTTGATGATATCATTGTTACTGCTACCAGTAAATTCATACTCAACAAAGTAAAAAATTTTCTGTATGGTAAATTTATCATGACTTCTAGGAACTGAATTTAAAAGTGAAAATGACTTCATTAAACTGGAGCAAAACAAAATGATGAACTGTCAGTCAAAAGCAATGTCATATGGAGCTGATTTTTACAAAATTAAAGATGAAGATTCTACAAAATTGACAGACCCAAAATATTATGAAGAAATTGTTTGTAGTCTGATTTATTGTTATTACTTTGAATATTCGAACTGTTAACCTCATCTTTATTGCTATACTCACAATGTTTTGGCTGATATATCCTTCAGCCTTCTTTAAGTGTTTTATTTTAAACTTGGCAGCCCCAACAGAATCTTGAACTGAAGCCTTTATTTGAAACAGCAGTAGACTGTTCCAATTCTATTAACCATGAATGGATACAAAGGTTAAGTTATTGTAACCTGTGGTTCAAATAAAGGATTCATCACAGAAATTTAGACAAATAATAGTCTAATTTATGTAATGACAGGTACAAGACCAGATCTATACTACATAATTTTAATGTTATTTCAATACATTTCAAGTCCAAGAAATGCACATTTAAAAATAGCCAATCATGTACTAAATTATGTCAAAATAACAATAAACTATGGTTTAAAATTCAAAAAATCTGATTATCTATCAAAATTGCAGATAGAAGAAGCATAATTGGATATGGTTTTCAGCTGTCAGAAAATGAACCACTAAGGGAAAAGTTGAAAGCTGCAAAATTTCTTTGTTAACTATTAAATAATAAGAAAATCAATGATATGAATAATTGTGATTGTGTAATTTTACAGGTTGACAACCAAAGTACCATAGCTCTGGCTTATAAAAATCCTATTGTCCATCAAAAAGAAAATATTGCAGACATTTTTACTAAGTCAGTCATAAAAAGCAAGATGAATAAGTTCATTAACTTGAAATAATAATGGGAGAGTCTCCGTGGTGTAATGGTAAACATTCTGGTTTGTGACATTGTAATAAGCTAGTTCAAACTTCAGTCATACTATTATGTTCACTTTCAAACTAATGCCCCTTTAGGAAAGGTGTTAATTTGACACTCCCCTTCCCCAAGCTATGGGTTAAATAATAGCACTCCTGTCCTTTTACAAAGATAGATTTGACATTAAATAAACAATGAAGGTTGATATGCCTTTAAACAAAGAAACTAAACTAAATCAAACCTTAAAAGAATAACTTGAACTTAGGAGAATTGAAGTCCAAGATGGATCGAGCGGGGGAATAATCCTAAGTAAACCTAAATTACTCCCCTTAAAATTCAGGTGTGTAATAAAATCTTTAACCCTTGAAGCTGTGTCGCGTTCATTCGTTTGTCCCTGAGATGACAACCATTTCAACAAAAAATGAAAATTAGTTAGGATCCCGCTGAGATGAAAAAACAGGGAAAGTTCTGAGCCACATCTAAGTTAAATATACACGAGGAATTCTGAAAAGTATATTTAATGAAACATTTTTTAACACGATGTTTCATTGGATGTATATATATTTTTTACAACAAAGATAAAAAAAGAATTGAAAAATATGTGGAATAATTATCCATATTCTATTTGCATATATTTCAAGATAGTAATTTTACCACCATGAATGAAGGTTTTGTTGCTTAAAGTTTCTGAAAAAAAAACATTTCTGAAATATTGTATGATTTTATTATTTTTATAAATGATTCTGTTTCTGTCTTCATTCGTATTTTATACATAGACATACATTTTTTTTATTTATAATTATATTTTTGCTCATGATCCCAAAACCTTTTTGGTTCTTCAACACTGAAATGTTCATCTTCTATTTTCTGCTATTCTATTCATAAAATATATTTTAAAAAGATGCTGGGAAATAATTATACTTAAACATTTAATTCAATGTAAATACATGATTATCTCTTTGTTTGTCTTAGGTGTTTTTATATAAGAGTTGTTTGTTTTCAGCTTATTTTAGCTTATCCTTTTCTCACTGACTACTGCTAGGAGAGAGGAAAAAACACAGCTGACTTAACTTCTGCATTTGATTATAGTAAAGTTAAGGTCTACTTTCCTACAAGGTCTTCCTTGTAAGGACACTGACCGGTACAGGTTTGTCAAATAAAGATAGCCACTTCAGGTTTAAGTCTCCAAAATAATAACATTCACGTTCAAATTGGAAACTACTTTTTTTATCATCTTCAAAGGTACATCAATTTTTAAAAATTTTTTTAAGAATGAAAATATTACGAATAGTTTTGTCAACTCTTTTGGATTTAAATTTTGAAAACGCTTTGAACTTTGCTTATATGATGTTGTCCCATTAGATAGAAACCTACAATTTTTGAAGGATTTTACTTTATTCCTGTGATGTAAATAGAAGGTTATAAGATTATTTCTATTAGTTGTTTTTTTTTATCAACTTTTGATTTTAAACTATTATTATCATTTCGATGTTTTACATACATTAAGTTTCTCTTCTTTTAATATAGATTCTAATACTGGTATCTTAAGATATTATGCTACTCAGATAGGGAAACGTTTGAACTGACTATAAGCTTATCTGGTCTATGGAGATAACATGATCTTGGTAGTTGTCTTGTGCCAAGTGGCTCACCTTAAGTTCGCAGTAGATAGTTTGTGAAGCATGATGCACTAGGCATCTTATACGTTCTTTATGTCTCGCAGTTGCATCAAAATGCAATCAATCAAGTGTCAGTATTTTGAGCTATGGTGCATGATGCAAGTGACTGGAGTTGAACCTGGTCGCAGCAACCAGTCAATACAACCCTTTGATGAGATAGTTTTCGACCTTTGGGAAGGTGTCCATTGGCTGTGGGTTGTCAACTGGGTTGTTTGGATTACCTTTTTTTTAGATCCTTCTCCTTGAGGGACAAACAGTGCTCTCCTTAAAAACACTTTTCTAGTGGACTGATTTAGTTCTGGGGGCGCTATTCATGAAGCGTGTTTTGGGCATAGAAAGTCTGGCAGAGCGTATCCTCCAGGTCTATAACTGGTTTGAATTCAGTTTGCCTTAGACTGGTTGCATTACCAAAGCTAAAGATCCCATTCTGACCTATTATTTACCTATAACTAGAGAGAGAATAGATAGATTCATACGTTTCCCAGGAGCATTACCGCTGTGTGAAATGCAAACTGCTTCTTCCTGTGAATGTTTGAACGCTAATGGCTGTTGACTCTACAAAAGGCTGCGAAAAGTTAAAAAAAATATTGCACTGGCTCAAAATTTATGAGCAGTACTTTTTTTTTTTTTATTGTTTTTATGAATATTAACCTACTCATAAGTATTTGAACAAGTACAAAATCTGTTTTTATTGCATAAGATTGCAAAACCATTGTTGATTTTTAACAGACAGGTATACTAATTAACTCACGAGTTTCGCAATGTAAGTTTGCTTTTCCAGTTTCCGCAAAATGAGCTGTTGGTGCATGATCCTGGATAGGGCACAAAAGCCATTGATCATCATTCCTGTTCGAGTGATGAAAAGAGGTGAACAAACAAGTTAATTTTTTTTCATATATTCCCACTTTGCTTTAGAAGTTAATCCCTGGAAATCCTGAAATTTAACCGTCATCAGAGAAAGGTAGACATTCTTTTGTCATTTTTATATGGTAGCCCAATGGGCCATAGAAAGAGCTAAAGCCCCTCAAATTAAATCTTTTTATTTTGTTTCAAACTCCCTAATCTTTCTTCATGTGTTTGTATAAACCAATCCAAACCCATGTTCCTTAAATGTTCATTTCATGTTTTGCTTCACTTTGCTGGGATAACACCTACATAATCACTAAAATATGTTAATTATTAAGCCGGTGTCAAAATAGGTTAACTAAACCGAGTCTCCTAACTTATTATCTCATATAATATTTGAGCGAAACGTTTAGACAAGAATTTGGAATACTTTTATATTTAATCAATGTGTAATTTATTCGAGCAAACAACTGTTTTAAAAGTGTAGTGACTATTACGATTTCTGTTTTTTCACACAATCTGTGCACTAATAACACAATTTAGTAAACATCAAAATTTGAAACAAGAAGAAAGAATAAACGCAAAGATTTGATAGTTAGATCATCTTATATAATCTGAACTTTCTTTTTCTAGTTTTACAAGTAAACTTGCTTCAGTTGGATATTCGATTTTATCGAGTAATTGCTTTGTATGTCAAAACATTTTTCTTATCACCATTTCATAACATTGCATTGTTTTAAATGATTGATTGATTTTAACAACATAATCTGTATAGGCTTATTTCATGCTTAAAGGTTAAAGAATCACATTCATTGAAGTTCACATTTACGTGTAGTTAATTCTTAAGAGGTTTATTTATTTTGCACTTGACCCTGTCGAATTCGAATAATTTTTAATCAGATTTATTTGTTTCTTTTGGACTGTGAGTGTGCCCGTTAAGCAGCTTGTAGACTTTCATAAGGCAATCCCAGAAATCCATTCTCATTCTCTTTTGCCTCTGTTCTTTGAACAGTAGGGTCGTGCCTTCTGTCTGGCCATAAACAATAAATTCAACATAGCTATGACCATTTCAGTGTTTATCAATCTCAAGTAAGCCTTTTCTATAGTAAATATTACAGTATGTGTTTATTTTTGTATTAGTATATCACGGATATACTAATGCTAATATTGGTGCTTAGTGAGTGGGGACTCGATTAAATAATTTCCATACCTCAAAGCAACTCGATGTTTATATTTGGAAATACGTCGGTGTATTCGCCTTTGTTGTAATTGCAGATCATCATTTCGAGCAGAACTAAAACTACAATCATATATTTCGCAAAGTTTTATCGTAGATGGAACTAGATATGAATTCATCTTTCGGTATTATATCCAAATTCACGATACACAAATAATGCATTTCTCTCTCCTACTTTCTTTTGATATATGTAAAAGTATATGATCAAAATAAGTGTCGTTTACGCCTGTAGTTATTGTTTTTTTTACATTGATAGCTCATAAATGGTGGCACTCATGGCGTAACGGTTATTGCGGTAAGAAGTGGACTTGGCTACCCAAGTTCAAATCTTCAATGAGAGTATTTGCATTTCACATGGCTCTAATAATAATGAATATCCCCCTCCACAAACAAACCAGGTCAAAGGACCAATGAAGCGTTTATATTATAGGATTTACACTCCTATATTTTAAAATGGCCATGATGCCTCTTGTCCCCGAAACAAGTTGGCGAACGTAAACTAATCAGTCTCGGGAACCTATTTATTAGGAAAGTCATGTGGTTAGTTCTCACAACTACGTCCGCAACTTTGATTTTGTCCCGCGATTTTGGAGCCGACTGCATGACAAGAATTGCCTATATACACTCTCGTCTTTCAAGAACTCGTTCTTTCAATTTCCACTCCCAGAGATAACACGCTCTCTTACACTGCGACTTACAGAGACAACCTACTCTTTCCATTTTGACTTACAGAAATAACACTCTCTCTCTCTCTTACATTTGACTTCCAGCAGTCAACCCCATGAAAATATATACTCTCTGCAACTATTTTCTTCCTTGTTCTACCTTTACGGTTAGACTTGCTCCAGCCTCGAAAACAACCACAGAAATTTCGTCAAACCACCGAAAGAAACAAACAACCAACATGCGAGAAAACACGTTTCTCCTAACATATATAATTAAAATTCTGTAGAAATACTTAGTCAACATGCATTTTATAATCTACAGGACACTTTTATTATTTAGTATTTTTTTCATAGTATTCGTGTTAGTCACACACACACACACTGAGGAATATTTAACGGAAATTAGTAGTACACTAGTAATGTTTTAAAATATTTCATTTAATGTACTTGTTGATATATAGATTGAATTTTGTTTGTACTGCTTTGTTTTGAATGTTCTTTGTTGGCGTTGTTTCACATCTTTACTTCAAATGCACTTTCAAATATATACCAACATAAATGTCTTGTTTTGAAAAGCTAACAAATCTTATATTTCATTTTTGTGAAGCTACTGTAGCAGAAAGAATTTCAAACCATTATTTAGTGCGGGAATTGTTTTGCCATTGGAATTTTGAAATTATACATTTCATCCAATTAGAACGACCCAAGCCATTCTGCCCGGGCATACCTCCCCGGGCACCATAAAAGGCAGCGCTAAGCATGCTCGACCTCTCTTTTCTTTTCTCATTCCTCTTGGCTGGCTGCTAGGTAAGACAAGCCGATACGAGAGATAACATTTCTCTCTCTAATTTGGGACGAATCCAACAGCAGACAGGGACTATCCATCTAGAGAGAGCACACTTCAACAATTGTTCCTCTGCATACCTTAGGAGACCATTTCCTGGTCAATTATTTCTCCCTCCTAAACCAAATGGACCCGATGCCTCTGGCTAAGCACTAAAATCCCGCATAACCATTTACAAGTGTTTTCTCATTCTCTTCAACTCACGGCATAAGGAAATCTTCCTCTCAAGCAGTCATTAAACTACTAGATTGAAAGCCATCAGTATCTACGCGTTCATTATTTGTTTCCTTTCTATAAAAATAACAAGAGGCAATATCATCTGCCCTCATTTATACTACAATATTTTCAAGCATTGTTAATAAGGACAATAATCTAAGTTTCTCAATTATTTTCTTTAATAATGGATTCATTTTTTGTGGAGTTGGGAATATAGTGGTAGAATTCATTCGGCTTAATTTAAAGAGAGTAAAATCCGGTCGTTTATTTGCTGACCAAGTGAGATAGGTAAGTGAACAAACGAAGTAAGTCATAGAAAAGGATATGCATGCGACACGGTCTTCATAACACACAGGAAAATTGAAAACAAATTCTCTGGAACAAATTCATTTGCTGAAGCTGACGAGAAATGGATAAGATGTTAAAATGGGAAGAATAGTTCTTTGTGTGTAAGCTAGGGTGTTTTTTCAAAGGAAAAGACTTTCGTAGGTTGAAATAAAATTTTTGCAGTGACGGTGAATTCATCTATTCCGCAAATATTTGGAAGGAAGTGATGATGTGACACAAAGTCAGCAAGGATAACAAAGTCGAAAGAGTAAGATTTAAAATGCCAAGTTTTTATTTCGCGGAAAATGCATGAGAATTTGTGTAGAATCCATGCTGTGGTAAAGAGTCCGTGCTGTCTCGAAAGTGCAGACTCGGCTATCTCATAGTTCTTGCCAACAGCGAGTCTCGAGGATATAGGATTTACACTCCTATATTCTAAAATGGCTATGATGCCACTTGTTCCCGAAACAAAGATGGCGGACGTCTGTAAACTAATCAGTCTCGGGAACCTATCGGTCAGGAAAGTCACGTGGTTAGTACTCACAACTACGTCAGCAACTTCGATTTTGTCCCGCGATTTTGGAGCCGACTGCATGACAAGAATTGCCTATATATACTCTCGTCTTTCAAGAACTCATTCTTTTCCATTTCAACTCACAGAGACAACACGCTCTCTTACACTGTGACTTACAGAGACAACTCACTTTTTCCATTTTGACTTACAGAGACAACACACACTCTCTCACTTACATTTGACTTCCAGCAGTCAACCCCACAAAAATGCATACTCTCTGCAACTATTTTCTTCCTTGTTCTACCTTTATGGTTAGACTTGCTCCAGCCTCGAAAACAACCACAGAAATTTCGTCAAACCACCGAAAGAAACAAACAACCAACATGCGAGAAGACACGATCCTCCTCACATACATAATTAAAATTCTGTAGAAATACTTAGTCAACATGCATTTTATAATCTACAGGACACTTTTATAATTTAGTTTTTTTTCATAGTATTCGTGTTAGTTACACAAACACACAGGGGAATATTTAACAGACAGTAGTAGAACACTCGTAATGTTTTAAAATATTTCATTTAATGTACTTGTTGATATATAGATTTAATTTTGTTTGTACTGCTTTGTTTTAAATGTTCTTTTATGTGTGTCGTTTCACATCTTTACTTCATTTGCCTTTTCAATAATTAATCAACAATAAATGGTGGGGGAACTAAACACTAAATCAACAACTAACATGTCGCCGCTACAAATGGTGACTTGACGTCATGAAATAAACATGCAAAAATTTCCTAAACATTCGGAAATATTACGAATGAATATTCACTCATTTCAAAGGCAATATAGAAGTACTGTTGTTACAACGCGTGGACTTGAGAAATGAAAGCAGCAAACACATACAAATTCTTCGACTAACAAAACAACCTGTTCGAACATATTCAGGATCTTCTATTCAATAACAATTACATGCGGGTTTCTGACGAAAGAAGCAAAATTTCAAGCTGAAATTTTATACACAGAAGCAGGACGGCGGAATTTATTTTCAGCACACGTGGGGAGGCAAACACTGATATACTGTTACTACTACTACTAATACGAGGCACATATTTTTTTTCACTTCACCACCACCAAAGGAACACAACCTCTTAACTGTTACTTTACCTACCTAATCTTACTGGCCACCGCAACACTTTTCTTTACCAAATACCAATTATTACTAGCGTATACACTTGTTAGTGGGACAAAATACGGACGCATTTCAACAACAAAGTTTACGACCACATGATATTTTCCACCAGCGAAAAAAATACCGACATTTTTGGAACAAATACACACACAATTATCAAAATGCAATTCAATTCACTGGAAATTCGCTAACTATCTTAACCATAATTCGGCAATATATCGTTAGGTGCTTTGAGTGACGAAGCCAAAAAGCATCCAATGAACACCGGATACAACGAGTATTGGCATAGCCCTCAAAACCAAGACAAAGTCAACAAGCATAAAGAACCACAAAAAACTACTTAGACATTTGAAAGTTCTATTTAATGAAAACGAAGACAAACAAACTTTCGAAAATCGACATTAATACTCAGACGTCTAGCACTAAAAGCTCTGAAAGAAACTTGTTTCAAGCTGACACCACATTCCATCAGCCAGCATTCAGCTCCACAAACATTTTCAATAAACAGGAATAATGATAACTGTATAATTGTGCACACAACCAAAAAAATCCGATGCGTTTTCAATTCGGGGCAACATTCAACGCTAAAATCGGATACATGGGAAAAACACAAACAACCAACAGCTACAGACCTCAACTTCATGTTAACCATTTCGACCCGAAACGTGACTTACATGAATTCATCCGTAACATACTTCACTTCATTTAACTGCGCGCAACGCAATCTTCATGGAATTTCCAAGCAAAAACAGTTTCCACATCCACAAATATCAACACACTTAGGTTCCTCACCTGTCACATAACTGAGTTTTTCTTATTTCTGATGGACACAACTTGTCAAGCAACAATTCACACCCATCCACGTTTACCCAACATCTTCGTCCAATACGACGAAGACATCATGACTCAGCACAGTATATGCAAAGATACCGACACAAGCAACTATATCAAACCAAGAATGAAGAACACATTTAAACATTAGCCTAACACAAGACACATAAGACATTAATCTAGCGAATTAATTAAAACCTTGCGCACTTGGTTATAAACTACAAAGAAAGGCACGAGCATTCACCTTACACCCACAGTGAATACCAAAAGTACGAACTGTTTTCCACGCTGATACATACACTTACATTCATCGCTACAAAGCCAATAGACACGTACATTAGCTGTCACGTTAGAGAACATATTGAAAAATATTTTCAATATTTATCTATCTGCTGGGGGTTATATAGGATTTACACTCTTTTTTTTTTTAAATAGCCGTGATGCCACTTGTTCCCAAAACAAAGATGGCAGACGTCGGTAAACTAATCAGTCTCGGGAACCTATCGGTCAGGAAAGTCACGTGGTTAGTTCTCACAACTACGTCCACAACTTTGATTTTGTCTCGTGATTTTGGAGCCGACTGCATGACAAGAATTGCCTATATATACTCTAATCTTTCAAGAACTCATTCTTTTCCATTTCGACTCTCAGAGACAACACGCTCTCTTACACTGCGACTTACAGAGACAACTCACTTTTTCCATTTTGACTTACAGACAACACACACTCTCTTACATTTGACTTCCAGCAGTCAACCCCACAAAAATGCATACTCTCTGCAACTATTTTCTTCCTTGTTCTACCTTTACGGTTAGACTTGCTCCAGCCTCGAAAACAACCACAGAAATTTCGTCAAACCACCGAAAGAAACAAACAATCAACATGCGAGAAGACACGTTTCTCCTAACATATATAATTAAAATTCTGTAGAAATACTTAGTCAACATGCATTTTATAATCTACTGGACACTTTTATTATTTAGTTTTTTTCATAGTATTCGTGTTAGACACACACACACACACACACACACACACACACACACACACACACACACACACACACACACACAGAGGAATGTTTAACAGACAGTAGTAGAACACTCATAATGTTTTTGAATATTTCATTTAATGTACTTGTTGATATATAGATTTAATTTTGTTTGTACTGCTTTGTTTTAAATGTTCTTTTGTGTGCGTCGTTTCATATCTTTACTTCATTTGTCTTTTCAATAATTAACCAACAATAAATGGTGGAGGAACTAAACACTAAATCAACAACAGCACCCCCTACAAGGATTTTGAAGAAGCCTTGTTGCTCTTGGACATGTTGTAGATGTAGCTGTGTGGCCAGGTATCTGTAGACAGTCGGAAAGTCAGACACGTTGGGTAGCAGAAGCAGGATGATCAACATCTCGGTTGCTGATTCAGCGGTTAACCGGAGCTTTGTTCAACGTCGACTTTGAGGTGTCGACGATAGTCTGAGCGGTGACGTCTGCACCTGGACTGGTCCTTTGCTTCGAGCGTCCGTTGCATCAGGCTGGCTGCTATGTCATTATTCTTGGCGTTGATGAGATTAGACCTGTCATAGTCCTTAAAAGGACTGTAGTCAAAGTAAGACATAATCCTAAAAAGTACTGGAAAGGACAGTGAAACTGAAAAGACTGGGCTGATGCTACTGGTGAAAAGTCGGACTTTGGCATATGCTGCTGGTGGCTGCAAAGAGGCGTCTGGTCAGTGTGTGCTGGTACCAGTGAAAGGGCTCAAATTACACCTTGCCTCGGGCCAAAGTGAATGATGATTTTATAGCAGAGATGGGTTGTTTATTTGCCGGGTGCATATATCTGATTTTGGACAGGAAGCTTCTCTTTATTTATGTGGGGTAATGAAACAAGTCATTATACCGCTAAGAGAAGTTTGTAAATATTAACCGCTATATTCAACAGTTAGAAAATACTTTTGAGGCGGCTTGCAGAATTAATTGTCTCGAAATTAGCTTCTAGGTTGGTAACGGAAAATTACTCTCGCTGACGAACTTGGCGATGATGTCTTGTGTTGATACCTGAATTCGCTTCCGGTTGCAGTGAAAAATTCTGTTCACTGACGACATAGGTGACGTTACATCTTTTTAAAATACAGATTCCCGATATGAGTAGCTAATGGTATATGATAAGGTCTTGTGTCAGAACACGCGTGTTTTCTGGTAATATTATGGAGATACTTACTCTGAAAGCGTGCTTAGCATAACGGTTATCATCGTAGGAACTGGAATCGGAGTTCAAATCCTAGTCGGAGCAGTTTGCATTTCACTTAGAACTACTGCTCTTGGAAAAACATGAATCCATTTGTTCCCTCTATCAGCTATTAGTAAATAGCAGATCAGACTAGTTTCTTTAGCTTTGGTTAAATAATTATTCTTGCAGAAAAATCCCCTCTGAATTCTGACCAAATTTACTCCATTTAAAAATTAACCTTGTTTCACATCTTGCCCGTGACAGAGGTGTTGGGTAAATAGATACTCTGCGAGAATCTTGCTTTGTTAGTTCTGCTGTGTAGCATATCCAAGGGTGAATGTATGTCTGTCGGTGTTCTTGTGAACTGTAACTGACCTGTTGGCTTCACTGATACGTTAGTTGATTGGTGGGAAAATATCAGCATCGTTGGCTGGCTGATGTGGCTGTCGTTTTTTACTGTGTATTTTTAGTGTCTACCATGTTTTTGAAAGGTTTTATTGACTGTTTTTATAGAAATAAACCAAGATGTTTGACTTTAGGTCTTTTACTGGATTTGTTGAGAACATGTGGCAATTGGGATCACGTGGTTTATTGACAATCGGTACCTGCCAGTCTGGAATTATTTTTCAAAACTTTATCTTGTAGACTTGATGTAAGGTTTATTTTTATTTATTAATTTCTAAGGACACTACACAAATATTCAATTTATTGAGTTTATCTATATAAAAATGTAAACATTTTACTGTTAAAAAAAGGAAAGGGACATTTTGTGAAAAAGAATGTAGGGCGATAATAAACGACTGAATTTGTGACCATGTCATTGAACATCATGTGTATATTAGTCATGTGAGAATTCAGAATTCTTTCTTCCTCTCTTTTTATTTCCATTCTTCGAACGGATAGGACCTCTGTTTGTATCTCTGTTCCTTGAACAGAAGACTGACTTTGTCCCCAAACCTGGCGATGGACTTTTGTCTCGCCTCGGAATTGAAATGTAAGGCCATGTGGCTATGAATACTAAAAAAGAAAAAAAAAAAAAAAAAAGTAAAACTTTTCACCATTTTGGTTTGGTTTGGTTTGGTTTTATGGCATATCAACCATCGTTGGTTATTTAATGCCAAATCCTGTTTTGACATATATTACTGTTTTACTAGATATACGATTTGTAAACTTATTTTGGAGATACACAATGTTAAATGATCAAACAGTTCAATTCAATTTAGTATGTCAACAATGTTAAATGGTTCCAAGTATTGCTATGTATCACTAACAATTCAATAAAACAACAGTTAATTGCTTACATATAGTTAAATGATCAAACAGTTCTATTTATCATAAATCATTTGTTTGCACTCAGTTTAAATGTCACAGTTCTATTTGACCCATAGATACGACCCTATCAGGTGTTACCACCCCGGAGCAGAGTGGACCTTGGAGCGATTGCAATGAAGGGGTACTCTGCATTCCCGGAGACTCGCCATCAGATTGTTTAGTGTCATATCCAGGACACTCAGTGGGGGGATCTTACTCCTCTGCAGGGAAACAGTCGATATATTCTATAGCCTCAGCTGACTGTTTTTTTTTAAAAACATTTTCTATCTCTTTTATTTACTGCTTGTTTTGAACAATGTGCACATTTAATCTGTTTGGGGCACGTTTGTGTATTCTTCTTATATTTCTTAGGTGTTTATATATACATGATTTAGATGGCCAAAATGATTACATGAGTTATTTTTGTCTTTGCTTCTGTTTATTCAGTGTTAGTATATTAATGTATATACTAATGCTAGAATTGAAACTTTTTAAGTGGAGACGCGGCTAAATATTCTTCTTAGCACCAAACATTACCGATAAACAATAATATCACCAATAACAAGACTTGAAAAGAAAAACTAAATTTTCCTTTATTTGATATTTGTATTCTAATTTTTAAAATAAATAAGAACAAAATACTAATATTATTTATTATCTTATTTTAGCTATTGAGATAATTCTTTTTAATATCTTAAGTTTTATTAAGGTTTTTTAATGGAACTAAACTTTAAAATTGAATATTCAAAAATTTAGTTTCGAGATTTTGCTTACTACACAAAAGCTTTATCAAAATCTTCGGAAATATTTACTCTGATTTCCAATTTGAAAAAAGAAAAAAAAAAAAAAAAAAGAAAAGAAAAGAAGAAACAAACAAAAATAAAAACAAACGATAACATCTTGATTTAAGTTTGTAGTTTACTTTGTTAATTTTCTTTTGGGCTTGCAATCTGAACAAATGAGAATTTTCCCCGTGGACAAACTTCTTATTTTTAATTCGTTAAAAATCTGTGTGCCTGTAATTTTCTTGAAATAATTTTACAGAAACGTTCACTCAAATTTTTTTTATCTAACTTAAATTGCATTTATGAGTCACTAACAAGACACGAATTGGTAGATTAAAAATCTTAATCACAATACGTCTACCAGGTGGTGCTACTTGGTTTTATTGGTGATGTTCTCACCGCAAAAGTAATATAGGAAGAAAGACCCTGAAAAACGTAACTAGCAAATGCAGTCTACAAGTGGGTTATTTCAATTACCTGTATGCAAGAATCTCCTCACACAAACAGTGTAGCCAAAACAACTGAAAAGACAAATATGAACATCGCTCAGTGATTCTGTCCATGTTTAGTTTCTATGACATCTTGGCGAAAAATATGCGAGTGGACAAAATTAAAAAGATAAAAAATAGGAGTAACCATGTCTCTTCTTGTCTCTCTCCCCATTTTTTTTATACCTTCGTTTTTTTAAATCTTTCTGCCAAACAATTCTTCATTCTCCCCCTTTTACAACCATGAATGACCTCACAAACACCCGTCAGCTGGAAAAAAATGATATTTTTAAACCCCCCACCACTTTTAAAAATACTTTTATCCATCTGTTGAAGAAGTGATAATGATAGTATGATTCGTTTCCTTTTATAGAAAAAGTGGGTAAAATTCGGCCGTTCGTCTGCTGAACAAGTGAGAGGGGTAAGAAAACGAACGACGAGAGAAATAGAAAGGGTGTATGAATAACTCCACTCCGATAACACAAATATATTGACGAATTCTCAACAATAACAAAATGGAAATTTATTGGCCGTGGGATAATAGATAAGATTTTTAAACTAGAAAGAAAAGTTTTTTGTGTCAAAGTATATACAAGCAATAATGTCCTTGCAATGGAAAAGTTATTCATAGAAAGAAAATATTGTTTGTGAGTACGTCGTATTTTTTGCTGGTGATATTATGGATAGGCTTATTCAGCGAGAATCTGGTTCTTATGTGTAGCTGTAAACTGTAGTTGACCAGTTGGCTATATTGATACGTCCATGGACTAGGTATTCACTCGCAAGGGCAGCTGCGGACTGCTTTGTCTTCCGGTATTTACTGTGTCTTTTTGGTGTCTACTGTAGAAGGTTTCCACTAAGATTTCAGGCTTTTTATTGCCAATAGTTGGAGCATGGTGGTTTTAGAATCACGTATTTTAAAAATTACAACTACGTCCACGTGGGTTTAATTTTCCCTCTGGAATTGGTGTTCTATTTTTGACTTGATGCAAGGTTTTTGTTTGTTTTAAGGCATGATATATTTAAGGCATTTACGTCTATCCCATTTTGTTTTCTAGTTTCTTATTAATGAGAGTAAGCAGATATCTTTTTATTATCATACAGAGCAAAAGTGACAAGAGGAAGCCGTAAGAAGCAAGATGGCTATTTTAAAACAGGAAAGTGACATTTGCACTAATGCTCTTGGGAAAGACATTAATCCATTTAGTCTCCCACTAGTAATGGTTAAATAGCAGAGGGCTAAAGAACCCACTTTGCTCTACTATTTAACCATTACTAAAGGGAGAGCTGATGTATTAATGTCTTTCTCAAGTGCATTAGAACAAAGTGAACAGCTGGCAGCCTCATCCGGGATTTGAACTCTAGTCACTGATTCCATTTCTTACGATGATAAACGTACCTCCACATTGATATAAAGTAACAGTAATAGGAAATGAGAAATTAAAAAGAGCTTTTGAAGCGAGTATATAAATAATCATTGGTGCATAAATTTTGTATTCAATAATTATATATAAAAAATAATGTATATCATAAAATACAGCTAACAACAAAAGTTGACAATTTGATGGTCATAGATCTTTAATTCCGTTCAGAAAAAGGCAACATGGAAAGCAGTTTATCCCAGCCCAGTTGGCTTGGCTTATATAATACACTGACTGCCCTTCAACGGGGGTCCTGGATATGTCACTAAACTGCATATGATGATGAGGTTCAAGTCTTAGAGCTTTGGGAAGGTGGAATACACCTTCATTGGCATTACTTGCAGGTCCACTCACCTGGAGTGGTAGTACCTGTTAGGATCCCATCTATGGGTCAAATAGAACTGTTTAATAATTTACTATGCAAGAAAACATTTAACCGTAGCAAATAAAAACTTAATATTAAATAGCAATATTTGAAACCACTTAACTGTGTGCAAACAAATGGGTCATGGTTTGTAAAAATTGTCACTTACAAACTATTTGTTTACAAATCATTATATAACAGGATTTGGCATTAAATAACTTATAAGGGTTGATATGCCGTAAAAAACAATTAACTTACATTATCCACTTTGTCGGCGGGGCTTAGAATACGCTATTTTCTGCAAAGGAATAAGACCCTTTAATAAAAAAAAATAAGAAAGTCGTAATATTAAACTGCATATAATGCTAAGGCTCCAGTTTTGAAGATCTGGGGAGAGAAAATAACTCTTTCATTGCCCTAACTGCCAAGTACACTCAGACCCGGAGTGGTAGTACCTGTTAGGGTCCTATATATGGATCAATTGTGTTAAAAAATTATTCGTATTCGATAAGACCATGTGTAAAAAAATCGTTTAAAGAAAGAATTAGACAAAAATGTAAGAATGAATACGATTCCTAATCTTTATGTATGAAATAAGCCTAGACGGGTTGACATGCTGTTAAAATCACTCGCTCATATGATCTGGTTTATTTTATAAAATTTCGGCCTTATCGGATTAAGTCTTGCTGAAGATCCTATGAAAATTTGCTACATGATTCATTTACGCACGTACGTGTTTAGAAAAACTGTTATGCAAAGGGCTTATACTTAGTCTTACGATACCCCCGGGACTTATAACTGTTGTAACCAATGCCTTATATATACACACTGTCTTGTATCACTTTTGTTAAGGGACACAGAACTTTAAAATATTTCAATCTCTTTGAAAATAACCATAGATATGTTTTAGCGTTTATATAAAAAATGTCAGAATCAACCCAACTACCATATTATTACCACCACAATAGACTACTAGTCTTCATATCAGGTAAGTTTTGATAAAAATTACTGTTATCATCCAAATTTGTAATATACTCTACAAGCCCCAACAGAAGACTAAATTTTAAAATATCTTTAATGAAGTTTATATTACAGGTTTGAAAATTATGAAACCAACAAAGAAAAGAATTTATTTGATGAATTTTTTTTTGAGGAATTATATTTTGCCGTTGTTAGGATTACATCTCTTGCTTGTTGTTGATTTCTGCTATGTGGCTCTAGGTGACACAAAAGGTTATTACCTCATATTATCAATGTTTATGATTAACTAGACACACACACACACACACACACACACACACACACACACACACACACACACACACACACACACACACACACACACACACATATATATATATATATATATAGAGAGAGAGAGAGAGGGGTATGGCGGATTATGTAAATCCGACGAGATAGAGAAGAATAGATGGAAAAGTTTTCTTCATATATATCTTATATCTTAATATCTTCATTATCAGCATGAGAAATAACGAAGGGAAAAGAGAATATTGTTGTAAAACTAGTGAACTGATCTTGACAAAAGAACTACGGCTAAATATTTGTCCATTAATGTGTGTGTTTTATAAATACAAAACAGAATTTTGCGATGACACTAATTTGAATCTTAGTTTGTATCTTTAGGGAAAAAGCTATGATTCCTTTTAAGTGGAATTATAATCTTAAAATTTATTCAAAGCAATTAGAAATGAAACTTCTTAGATACAATATAAATGATAAATTCAAAGCAAGAAAATATTTAATAAAAGATAGTCAAAGAAATTCACACAGTTATGTCTATGTGATGAAATCTTCATATCTTATGATAATCGATGTAATTCGTTTAAAATATCAAGGATGCAGATAAAATCCCTCACTGAAAATAAACATCAGAGAAGAGAGAAAGAGAGATTTGATTTGCATTTTTTTCATTCGCTAATTAGAATAAACTAAGAAACTCCAGGATTCCATTGAAAATTTATTTGTATATGATTTTTAAAAGAAAATTTCATAGATTTTACAAATTAAATCACTTATAAATAATCAGTTATTGCCTTTTTATTATTTGTTTGAAAACAATAAATATATCAAGCAAAAAATGTCCACATACGTTCATTATTTAAACCATTTTTTAGTTTAAGAGAATTCATACTGAAATACTACTAATGCAACATTGAATAATGATAGTAACGATCTTATAGCAATAGAGGTAGCAGCGAAATTAAACAGCAAATTTGTACACCAATGATAATAATAATGTATTTATGTTCATAAGAGAATGTAAAATGTTTTCTGAAGACGCAAGATATTAGGTCATATTTACGAACAATATTATTGTAAATATGCAAGTATTTTGTTAGTTGTAATTTTAAGGGGAATACACATTAAAGTAGGACGTTGTCTGGGTTACACTTTCATTTATATCCATTTCAATTGGTAAATGGATGAATTGAATGGATTGGGGCTCAGTTGAAGGCGTACAAATGCAAACAGCACATTTCAGAAATCAATTCAGTCTATGTTTATATACATGAACCAAGCTATCTGAAGTTATATAATAATTAAATATTCATCGGTCGAAATATATTTAGAACGACTTATGTGAACCGAATAACAAGCGTTTTGAAGGGTTTATGAGTTGATAATTTCTTTAAAAAATGATTAGCAGTTTAACTTTTTTCGATTTAAGGAATTATATGGGATCATCTTAAGTGAAGGATTACGAACACCATGATGTAATTTACTTTTATGGTAAATCATAAATCTTCTGATTTGGGTGCAGTATTGAAAAAAAATTGGCTTATTTCAACAAATGAGTCCAGCAAATATTATCAGTTTTATAAGCCATTTTTGGACTTAAAATTCTGGTTCTAACTGATATTTGCGTTCACTTGAATATGAGTTCTAATAATTTCACACGTCATTGTTGTAACAGGCATTGGTATGATGATGATAATCTTAGTAGATCTTATTACTGTTTAAATTGATTTCTTTCACCATGAATTTTGCACCCCAAAAGAAACAAACATGTTAATAGTTTCAGGAAGTGATGAATAGTATATAATCTAACATCATCGTTTGGATAACTATCAGTTAAATTATAGTAAACGTAAAATTTTCTGTAGCTGTATTTATAGCCACAGAGACTGGTAACAAAATGTTTTTAGTGATAGAATGGAATTTGACAATTTACTTTTTTCTACACTCTGTGTGTGTGTGTGTGTGTGTGTGTGTGCGTGTGTGTGTAAAGATGTTGGCCGGCTGTAATGATGACCTCATGACCACCTTGCAATACCTTGTATTTAAAAGGGTAGAGGCATCTTCTGGGGTTGATTGTTCGTGTTACCTGGGACACATGGGTAAATGTAGACCTAAAAGAAAAGTTTCAGGATAAAGATTAAACAATATATACTTGTAATTCTGATGGATTGAATGTTTGGAATTGTTTTAAAATCATGTCCTTTAAGGTTTACGATTTAAAGATGGTTTGAGACAGTCAACATTAATCCCTAAAATAACGGCAGACAAAGTTTGCGTACTAAGTTTTTATTTTTACAGTTAAAATTTTATTTTCACATCAACTTTATTTTAAAAAATAGATAATCAGCAGTGAATGTTTAATTTCTCAGAGAGACGCAAAAATACATTTGCATAATTACTTTGGCTTGTAAATAGATTTTTAATACATTAAAAGACATGGGAAGTATCCAACATTTAGACATTTCAATTTTATTGATAGTTTCATAAAACAAAATTTAATTTGAAACTTAGTAAATAATTTAATCTGGAGAATAATTGACTTTCGTTATTGAACATTATTAGATAATGCTCCATAACATTTTAATGATTGATCATTTACTTTATGATTTCTGTGGTAAATGTTCTTTTTAGTTGTATTGATTGGCTGAATTATAATTTATTCTATCGTCGGATCAAGTCCAACGATTCACGTTAGTAAATAATCCGTCTTATTAACAATTGGTGAATTCATATAATCAATGACTTGTAAAATCATTTAAGAAAATGTTTGTGAAGTTTTATTGATACAAGAATTTGGTTATAACTTTGGTAAAATTCTTTTGTACAATTTTTTTAATCACATAAAACTGGACTATGACGAAATATAAACTTGGACAAGTGATCGCACAAACAGTGGTGTATACAATAAGATGAAATTTACAGGATTTACAGGTAGATTTGAATTTATGCTTTTCCTTCAAATTGTTAAGATGTTGTTAAAAATTTCTATACTTACATAAAATCTTGAATTCTTAAAGCATTTGAAAAACTATTTGTTCACACTCAACAAAAAAAAAACAATGGTTAATTTTCTTCTTTGAGAAATCAGCTCATATAGTTTTGAATATTTACAAAACTGAATAGCATAGAAAAGTAATAAAAATTAAATACATTTTTGGCAATGTGATATTTTCTCTTGTAATAGTAATTATTTAGTCAGACAGTTGTGACACACGGCTGGATGTCTCTTAATCTTATGATGCAAAAGATATACAAATAAGATTCCTTACCTCATCCATAAGACCTGTGAACCAATTGTAATATTCACATCTTCCAAGAACCAACCCGCTACTGCCTTTCATCAAAGAACCTACGAAAACAAATTTAACATTGTTATTGTTGTTCATATTAGAAACTACTGTTGAATACTACATGGTCCTTATTTTCCACTCGAGGTGACAAAAAGATTAACCCAATTATAGCCACTCAGAGTGTAAAATTTGATTATTTTCTAAAGTCTCTTGCAGGGCTGACACAAGATACCGGCAATATTGGCAGTCTCCCATGGCTCTTAGTATTAAGGAACTCATGTCATGTAATAGTAAAGTCTAAGATAATGAGGCTTTCTAAAAATGATTGGAAAAATGAGAAAATTAACTCGAATAGAATAAAAAAATACAAATAAGAATAGTTCTTGATGTGAAGTTAATGTGTCTAGTAAGAAAGTAAGTTGTTAGAAGCATGGTCGCAAGGAAATTTCTGACTATAATGCCTTTTCGTTAATAAGTGTATAGAGGATTTAGCTTGCCAGTTTCTCTCTCTCTTTACTCACACTCTTCATTGTGTGTTGCGATTCAGATCCTCTCTTTTACCCTCGTCGAGTAACTACAGTCTTAACTCTCCTCCTGGTCAGGAACTATCAACTTAACTGTTTATATGGCATATTAATTTACTTTAGGATCTGAAATAGATATTATTCATGGTTGTATAGATTAGTCGAATTATATTTTATCATCGGATCAAGTCTTACGATTCACGTTAATGAATAATTAGTATTATAAAAAATTATTGGCATTTGAATCGCTGAATTGATATAATCAGTAAAGTTTCTTCTTGGGCAGATTGGGTTATTTGGCCTTAATTTGATAACCTGTCAAAGAGGGAAAACTTAATTCAAACTAGCCTTACTTCGCTTAAAAATTGAACTTTTCTCACATCCGCCTCGTGGTTGAGGGGTTGGGTAAATACATACTTGACAATTTGCTTAAGAGTATGCAAATTACCTTATGTGGGAACTGTTTTCTTTTACCTGATTTTAATACCTGTTTTTATTCCTAAACTGGTTTTAACGGTAAAACATAAGACAATGATATACATGAAAGTGCACCAAACTTGAGATTTCTTAATACGCAACAAAACATAGTGCTCATCTCTCGCAACTATAATTCTTTTTGTTCTCTGTTCATTCAGTTAGTTTTCAGATATCCTTGTTGATTATAATAAAGCAGAGTTTTTTTTTTTCAATTACCATTCGGCAATTTTTGATTTAACAATTGACAATTAATTCATTGGCAGCATTTTTATAAGCTGTTAAGTTTTCTCAAAGATTTGTTAATCTGCCTCATATTTCCCTGTTTTTTAACTCTTCCAATTTTCTTTGGGATCATTATACTTTGATATTTATGAATACAACCATCTCCTTAGATTTCACAGCTTCCAACGATCTCGGGAAAGATTTTGATATTTATGTACTAATTGGGTGTAGAGTTTTCCAGGGTTTTAATGATATGAATAAAAAGTTTTCAGTACCTTCAGTTTCTAAAGGAATGGGCTGGATACTTTGGTTTCAATACTGTTTGCTGAAATAATTACACCAACCATTTGAGTAATTCTAATTTTTTTTCTAAGACAACTTTGGTTGCCATCCACAAGTTCTCAAGATCTGTTCTTTTTATCTTTTTGTATAGTTGAATCCAAGTGAACATTATGTCCAGTGACTTGCTCTCCCTAAATCAACTGTTTTCTCTAATCCAGTTTGAGGCATTATATGTCAATTTCTATTGTTTTCCACAAAAAAAAAAAAAAAATTCAGTTGCATTTTTTAAAAGAACATTTTAGGCCGAAACTAAATTTACTAAATGTATGTGGAATTCAATTTTATCTCTCTGTGCAGCCTATTAGGTTATTGCATCCATTATTTCTTATGTTTGTCCCTAGAATTTTACATTGTGTATAAACATATGTAAAATATTTTGATTATGTTCAGTTTTTTTTCTGAGTTTTAAGTTATTTTGCAAATTTTATTTAATGCTATCGTCCGCTTTCTGAGTAGAAACAACATGCTTATTTAATTTGATAAAGACTGTGACTAGAGCAGCGTATTTAAAATAAAATACAACCAATTAATACTTAAATGATGCTTACTGTTCCGAAAATTGCCGTCTCACTCTGCAAAAGTTCTTTCAGCTTCTGTACAAGCAAATATGCATAATACCAGCAATTTTAGGTTATCTGTATGTTTTAGAGAAACAACATTGTCATATAATGAGTTTATATGAATATCAAAAGTAGTTATTGGTTGCTATCAATAAAAGGTAATTAGTAAAGGTAGTTTGTTTGGGTACCATTATACTCTGCTTTAGATTGGACAAGAATATTGACTTTTATATTTAAGTAAAGTTGGTGACCGTTGTCGAGGGTGACCCTATGCCTTCCTTTTCGATAGCTACCACACTAAGGTGTAAGGGAGGATGCTACTCCTTTCCCAGGTTTGACTTACTTTACCCTTGATCCGTACCTTATAATGCTGGGTGTTAAGCAAGGAGGAATCAAGTACCATTTTTTTGCGTCTTTGGTATGACTCGACCTGGGATTGAACCCCGGTCTCCCGGGCCATTGGCGAACACCCTAACCATTATATCAATGTCCGGTATTTAAAATAGATTTAGTCATAATTTAAACACTCTTGGAACAGGATTGAATAATAGTTTTTAATCTTTTATTATTCTAATTTTCTATTTGAATTTATCACCGGTAAATTGACCATGTAGCAGACATACTTCCAAACATAATTTCCTAAAACTACGATCCAAACTTAAATGAAACTTTACTCCATGAGGCATCTTTTCAAACCAAATTAGAAGTGACCACTTTAGTTGCTGGGGTCTTACCAGTCTGTAAAGGTACAGTCGGCGTATTCTACAGCTCCAGCCAACAGGTTGGTTTTTGGAGCATGTCAAGAATTATAAATCATGAGTTAGCTTCGAAAGTTAAATTACTCCATGAATTGAATCACTTACATTAGCACATTTCACTTAGTGTTTCTAAATCTCAACCAAAAGGATTAACATTTGATCGTTTGTTTCCGACATTTTTATGTCACTGGTTACATGATCATGTAACTTCATCGCCATAACGATATGTAGGCCATTTAAATGCTACTTCAATCACTCAACTTTCAATTTGAGAGTCAATGTTTTGCCTTGCATTGATAAATATTTGCTACAATTAATGTACTTCCTTTGTGTACATATTTGTGACTTTCATATTTCTTAACATTATACAAACAGGTCCTTTGCAAACTAAAAACTACAGTTCTATTGTTTTTTTCCTCATCAGTTTCATCTTTTTTATAATCTGGTGCATATTTCAGAGTGAAATTATTCTTCGAATAATTATTTCCAATCATAAAAAATCCTCTACAACATTATTCTAGAATTTTAATTCTAGTAGTTAATTGTCTGGGTGGTTTCGGTTCTTAATCGGATTTACAAATCTCCCAAATATTTTGCAAGTATTTTCCTGTTCCAAAAATGTGTTCACTTTTATGGCATAGTTCAGATATTTTAAAGTTTTTTGAGCGACATCCATTATCCAGCAAATGTTTTTTGTGATGACTAGATCAATATTCCTTGGTAAGATTGGATGATCTGTTTTGAATTTCAAAGTTTCGAGTTTGACTTTTCCCCTGCATATATATATATATATATGTGGGGCCTTCAATAAGTTTCCAGACTTTTTTGTACAGGCATTTAAAATTGTCGTAGACTCTTGAAAATTCAGTATCTTATTGCTATACATCTTATGAGATGACTGACAAATTTTTATGATTTCAGGTTCAAATGAACAGCTACAGCAGGAATTGGAATACACCCTACTAAAGCCTGATTTTCACAGTTGGTGAATTTCAAAAATGCAATCTGGACGGGAAGACACTTTAGAAGAACCATATGCAATAAAATTGGGTTTTAAACTTGGAAAAATGCCATGGAATGCTTCAGACTGCTTTTGGAGTATCTTGCATGAATCGAGCATCAGTTTTTGAGTGGCATAAGAGATTCAAGGAAAGCAGGGAGTCTGTGAGGGATGGTGAGAGGTGTGGGAGGAGTAAGGAAGTCAATACACCACAGTTGATTGGCCAAAGACTTAGGGTTAGGGTTACTATGTTGAGGTTTTAAGGGAGTTCAGGAAGAGATTCCGCCCGAAGAGGCCAGCACTCTTTAAATCGGGTCAGTGGCATTTCCACCAGGACAATGCACCAGTCCACAACTCCATCCTTGTCACAGACTATTTGACAAAGATTGGCATCAAGACAGTTCCTCAGCCTCCCTGTTGTCCAAACCTTGCTCCCTGTGACTTTTGGTTATTCCCTAAGCTCAGAGGCTGTCGTTATGAGACAATTGAGGAGATGAAAGAGGCTGTGACGAAGGTCATTGACACGCTCACACAAGAGGACTTCCATGAAGCCTTCGAGAAGTTGTTGGAAAGGTACAAGTGCATTGCAACCGGAGGAGATTACTTCAAAGGGGACTAGAGTTTCATGTGTGTACTATCAATAAAAGTGCCCATACGAAAAAAGTCTGGAAACTTATTTAATGATCCTCGTATATCCCAGTCGTTTGCACAATTTTCAGTTAATCTTCATTTTTATTCAGTCATGTCTATTTTCGTAATTTTTCTGGACTAACATTTTGCGTTCTATAATGATTGACGCTTTTATCTATCTCCAGATAGTTAAAGAGTAAATGCTCCTTTAAATATTCAATTCTTTTGATCTGATTTATTAGGGAGGGGATTAGTCTGTGTTTGAACAGTATTATAGAAATTTGGTACTAATTTTACAAATTAGCAAAAGAAAAAAAGATAGATAGCTGTTATCATTGTAGGGAGTGCTAAATATCTTTATCAGACTCTTAGAAAATTAAGAAATTTTTTTGACATTCGATTAATTTCTCAAAATGGGTGAAAATTCATTTGATTTGCTCTGGAAATTGCATTTAGTGATTTGTAGAATCATTTGATTTAACCCCATCTTTTATATTTTAAATGCTTATATTATGTTTGCATTAAGTCAATGGACCATTTCTTTAAAATGCAGTCGTCTTGTTTTACCCTTCCCTTGTGTTTTGTAACATCTCAGGGAAACCAAAAAATAAATAACTGAATATCTGAAAAATGGAAGGGGTTTTCACCTGAAGCTGGTACAGTCTTGGTAATGCCATTCACACTGCCAGTCAGCCTTCTGCCATCAAAAGAGAATGTTACTTCATTCCAGTCATTAACCTGTTAAAAGACATCGACATAGAAACAGGACATTAAAGAAAAAATTTAGCCCAAATTTCAAAACAATATAGATAAAATCTTTTTTATGTCATACATTTTATGAGAATTGATTAAACAGCTATGTGTGAATTAATTTAGTTATGGATGTCAGTTTTCCAATAGATCTAATTCCATGTTGATATTAGAGATTTCACAAGTATTAACTTGTTTGACAAAAAGAAAAATCTACTAGATGACAAATTCTTTTTTCTTGTTAATCAACACAAGATCTGGCCTTCTAGTTGTGATTTCGTGATCCGTTTGTATCTCAAGATCCCAGAGAATTTTATGCTTCTCATTCTCCAGAAGTCAAATTTTTATCTCGTGCACAATTCCCTTTTCCTAACTTGTGCCTAGTGTATCACTTTTCCTAACTTGTTGTGCCCAGTCTTTCTCTACTGTTGTGTTTGCTGCATTGACTAATGGAATTAACTGTTTCATCTGTCTCATAACCTACACTAGCTATCCTGTTGCGTATTATCAGTTTTTGCCTTAATACAATTGATCTTTATGGCGTTGTTGTGTACTGCTTTTAAGAGATTCCATTTCTCTTTAGAGGTTTTCCTTGTGTTGCCATGTCCAGGACATCTAGTGTGCAATTTCACCAGTTTTTCCCTTAAAACATCCATACAGTTGTTTTTCTTTCGATTTGATTTAGATTTTTTGTTTGTTCTGATGTTATTGCTCTCATTGGCTGCTGTAATTAGTCTGCTCTGTAGGTTTGGTTTTATGGCATATCAATCATTGTTGGTTATTTAATGTCAAATCCAGTTAATTCTATGTATCCCGAACAATTCAAATAAACATCAGTCATTTGTTTACATAGTTAAATGATCAAGCAGTTCTATTTCAAACAATTCAGTTTAGCATAAGTCATTTGTTTGCGCTCAGTTCAATTGTCAAACAGTTCTATAGGACCCTATCAGATGCTACCACTTCGGGTTAGTGTGGACTTGGGATCGATGGTAATAAAGAGGTACTTCACATTCCTCAAAGCTCCAGCATTACTGGAGCCTCATCACTTATTTAATGTCATATCCAGGACACTCATTGGGCGGTGGGGGGGGGTCTTACCTCTCTGCAGAGAGGCAGTCGGTATATTTTACAGCCTCAGCTGACTGGGCTGCTTGTCCCTTTTTAATGGGGTCTGACCTTGTATTGATGGCATACTCAATGCTGATAAGTCCTCTTCCTCTGGACTGTCATCTCTCGGATGTAAAGCCTTATGCATAGTCATCAATTTCCTTATCCTTTGGTCCAGTTGTCTGATTTCTTACCTTGACCATTTTAAGAATGGTCCAGAATTTCTTTCAAGTGGGGGGACTACCCTGGTGTTTATTCTTTTGAGCATTCTACTGAAGAGCTTGGTTTCGAGAAGTTTCTTGTTATTCTGAGGTACTCTTATTTTTTCTTCATCTGATTGGAGTTTGCATCCAATATTCCCAAGTACTTGTATTTTTTTACATCTCTCCAAGCGTTCTGATGCTTTCCTGATTTCCCATTATCATTGGAAATGCAATCCTAATAAACATGAAAATTCATTAACATTGATTTTTCATAAAGTTTTTTTAAATCATGGTTTAAACTTTCCTATGAGAGCTGATGGGTCTTTAGCAATTAGATGCTATTAGTAATGTGTGCATCTATGTATGAAAACATTCCTTTATAACAAGTTTTTGGATTTCAAACACGACCATCTTAATGATGACCAACAAGTTTTTGGATTTCACGAAAAGTTTTTGGATTTCAAACACGACCATCTTAATGATGACCAACATGAGTCGGACAGTTATCAAAAATCTAATCTTGATCCACATTTGCATAATCTTATTCGACGGTTGGAAAAAACTTCGTTAAAAACTGAATAAACAATTCCTGTCATTTAATCACACACACACACACACACACACACACACACACACACACACACACACACACACACACACACACACACACACACACACACACACAAGACGATTTTTATGGTATGTAAATATTCAATTTTTATACTACGAAAATTTTGTCGACTTTACAAGTACAATTCCGTTTGCTTGATGCAAGAAAAGGCGTCGATTCTTTTATATCACAATATAGCCTTTTCTTTGACTTTTTAATTGATTTTAATGGCATAATGCAGTTATTTTATGCTTTGAGGCTAGGAAGTGAACCTTGGATTAATAGCAATGGAGGAGTTCGACTGTCATACTCAAGTACAAGCGAACTAGATATGTACATGCTAGTAACGTATATTTCAATAGTATGTCGACCCATCCAGGGTTATTTTATGCCAGAGATGCACGTTCATATTTACATTTTTGTGTAGTTGTTTAATAAGAGGTTTGGTTTTGCACACAGTTCTATTGAATCTGAATGATTTTAAAATCGATATTGGTTCTATTTCCCCCATATATGGAACTGACAGGTACCACGACTACAGGTGAGAGTTGACCTGGAAGTAATGGCAATGAAGATTTTCCCTCCACACTTCCCAGATGTCCAGAACAAGAGCCTCACCATCATATACAGTTTAATGTCATATCCAGGGTTCCACTTTTTTGGAGGGGTCTGATTTTAATTTTGGAAATAATTCATGACTGTTGTATCTTTCGAATTGTTCGAAATGTCTTTGGCATGTCTTTGAAAACTGAAGTAAAACGAATTGACGTAAATCAATTTTTTATAAGAATGCTTACCTTTGAAGGGAAAGTGAGCAATTGTTGCCCTCTACTACGTAGTCTTACAAACATAAGCAATTCATCACTTTCACTCTTTTTGTTTAGTACAATTCCAATCGTTGGCTTTGTTTTTGCCGCGTCGCAGTTTGTTAGCAAAGCCTGTTTCTGGTAAGAATCCCCGATGGATCTATAGGACAGACGGGCACTAATTCCGTTTCGAAACTCGGCACCACTGTATCTCCACATGATGATCTTGCTGACCCCAGTGAATTCGCCGGCACCCTCGCTAATCTTCACATTTGTGTCTCCGACAGGTAAAGAATTGTTCGAATTGTCTTTGGCATCCTTTTCAAAGCTGAAGTAAAATTCGGCCTGACAACCTGAAATTGTCAAAGAAAGCAGGTTATCAGCTTGTGATTTGATTAATTGATCACTTCTATCAAATACAAATGATTTTTATGCAGATCTATTTAACCAAAAGACGAACTCTGAAAGTAATGGCAATGAAGGATTTTGACTCCATACTCTCTAGCTCTCTGGAAGAGGAACCTCACTATCAAATACAGTTTTGTGACATAACCGAGACACCCTTTTGTGGGGGAGGTGGTTTTATTCTGTTATAGAGGGTGCAGTCAGCGTATGTCAGTTGGGCGTCAGCTTGTTTTCTAATATTTATTTTAAAATATCACAAAGGAAAAATACTTGAAAATCTAAAAACTGAAATAAATAAAATAGAATAAAAGTAAATCTATTAAAAGTGTTGAAGTTAACTGTTGTTATCTCGCCTGTGTCTATAAATTCTAGAAGAATCTGCACTTTAACTGGAGCAATTATATTTGAATAAAGCTTAAGTAAATCAATTACCTTGCCCAACTTTTATTAAACTAAAGAAATACGTCAAAAGCAAATAAAGATATGTTTGTCTGTAAAACTTTTCCATTTTCATTGTTTCATTTGAAAATACATGGACGTGAAAGAATCCCCTTGGTTTGGCTCAAGCCAAACACCCAACTCTACGTAGGAAAAGTAATCATGTTCCGAAGAGAACAAAAGACCAAACTGACTAAAAACAATTATACTCTGAGAAAGTCATTTTTTTTTATCCAAGCAAATAATACCAAAGACTTTACGTCCAAATGTACATTTAAAAATCGTTTGAATTAGGCTCACAAGTCATTGAATTTTTCTAAATTGTCACTGGACGCGAGTTCAGAAATGAACAATACCGACTACACTTAAATTCTTGGACATTCTCTTTGAACTAAAGTTATCAACGTTTCTTAAACTGACATTCGTTTTCCTTTTAGATTGGTTGCCATGCGATAGTAGAAGATGCCAGTGTTCTATTTACCCAAAACTGGAGTGCTCGTAGTGTAGTGATTATTATCACTGGAAATGGACATGGTGTCCATAGTTCAAATTCTGGGCGAAGCTGTTTGCATTTCACGCAGTACTAATGCTTTTGACAAAGGTATGCATCCAACTATTCTCCCTCCAGCTATAGGTAAATAGTAGGGTAGATTGACTCTTTTATCTTGGTATGGCAATCGGTCTAGATGAAGGAAAAGTCGGAATTCAAATCTGCTAAACTCGCTTAAAAAATTGAACTTGTGTCACATCCTGCTCGAGCGGAGGGGTCGGCAAGTACATAACCTTAGCTAGAGGAAAAATAGTTTCGTCCATACCTTTCCCAAGGGTATTAGCGTTATGTGAAGTGCAAACTGCTTCGTTCAGAATTTGAACTCAAATAGCCAAGTCCATTTCTTACGACGATAACTGTTATGCCAGGAGCACCTCCTTGTGCAATGATTTGAGCATGTCATGTTACCTGCCTTCTTATTTCCTTTCAAGTAACTATTTTATCTGGGATGAAGAAATCGACTTAAAAAAGTTAATGTAGAATTCGTAGCTAGATGGGAATTTAAGTCGTGAGAGCAGCCACCATTTCCAAAACCGTCAATTTATAGGACCTTTTAATTGAAGGGGTGAGAATCTACAATAGCAAATCAAACTCACCTCCAGCCCAATTTATTCATACCCATCGAATAACTGATTGTTATTTAAGTGTTGATATCTTGGGAATACTCTGGAAGTTGAGAAACATCGAAATAGAAACAAAAAATATTGGCCTAATGAGTAGAGTGTTCGCCAATGGTCCGGGAGACCGGGGTTCAATCCCAGGTCGAGTCCTACTAAAGACTCAAAAAATAGTACTTGATGCCGCCTTGCTTTACACTCAGCATTATAAGGTGCGGATCTAGGGTAAAATGGAGCAATCTAGGGAAAGGAGTAGCGCTCTCCCCAACAACTTGGTGTAATAGCTATTGAAAAGGGAGCCTTCGGGTCATCCTCGACTAAGGTCACTAATTATAAGGTTTAAGTTACTAATCAAAATTGATCACTTCCAAGCTTTTCAGGGTTACTTTACTTTTAAGATTGCTAGATAAGATTGTTGAAGATTAAAACAAACTAGGTTCTTAATATTCTCATACTTAACTCCTGCTTAGCAGAGCCGAGTTTACCGCTTGGCGCCCGCAAAGGAGAATGCCAAGGCAACCAAGCATTTTTGTGACGGCATGTCACGATTCGTGAAAACCGCCCCCTATTAAAGTGACCAAAGCAAATTCTAACTAGGAAGTTGATAAATCTTTGTAATTGAACTTGCATGTTGATTTGTGCCACTAATTGCATCAAATATATATAAACTGGTTATCAATGTCTCGTCAATTGCTTTATATCGTGGTTTGATTTCTTTGTTTAATGGCATGTTAACCTTCGTGGGTTATCAAATGCCAAAACTATCTTTGTAGAAGTGTAATATACTGACTTAGGTGGCGACATAGATGAATTTAGCAGATTCAATGCGGTCGCAAGATAACATCAACAAAGTGGTTTCACAGGAAAGAAAAAATAAATGATGATGGCGAGAATATAATTTATTGCCTATGGATAGAGTGACAGATATTTCCGTTTGCAGATAAGATCAACAAATTACCTGAAAAAAACCCCGGAAATATGTAAGTTCCGATAACCAGCCATAAACAGAAAATACGTGGGCGAAGAGGTGGTTTCATATTGCGGCATGGGACTTGAGAAGACAATATAAGGTTTTTTAATTTTGGACTGAAGGCAGAGATCCGCTGGTCGCTCCAACGAAGGAGAGAGACCCGCTGGTCACTCAAGCAGACCTATCAGCTCCCCTGTGTGTGTTCTCCGGTTGTCTTACTACTTAACAAAAAGGATCCCCGCCACAGAAGAAAGATAAGTGCGAACTCAATCTGACTGTATTCCTACTTCACACAAACGTCACCGTCGAAGAATAAAAATATATATTATATTTTTTACATATCTACGAGTTTTTCATTGTTTGTCAAGCGGTACAATATGTGACAGAACAGTTGTACTACTATTTAACATATAGCGGTGAGGCATAAGGGAATTTATACTGTTCCCAAGTGTATGAGTTTGAAAGTGAACATAATAGCACGATTGGAGATAAAACCTGCTTACTAACATGTCACAGTTCGACACATTAGCTATTATGGCATGAGGACTCTTTATATCAGGAATATGAAATTAATATATTGAGATGAAATATGATCATGTGTGACATGGTTGAAATTGAAAAGTTATTTTAGAATTTCACTCTGGGCTAAAAAAAGATTTTACATTTTAAGCCGCTTCTTCTATCACCAGTTTCCTGGTTATTCAATTATTTAGAGCGTTAGAGAAATTAAATTTCTTTGAATGTTAAGCTCCTTTGTCCAGATAGTTGCTCACTTGTTTGAAGTAGGTTTCAAGGTTGGTTGGATTTTAAGGTATATCAACCCTTCTAGGTAAATTAAGGCCCGATCCTGTTTATGCATATATTAAATATATAAACAGTTTGTAGATAACATTTTTATACGAACCAGTGTACCATAATGGTACTAAAGAGACTTTGAGCCCCCGTTGTGACCTCACTGTGATAACAAGTTGACGAAACTATTAAGCTACACAAAGGTTTATTTACTACTCGGTAACTAGCAGTCACCGGGAGATAAAAAGGAAGTATGTAAACATGTGACAACCGCGTCTACGTGACAATTATAAGCAACATACCATTGTGAGAAAAAGATGAGCAGACACAGACTTTTTCCTGGTTTTAACATGGTTGTCCGCTGGGTCACGAAGTCTAATGCTCCCTTTAGTAGTTCCCTCTTCCGCCGAATTAGGGCTTGTAAACTTTCGTCCCTTACATCTTCGTGACTGGTGTTCTACTGACGTCTTCACCTTCTCGCGTTTTGCCGTCGACACCCGAAAAGTCGATAAGTTGTCCCCTCTCTTCCGATCGCGCACGAGATCTCAAACATCCAGTTTTCCTTTGTCATTTTCGGCCTTGTTAGTCAGCGACTACTGTCTGCTTTATTAATTTATCTATTCATTCAATTTCCTATGAGCCATTCAATTACATTGCACCAAAGCTCATTTGTTTGCACACAATTAAATGGTTTCAAGCATTGTTATTTAGTATTAACAATTTAATTAAAAAACAGTTATTTGTTTGCACACAGTTATGTGGTTAAACAGTTTTAACACTAGTTATCTGTTTGCTCACAGTTAAATGGATATAGATATGGTTTGTAAGGGAATATTTTGTAGGTAATTTCATTCCTTTTAAATGAAGAGAGATTTGTTTGCCAAAATTAAGTATTGCTATTATTTGCACACAGTTGAATGGTTTCAAGTATTACTATCTACCATTAGTAATTCTATTCATTATTAACTTCTTTGCACGAAGTGGTTACAAGTATTGCTATGTAACACTAACATTCAATTTAACATTTGTTTACACATAGTTAACCCATAAATGGGACCCTAACAGGTAAAACCACACCGAGTCAAAGTGGACCTGGGAGTAATGGGGGTGAAGGAGTATTCTCCATTCCTAAAGCTCCAGAACTGGAACCTCATCATCAGATGCAGTTTAGGATCATAACCAGGACACTCGTTGGGGAGGAGGTCTACTCCTCTGCAGAGATGCAGTCGGCGTATTTTACAGCCCCTGTCGACTGGGCTTTTGAATTCGGTTAACGAAAGATAAATAAACAAATCAAAGTAACAGAATAACGATTTAGTGGAATTAACAAATGAATAGAAGTCTTACAGTCCACAAATACCTGAGCAGAGACTTCAGATAAGCTTAAGTGTAGAATCCTAAAAAAAAGCGAGAAGTTTGTCAGGTATTTTAATGAGAGGTATAAATACGGAATTCAAATACATGAACAGACGAAGTGAAACAATTCGTAACATAGTAAATTGAAGAGACTCTATTCTAAACCACTTAAATAAGAAGTATGGAGAATCGGAAGATAAAGAAAAAGATGCAAGCCGTACATTTCAGATTTTCTTTAATTGTTGTACAAATGGAATCAACGAAAAATACATAAAATCGAAGTCAGATCAGGTTTCTTGGGAAAGGCTTTCGCGAAGTTATCTTGAAACTCTTTGCACATGTTCTCATTTGTTATCAGTTGTCGTTCATTCGTTTGTGTAAATTAAGTTCTACGTACAATTCTGGTGCCATGTTCATCCCTTCGGAAACATTTTCATCTCGTTATGTCAACCTTAAATCCTTGATATATTGGAAAGAAAGGTAACCAGTTCTCGCTCCATACAGCTAAAAAGTTTTGTTTTTTTTAGCTTTGTCCCATGTTCAATCGCTGTTCTACCTTCGTCGAGTCCGTTAATAAAATCAAGCCTCAAAGAACATTGCTTTCTAACTTCATGTTTCCCCTAATCAATTATTGCCTTGGTCAGTTCAAAATTTATTCAGTGTTAGCGGTTCGAAGAAATAGCATTTGTTCAACAAGAATGCATTTATATTCCAGTGGTCAGCCATCCCACCGTTAACTATTATATTCGACATGGACAAATTTGAATAAACTATGAATTAGAAACTTTAGTCAAGTTGTTTAACAACTGTAAATAAAAAATCGAAAGTTGTAACGTTTTTGGAATTTGTAAATTCGGCAGTTAATAATAGCTGGAATACCATTGACTTATTTCAAAGCTCGACCGTTTCTGTCCCTTTGTGGGTATAAAAGCGTCTGGCCTAAGCCAGTCAGCTTCTTTTATTTTCAGTCAGTTTGGAAGCAGTCTAGAATGCGTCTAGTGGCCAGTTTGCCAGGCAGCGTTTCGACCATTCAGTCAACACTTGGACGTTGAGCCGGGTCAAAAATCTAGAGATGCTTCTGTTTGCCTCCTCTGTCCCAAAGAAACGGAGTAAAAGTTGTTGAGAAGTCAAAAGTGTTCTCACTGAAAAAAAAAGCACACCACAGCTTTCTCTGAGAAGGTAGGTTTCGGATGACATTTTTGAGGACTTTGGAAGAAATTCAACTCGAAATTTGAATTTCTCTAAGGACGAGCCTACAGAATTGTCAAGACAATCCACGAAGAAAAGGAAATAGTCAATGCAAGATCCTAGAATGTTTTCCCGGCTGGAGGCGCTGACTGTAGTTTTAAACGAAACAGAAAAGAAAAGAACTTTGAATTCAAATACCAAGCGTGGGTTATTTCGTTGATAAACTGTTTCATATCTCTTCTTGCTTCGGTGAGTAAGTCTTTTATCTTGTTCCAATTCAACCCTTCATATATTTTATTTTGTTATTTTACTCTCTTGTATTATTTTTATGTTTTTTGTGTTTAAGAGTTGAGTGTATAACTAATTGCATAGCAAAATAAATGCAATGCTGTCATAGAATTGTTTTGAAGAATTTATTTCTTTGGCAATAAATTCGTTATTGAGGGGGGAAAAGTTTTGTCTCAAGAAATATAGTCGTCGTTTTTTTCTATCCCTTGTTTCTATCCCTTTTTTAAATACCTTTCTTTCTCTCCTCTATCATATATAGCCACTTAGTTGCTTTCACATAAACGCTTAAATCTTAGATGTTTCTACCTCTAATTTGGTTCTGTTTTTCTCTTGTGAATTCTCGCGGAAAGAAACGTTACAGGAGGGAAGTAGAAGAAAAAATACTCAAACCTAACAACAGTAACTGACGGATAAAAGAAAACCACCATACCTCTCGTATTCGAATTCGGCAGAAATAGATTTGCAACAGATGCCGATGCTGCGACATTGGTTTGGTTGTTATGTGATGTCGGTAGATTCGTGTATATTTATAAGCAAGGGTAAGCACGCAACCCTCCTTCCGGATCTTCCATTAATATAAGGCAAAATATCACATGTAACCACGCGGCTATGATGTGACTATTATATGCAAATAACGCGCATATAAACGACCACAAGCAAGGCAGGTGTTTGCAAGTCTCCATTCATTCTGCCAGAAGCCGTTGGAAAGTAATTACTCATTATTTTTCCTGACATTTATGTTCTCTGATGAACTTAAAATAGATGGCTATTTTTCCTTTTTTATTTACATGTGAAATTATAAATGCATTTTTTTGTGAGAAATTTTCCTTGCAAATTACCAACTCTCGTAATTTGAAAAGAATGATTTTGTTATTGAGAACAACTTTGATGTGGGATTTACATTAACTGCCCCTTTTATATCAATCGCGTTTGCTGAAGCCACCTAAAATAAGATTTTCGAGATAATCCTCCAACTATTTACTGTGAAGGAATCCTAAAAACAATACAAACTAATAGAATTAAAAAATATGCTTAAGATAAATACACGATTATATACCTTTTGACTACGTAGAGATTTCTTGTTTTTTGTTTGAGAACCAGCGAAGTAAAGACAGGTGACAAAAGCCTTTTCTCTTTCTCTACACAGCTTCACTAGGTCATGTTCGCGACAGCTTAGAACCAAACCACTATCGACACAAGGAAGAAAGCAACAACGTTCAGAGATAAAACCGAAATTAACTAAAACCCATTTTGAGTCAGTTTTTTCTTTCTCCAAACCTGACAATACCACCGATTACACTGTATAGAACAGCATAGCATTCGAAAGCAGGGGCTATTACAGACTATCAAGCTCTGATGCGTAGTTTAACAGAAATCGTATACAAACCGGAATCCAAAATAGTTCACTTACCATACTTGAATTAAGAAAATCCTAATACAGGGCCATACCAAAATGCATTTACAAAACCATTTTTCATACTTCTTAGTAGTCACCAATCAACGTTTTAGTCCAATCTATTCATTCTTCTCACTGGTGACCCACCAATATTTAAATCTAATTTATTAATGCCCTTACCATATTAGAAACAACAAAGAACGTATAGTTGTTTCATTGCTTTTAAAAGTATTCAGAGTCAGAAGTAGCCCCTTAAAAATTAGGATGAACTTAGTGATGAGGAGTATTTTTCCTATATTCAAACCATTTGGCTTTGTGCCACTTCTTGTATTTTTAATGAGAATAAATTAAGATCTACGTAGGTTAAAAAATCAACACGATATGGCTGTGGTGAAGTCACTTGTCTTCCCCGGATCAGTTCACTATAAATACTTAAGAATCTTCACCTTAACTGGACCACAGTTAAGTTGTATTGAATAAAGCTTAAGTAAAGCAATTACTTTGTTCCTATTTTATTTCCATTTATTCACTGTAAATATGGACAGATATTTAAAACATGAATCTCGACTCAGGTACTACTGATAGGTGGTACCATTATAAAAAGTTATTGAACGACTTTCTTGCAGTTCTAAAAGCTTTCATTCCACAGGAATATCCGCGATAGAAAGGCTAACCCTATTATTCCGTCTTATCTCCACTCGCGTTTATATCAATATTTTGTCTGGTGAGGCCTATGAAAATGCCGTTGGTGCCCTAGGAGTGTTTGTGAAGGAAAAAATGCCACTTTTGTTTACCATCTGCTCCCCGCTAGAAGGCAACAGTCGAATGAAAGTCTTGAGAAATACGCCAGAATAAACGACGTCGAACGAAAACCAGGAAAGCTCTATTCTCAATGTAGTTATTTTGTTCTTTATCCAGCAAGTCATCCCAGAATTATACAGGAAACTGACTTTAGTGCGAACGCTAGAATGGAATATGGAAGATTATATAAAATTATCGTTCGCGAACCACTAACGTCTAATTACTACAAGGGAAGAGTAGCTGCCTGAGGTTCTGTATGCAATCGCTATTGGGCACTTACACCAATGGAACACCACATGAGAGATTCTTTGAATTCCTGAGACGAAGCTCTGGTGGGTCATCTTTTCCGTCGCGGCTTTCACAACCAAGCAGTATTTTGCTAAAAAGACACGTCTGTCAGAACAAATACGACTCGAGGGTGAAACTGCTGGAAGCCAACCCACAATACATTCTCATCCGGCACCTCGATGGGAGTCAATCAGATATCTCGCTCAGATTTGGTACGTTCTGGAGGGGAGTCAGGTTTGAAAGAAGGCTTTCTCTCTTTTGAGCCCATAAACTTCCTCACTGATAGCACCAACGATACGCTATCTGTGGATTCTTCCGAGAAACAAAGCTCAGAATGTTGAGGCTCCGATTTCAATATCAGATTGATTTCCACAGAAGCGTGAACACCCAAGCACAGATGTGGGTGATTCTCTTTCTGATTTGAAACGTCCAACTTCGAATACGAGACAGAAAGTAGTTAGGACGAGATACTTCCGGGTAACACACCCTGCATCGCCCGAAACCCCTGATCAGGAACAGCTGCGATGATCTAAATACCTTTGCAAAGGTCCATTAGTTTGGATGACTACATCACTTACGACTAATTAAAACTGAACGGAGTGGGTGAGGATGTGAAGTCAACTCTAGTTGTCTCCTTCTGGATCAGTTCATTATAAATACTAAAGAATCTTCACCTTAACTGGACCAGTTATATTAAATAAAGGTGGGGATATAAATGACTCTTCTCACTCAGTACATTCTGAATGTCACAGTCCAACACTTTGTCCCCATACGCCACGAAGACACCTATGGTTAACTTGAATACATGCGCAGCTCTAAGTTGGTAGATTAAATTTTTTAGAACCCTATGAAAGAATTTAGAAATTTAAGTTTAAATATAGAAAATGAATATAGAAAAATGTAAATATAAAAATAAATATAAATAGATATAAATATAAAAATAAAAAAAAAACTTAAAAATTCTAAACTACATACAAGCGTTATTTAAAAATAAATTTAAATAACGTTTGTGTGTAGTTTAGAATTTTTAAGTTTATTTTTTATTTTTATATTGAAGATAACGCGTTTCTTTTGTTTTTATTTTTTTCAATGAAAGCCTAATTTAGAAAACATTGAACTGAAATCCTATTGGAATTATTAAAATGAAGTTATTTATGAAGAAAAACTAATTTAAACAAGGGACATTGTAACTATTTAGAACTAATTTATAATATTTAAAACTTGTATAAATAAATTTAACTTACCCGTGTCTGTATTGGTTATGACAATTGAACAGTCACAACTGAGATTATGAAATCCAGTTCCTTGTGGGCATCGTCGACGAATCCATCCAAGACCTACTGTCCTTTGGTAGTAGAAGCGTTTGTCCTTTGTATCTGGCCGGCTGAACAGACATGAAGCTATTTCACAAATAAGAGAAATAGCATCAGAATTTGTTAATTAATCTGACAAAAGTAAACATTTTATTAATAATGCTCCTTTTTTATTGGTTCATGAGACAAATGGATGCTTTGATAATTAATTAAATACATTTAGGTTATTGGATGGGGTTTACAGCACCTTTACTTGTAACTATTAAACTAAAAGAAAACAAAAAAACTTAAAGATTTAAGAAAAATATTCTTACGTGATGTTACTATCTCTGGTACGGTGGTGGTTGGAAACCGCGTCTGAAAGTTTCGTAAATTCTTGTCCTGTTGTTCACGTTGTGGCGGTAGAGCTTGCGGAACGTCGAGAGGACTTGATTCACTGAGTGGTGGATTCTCAGGTGAAAGATTATTTGAAACGACCATTGTTGGAGCTATCAATCGTGGTGCCAATGGCTCTGGTTTGAAGTCTCGAAACAGTGAGCGTCGAGGTAAGTCTGTTACAAAAGACATTATATTTGCCTCTATATCGTTTTGGGTACTGGTAACTTGATTGCATAGCAATAATATGCCCAACGAAAAGATGATTTTTCGAACACTGGTCATTTCGTACGTCATTCTATAAAAAAAAAGTTCTTACATTATTTTATCTATTTCATTTGTAATAAAGAATGAGTAAAACGGAAATTTTTAACAGAAAAATCCATTCGTGTGCATGTTTCCAGGAATTCTTTTAGCATAAAAATAAAATCCTAATGGTTTTTACGTTACAATTTGGTTAGTTCATTTTTAAAATCCCAAGTTTTCCGAGCACACATCAAATTTTAAACGTCATATTTCCTCTGATCTCATGTAATTGCATTTTATATTAATACGTAATTATATATACACGCACTTTATTCCATATTCTTGAGCCTAATTATTATTATTATATACAAGAACTAAATATAAACAATTACGTGCATCACCATATTCAGGACGGCATGACCGAATGTAAATTATATCTATAATCCAAATTAATGTGCAACAAGCACTTCTGTTTTATGTTGCTACAGAAAAATATTGGAATGTTTATTTATGATTTTGTTTCTCCTTGTGGAAACTTATTTTTACAGCAAACTTGTTGCATTTTTGTGTAAACACATCCGTGTGTTTGCTCTAAATACTGTCAATGTTTTGTTTCGAAACATGAGTAAACCGTTTAAATTTTCAATTTTAATCTATACGAACCGGATAAAAAGTTAAACAAATGTTGAATTTAGCTGCTAAAAAGTAAAAAAAAATGAGTGCGTATGATATAAAAGATACTTTTTTTAATCCTCTACTCTGCAAGTTGGATGATTCCATTCTGTAAAACACTCATAGGTCTGCAGCTGATAATCAGGAGATATGGTGCACAATCAAGTTAAGCAGTTCCTGGCCAGATACTGGTTCTGGCATGGTGTTACAACTCATCGTTGCTGCTTGTTATCTTGGATTTCTCCTTACTATTGGTATGACACTAACTGCAGCTGATGGTAAGGCTCCAGTCCCATTGCTTTGAGGATTGAGTACTCATTGCCACTACTCCCAGGTTCACGCTGACCTGGAGTGATCGTACCTGTTACATTGGTCAAATATAACTGTTCAATCATCTACTAAGGATTATTGTTGATTATTTAAAACTATGTTGCTATGCGAAACCGTGTTACTGGTAAGGTTCCAGTTTTGTAGATCTGGGGAGAATGAAGTTCCTCTTCATTACCATTACTTCCAGGTCAACTCTGACGCGGAGGGGTTGTACTTGTTCCGGTCCCATCTATGAATCAAATAGATCAGTTTGAAATTTTTTTGATAGAACCGTGTGTAAGAAAGTATAAAATAACCTTAGATGGCTTGCCATACAGTGAAAATCAATCAATATTGCCTTTTGTCATGTTAGCTTGTAGTGACTACAGTTTGAAAGGTTTTAGACTTAAACATTATCGTGAAAAGAATAATGAAGTATGATTGAGTCGACGAATGTGACTAGTTAATGTAAAGATAGCTGAAGACTAGAATTTTCCCTTTCCCTAATCACTGGCTTTTTTTTCATTCATATTCATATACAATAAATGGTTAGTGATCTTTGAGCAGTGTTCGATCATCTTGTGTGATTTTTACGGCTATCAAATATATTAGAAGTGAAGGAAGGAAAATAGTGAAGCATGACTTGTAAAGAGGAAGACCAGTGTCACGAGAGTACCTGCTTTTTATTGATATTTTTTCAATCACATCTTCCATAGTATTGCTTATTAAATTTGATGTGCGAGTCTATATTTCCACACCCATGAAGCCATTTAAAATAATTCAATTTTGATTTAATAAAATCGATAATTTTGTGCTGGTTTCTATGGTTTTGTGTGTTGAGCACATCTTCGCTCAATCGGCGAGGATTACTATTCACTTACTGAGGATTAAGACTCCTTCTATGAAAGGAGTGTCCTGGGTATGACACTAAACTGCATCTGATGACGAGGCTCCAGTTCTGGAGATCTGGAGTGTGGTGTATTTCTTCATTACCATTACTTTGATGTTACTCTGACCCGAAGCAGTAGTACCTGATAGGGTCTCATCTATGGGTAAAATAGTTCTGTTTAAAAATTAGCTGTAAATAGGAACATTTAGTATCATCATGTCACGCTGCTAGCACGGATCTCCCTGACCCTCTCTCGTCACCCGTCTCTATCGTCCATCGCTTCCGTGAGGTCTTCCAGGCTATATCCTGTGTCGGCACAGAGTTGTTGTATGTAGGTTCTAGCTGGTCGTCCTACCTTTGCTCGTCCATGTGAAGGGGTCCACAGGAGTATATCGCTTATGAGTTCGTCCTTACTTCTCCAGTAGTGTCCTGCATGTCTGGTTTGTCTAACTTGGATAATTTTCGTGATGGGTGGTAGGCGGCCGTACAGCTGCTGTTTTGTGGGGTGTTGCCTCCAGGACTTGTTCAATACAGCTCGCAAGTGTGCAAAAATCCTCTTAAGAAACAGCAACACAAATGATGTAAATATGAAAATATAATGAATGAGATTCTCTAATCTTTATACATGAAATAACCCTAGATGGATTGACATGCAGTAAAAAGCAATCAACTTGTACATCAGTAAAATTTCATTGAAAGATAGGGAAAAATAAGGTAATATACTCTTTCGAAAGTGCTGAAACTTAGTATTTACAAAAAAATAATTAGAAGTAAAATGTTATTGAAAATATTTTCTATGTAAAACACGCATATTTGTTTAATACAAGTGCATATGATGCATACTTATTCTAAGTATATAGCCGTATAACTATTCAAAAATGTGAATAGTAAATTTTATACATAGAAAAACACACATGGAAAAAGCGAAACAGACGAATTTAAATCTAAAAATTAAAGAAAATATCCAAAGATGTCTCTGTATCAACAGTAATACAAGTGCATTTATTTGAAAACGATGCCATAAAGAATGAGTTGTATTCTTACAAATCACAAAATGTTCAAAGTAATCGATAATTGGGAAAGGCACTTTAAAACTCTTTACCGATCATGGAAAAGTTCGCTTTCTATGAATAATGTAATAACTTTTATATGATTTATACTTTAACAGCTGAACATTCTGGTTTGGTTTCTTTGATCGCATAACAAACTTCGTAGGTTATTTAATGCCTGAACCATCCTTATGGAAAAAGTGGTCATATTTAACCCATAGCTGAGGGATGAGTCCATATATTTCCCAAGGGTATTAGTTCGAAAGTGAACGTAATAGTGCGACAAGAGTACGAACTCGCTTTGCTCTTTAGCCACTACGCCATGAGGACTTCCCTCTGAACATACTGGGTGCATTGAATATTCCTTGAACAAACTAGATTAAATTACTTAATGATTTAAAAAAAGAAAAAAAAAACACATACTGCTACACCACAAAAGACATCACGATAGAAAACTCGATGAGATATGCCTTGAAAATAAAAATATGTAAGAAAACAAATGGGTCGAAAAAGGAATCATTGTTTGTGACAAAACTAAGAAATCGGTTAAATGGAATGGGATTTACGTAGGGGAAAAACCAAAAGACCAAGACTAACACAAATAGAATTAAATGAGGTTAAAGTGGGATAAAGAGAAATAATTATGGCGTGTGGATAATTGGATGAAAGTGATATTCAGTGCCGAATCAAATCAACGTGATTTTCACAATAAAAATTACCGTATCAGCTGGTAGGAGGGGCTATAGAATACGCCGACTATGCCTCTGCAAATGGGTAAGACTCCTACTATGAGACCACTTGTCTGTGGGTGGTGACCTGTAATGCGTCAGGAGGAGATCTTGGTGGCTGAGGGGGTCTATAACCCGGTAACCGAAGTGGTCACGTGACTTGCAACAGTACACTTTGGCATTTACTGGCCTAAACGGGCGATTGGAGAGACCCTATCCAATCAATCAACTGATCATGTCAAACCCTTACACATCTGACTGTCCCGACCTTATTCTTCAAACTACTTTTATAGTAAACAAGTACCAACCCAATTTTATCTTAAAAGGTGTTAGAAGGCAGTGGCTGACGATCAGTTGCCCTGAAATAGCTGTACATGAAGCCATTTAGACTGTGCAAACAAATGAATAATATAAAATAGAATCTAGTATTAATACTTGAAACTATTTTACTATGTAAACAAAGACACTCTAACTTGTTTAAAAATAGCTTCCTACAAACTATTCACTTAGAAATCATTTATGTATAAACAGGATTTAGCATTAAATCACCCACAAAAGTTGATATGTCATTAAACTAAAACAAACCAACTATAGCTATTTTCTATAAAATCATCTTATCGATCTTATAGCAAACTTGTTTTAAGAGTAACAGCGCCTTTGAGAAAAATTATAGGAGCATGTGTTCTGCACTATAGCCCGTGATATATATATATGATATTTACTGCTAATTTTCTCCTCACCAGTAGAATATAACTTCAAAATTTTAGTAAAGTTACATTTTTGTAATTCTTTCGACGTTATTTCGTATATGAACTTTTGGAGGCGCTCGTAGTGTTACCGTTATCGTCATAGAAAATGAAATCGGTGAAACGAATTCAAATCTTGAACGAGACTGCTTTTCACTTCGCGCTTATCCACTTGGGAAAATCATCCATACGTTCTCCTTCCAGCAATAAGTAGATAGTAGGGCAGACTGTGCTCTTTAGTCTTGGTACGGCAACTTGTCTAGAAGAAAAAGAACTGATATCAAACTGGTTGTACTTTGCTTAAAATTGACCTTGTGTTGCACCTTAATCGTAGCAGAAGGTTAGGGTAAATACATTCTTATATCGTAATAAATAGCTTGATCAGTTTTTATCAATTCGAGTCGTTTGTCAAGCCAATTTTTCGTGCCAAATAAAAATGACTTATTTGTAAGTTAAGTGGCATAAACATTGTTTGCGAAGTTGCCATTTTGCATAGCTCCACTGCATTCTTTTATATCCTTTCATTCGATTTATCGAAAAAGATTTTTTATTCTTCTGTGAATCAATTCCTGTATGTTTGTTGATTTATATAATTGAACTTATTTCCTTAGCTTTTTACCGATTCCATGATGTTTCAGTGTTTCTTTTTTCTTCATTTACTCTGAATCTTGTAAGTTCCGTCGTGGTGGTCGTGGTGGTGGTAAGAATATGCTTACTATTCCCTGCAGAGGAGTAAGACCCCCACAACAAAAAGGGTGTCTTTGGTATGACACTAAAATGCATATGATGGTGAAGCTCCAGATCTGAAGTACCCCACGATTACCATTACTCCGTTCACTATGACTCGGTGGGGTAGTTCCTGGTAGGATTCTATCTATGGGTCAAATAGACAAGTTTAAAAATTCTTAATCGATATAACCGTAAGTGCACCCCCCAAACCCCAAAACAAACCAATTAAGAAACTACACAAATGTAAATATGAATGTACAATGAATGCAATTCTTTAATTTCTAGGCATAAAATAGCTTTTGGTGAGTGTCTTACACCTCTGCAGACGATAGTCAACGTATTCTAAACCCCAACGACTGGGCGTGGGCGAATAGTTTGTTGAAGTAAAACAAGCGACTTCATCATTCCTAAAAAAATAAAAATGATATCAAATATTCTCTAAGCATTTAGTTTCCTTTAACAATTGTCACTAGTTTTTGATACATACATAGGAAATGATTTAGATTTTTTTTTAGAAAACATTTATTATTCGATATTTACTTTACTGAAAAAACTTTCTATTGATGGGCGTTGTATTTCATTATTTAGTGAAGTGGTTGTTAACCTTTCAATGATCTCGTCCCTACCTCCTTATCCTGAAGGTATGACATCCCAATCGAAAGTTTGTAGTTTGTTTTAGGGTCATAAGAAAACATACATTTTGATCTTAAATAAAACACACTGAAAGGAACCACAAACTCAGTGCTTTTAAAGTCAAAACCATTTTTTATTTCATCAAACTATAGAATAACATTGTAAAAATTTCGAGTAAAATTAAAAGCAATTTACTTTCTAATTGATATCAATTTGGAGCAACGACCTAGATGAATTGTCATAGCTTTGCTCAGACCTATATTAGCGCGGTGTATTGTACTTAGCTTTCGTCCTAAGTCAAGAAGACTCCAATTATACTAGATGTAGTGGGAGACCTCAACTGGCCTATCACTCCATGTCTGTCAACTAGAAGTAACTCAAACTCCAAATATATATAGACGGGGTTTTTCCATGTCGATCACCGGAGACATTAAAAAAAAGCAATAACCCCACTATTACAATGGCTTCCGAAGTTCACGAAAAAATTTTCAAAAAATATTTTAATTTCTCTGATAATGCCGAAAAATCCTTTCTTTTCTAATTGCACCACTCTCGTTTAAGGTTCTCAAGTGAAGCAAATACAATATTTTTAAAAAAGCAACTGTCACGTGGTCTACCATTGAGAGGAGAGAAATAAGAAATCTCCCCTACCCCTTCGTGTTTGAATTAACAGGCCGCCAAAGATTGGCCGTTAAAAGAGGAATAAGGAATGTAGGTTAATTCCTCGCGACCGAAGTAACAAATCCGGGTCAGAATGAAAGCCAACAGATGTTTCCATTCTGTGACCGGATGTATAAAGAAGGGGATATACTGGATAGAGATAGTAGTCCGAATGAATCGCCCGACAGGGTGAAGGAAGAAGAAAGAGGTCGAATGATTGGCCAGAACCCTAAAAATGGAAGTAGCACCCTTTTCATCAGCGGAAATAGGGATAAAGAATTTAGTTTTGAGGACAGAGGTCGCTGTGAGAGGACGCGGGATCTGATGCCAAACTCCGGGCGAAGAAGCAGAGCCGGGGTTTCAGAACAGCAGTTGGAGTGACCGGATGTATTGAAACTGCCGCCGAAATTCCGGGGAAAAGCAGAAAGAATCTTGGACAAGAAGATAACCGATGCCTTCAAGCCAAGCTGTATAAAATCCCGCTAGCCCGTAAAAGAGAAAATACTCTCAGAAGGAATCCGTCGAAAAGCTAAGTAAACATTAAGACTGTTTTCTCCCTCCACCCTTCCTAAGTATTTCATTTACACACTCTCTCAATTTAAAGAAGGAAGAAAGAAAAGAATAAGGAAGAAAGACATTTGTATTTTGATATTATCCGCTGATAATATAGTCGACACGTTAAATATGTGTGTCCGCATGTTTTAAAAACCTTGTTATATTTCATATCTCTCCTCAGGTCGAAATGAATTCATTGTGTTGTCTGCCTATCAAGTTGTCTTTTGCATGTTCCTTTTTCAGCTTCATTCGTCTCAATTTATTCTCGCTAAATGTCCTATTCGCCTTTAAAAAATTACACGGGAAATTGGAATTATCGGCTACGATAAATAACATTATATCTAAACCTAGAGGCCCATATCTTCCATTATCCTAGGGGTAGGAAGAGGTAGTGGACTGGTGGGTGTGTGTAACGTGAAAAATGGAAATCCCTTGCCAGCGGCGGTCAGTCTATCCCCAAATTAACCCCCATATTATCTGCCAGTCCCCATGTGCGCGAAGAAGGAATCTTAACTGGAACTTATTTTGCGAGGGATCAAATGCTAGACTGCCCTGACTTCACACGTGCAAAAAATAAACTCCCGTAAATGGGATAAATATTTTATGCCGCGTCACACAACTCTTAAGTTAAAACCTTTCATTTATAAATGAAGTCAAAACTTGTATTGGAAAGAGAAGGATTAAACAAGGAATTTACCAAATAAAAAAACATGAAATATATTTTTACCTAAAGATCTCTTTGTAATTTACAGGTGATATTTATATAGTTTGTATGATATGCACGAATGATATACCACATTTTGTATAGTTGGTTAAGCAGAGGAAAAAATCAATTCAAAATTAGTACGACAAACTAAGGTTGCTAAGAAAGTAGGAGGGATAAAAATTCAAAGTGAGAAGATAATTTAAAAAAAAATCATAAACATGTTAGGTTACAAAATAAGGTTATAAACATAATCTTTCAATTTTTTAATGAATGAATGTGCTACCGAATGATTTTACAATTAAAAGATAATTCATGGAGAAATAAGTCTTCACTATTTTAAAGTCAGTTTTAAATAAAAAAAAAAATCAGAAGATGTAACACTGTCTGCTTGTTCAAAGCAATTCGAAAAAAATTTTGCTGGAAATATTCTTCATCCTCTAGAAGAGAGAATACATTTTGGCAGATCATCTACAAAATAATTAATATTTATTTGTGCGAGTTGTAAAGTTTACATGTCTCGTTGCTCAAGAGTTTGAGAAAATTGTCAGTTTTGTTTAGGAATAAAAAAAAATCCAAATTTTTTTATTGCTACAATACCATTAAGAAGTGGATCAGATAATTCCGGCTGAATATTGGACATATTTTGATCTAATGATTTCCAGACAACTTAGCTCCACCTTGTTGTAGTAACACTTACTGATACGCCATAATGTAAGATGTACATACGAACATGGGTGTCGATTTTAGAAATTCACAAAAAATCGGCTAATCATCGGATTTTAATAAAATTATAAAACGCGTTTTTCCCAAGCAGCGGTCGTGCCAATACTATTGTATGGATGCGTCACATGGACACTGACAAAGCGTATGGAGAAAAAGCTTTAGGGCAATTGCACAAGAATGTACGAGCTATATTGAACAAATCTTGGAGGCAACATCTCAGAAAACAGCAGCTGTACGGACACCTACTAACCATTCAAATTAAACGAACAAGACATGCTGGACGAACTCATAAGCGATGTACTCCTGTGGACCCCTTCACACGGACGAGCAAGAGTTGGGCGACCTGCTAGAATCTATTTACAACAGCTCTGTACTGATACAAGATGTGGCCTGGAAGATCTACACGGAAGCGATGGACGATAAGGACGAATGGCAGAAGAGTGTCAGGGAGATCGGTGCTAGCGGCACGTCATGAACTTTTACTCTAAAAAAAGTTTCCACGCGAATTTTTTATCAGTCAACCCCCTAAATTTAATTTTTTTAATTAATGAAAGTACTACAGAATGAGTTCACATTTAAAAAATATTAATACAGAAAAATACGTCTTTCCTCTTTTTCAAGCAAAATACAAGGATTTGTACGAAAGCCTTACTTTTGGAAGTCTAGAAATAAGGTACGCTATTGATTTTTGTCTTAGGAATGTTTTAATTTATTCATTAACTTAGGTTTGGACGCGATCAGTAAGAGAAAACGGTCACGTTAATTTTTATCTATTTATTTTTTTATCTTATTTTTTAGAGATGTTTATGAAATCAACAATCCTCGATTAAACTATTTCACTAACTCTTATGGACTGAGATTTTATTTAATACACAAACTCTAAATAAATAAATGACATGAGAAAATTATGTTCAGAAAATATTTTTTGTAGATTTCTATTTTTGTATGTCATTTCTTTGGGCGTATAGTGAAGTCTGCATGCATTTCAAATATATAGTTTAGGGAATGTCTTTTTGATGATTAACTAGGTGATTAATTATCGAAAAAAATTAATAATTTACCAAGCGATTAATTATCGAAAGGATTATGTCCTCAAACGAGATAAGGCGCTTTTTCTCTCAACTGCAAAACAATTATCTGTATGCAATCTTAAATTTGTCTAATGTTTGGCAAGAAATATTTTTCCTTTTTTGAATTCTGAATTTTCTCTCAGAAACAAGCGTTTCTTTCAAATTTCCCCTTCAAACCGATTGAAGACGAATGGGCGGTACTTCTTCGACTGCTTTTGCTTACTTGGTGGTTCGGAAGATGACTTTTGGTGTGCCTCTCAGCAACTTGATTTGATGTTCGGCTCCTTGTGTTAATTATATTGGATGAGCATTGTAAAATTACTTACTCGAATGATAACCGATTTCCGAAGACAAGACTTTTCTTCAGCTTGATGTAGGTCAGCTGAATCAAATTCTTTTGTTCTCGACTTTGACTGATAATGAACAGGCCGAAGGGAGAATAGTAACGTTCAAATATCGGCCAATATCAGCTCGTCTTTCTTGTTCACGCAAAAGTTGAAGTGGTGCGGTATCTCGGCTTTTAAGCCTACTTAGTCGTCTTGTCTCTTTCCTATGAACTTGCGATGGAAAATGAATAACTTTATTTTGATCTATATCCGATGGGTTCGTTGTCAGTCATCTCTGGGAATCAATGCGTCCCCTGTGACAGGGTTGGATCCTTACCCACCTCGTCACAATACTGTTTAAGAGGAGTAAACCTCAAACCGCAATAGATATTAACCTTTCGATCACCATACTTCTGAAAGTGAGAGACGGATATAAACTTGATCGTCTAATGTATTACTGAGGTAATGTAAAAAAAACTTGTTAACTCAACAATTAACAAACAAAAAATTGTTTTAAATACAAGCTGTCAATATTCACGATAAAAAGTGCATATTTTTCTTCATACCTGTAAGATAGAGAATATAAGATCACCGACACATTCGCATGTGTTTCCATTTTATTTATCTTCCAAAAGGATTGAGGTTGTACTCAGAAGGGAATCATTAATAACAGTATCTGTTCCAAATTATCCAATTAGGTTAGTCTTGTCAGTGAAATTTTTGCCGGCAAAATTCAATGGAAGATTTGGGTAAAGAAATCTTTAATCATTTTATATTCATTCTACAGAAAAATCTAACAAAGAAATATGAACAACATTTTTACAAAAATGAATCAACTGAACGCGACTGTTCTATTTTTATTCGATAGAGAGAAGTTACAAAGAAAAAGTACACTCAAAATTTGAAAAATTTCAAATTTCTCATCGGTTTATGTTGATCTAAAAATTCTGCAATATAAAATAGACTAATTATTCTTTTAGTCTATCAAGACATCATAAAATAATTTTTTCTAAAAGGCTTTTTTTAATCACAAGTATTAAGTTATAATTTTACTTTCTGTAATCTGTAAAAAGGAAATTAAGAAGGATTATAGAAACGATGGTAAATTAAAGGAAACACGTTGATAGAATGTTAATGTATTTACCTAACCCGCGTACAAGCAGGATATGACACAAGGTCAATTTTTTAAGCGGAGTTTAGCAGGTTTGAATCCACTTTTTTTCAAGACTGGTTGCTATACCAAAGTTAAAGAGCCTTGTCTACTGTACGACTTGCCCATAGCTGGAGGGAGAATAGTTGGATGCATGCCTTTACCAGCGGGTATTATCGCTATGTGAAATGCAAACTACCTCGTTCAGGACTTGAACTCTGGTAATTTCCTACGACGATGGCTATTACACCACGTGTACCTCCATAAAAGAATAGACTTTATTCATTGCAAATAACGGTTATTAATTATTACGAGAGGATGCAAAAAATCTTCCATATCAGACAACATTTAAAAAAAAAAAAACTCTGGAAGAGTTATAAAAGAAAACCAAGAAAAAGTGAGTTGAACTGTCGGAGGAATATGTGGAATAGCATATACATGTAATGGATCTAGATTATTTAATTCTTAGTCGGGTCGACAACTTTTCTATACTCACTTGCACACCTTAAAAAATATATGTACTAAGACTCGTTTCGGCTACTTGTATAAATGCGGAGTGAAAATCGTTAAACGTCTACTGGGAAGGTCGAAAAGAGGATGACTTAAAAAATCTGATTGGTTCGAGATCAAGAAAGGCTAACCTCATGTCAACAGCATTTTTTTTAAGATACACAAAACTTTGTTACAAGTATGTATTCAATAGATTCATAACGAGTCACTATCTAAACTAAGGTCGTTAATTTTTACAAAGGAAAGTAAAGTTGACTTACCGGTTGTTGTTCTTGATTCTTTTACAAAGCCAGCTGTACAAGAAAAACTGACATGACCGGCGATATAAATACAAAAAAATGCCCGGAAGTAAAAAGGAATTGTTTGGGCAGTAACGTCAGAGCTTATTCGAAAGTGATATTGTCTGATTGGTCATACACAGTAAATACGTCATGAAAGAGGTCACATGTCAAACACGCACTTTAACGAAAGGACACGCCTCTCAAGATACTTTTTAGTTGCCAACCCTTACAAGATTGTCATTATAGTTTAATTTTTTATAAGATCCACTGGCTGAAACCATGTTTGTTTCGTATATTTTATTGCACAAAGCGACAACTTCTCATTTTTGACATGTAAGCATAAATAAACTTTTAACAAGTGTTAAAAAATTTCAGGAAAAGCAAACTCTTAGCACTAACTACTAGAATATTGCCTTTATATTAAATAGAAGTGTGCGACTTATTTACTAGTCTGTAGACGTCTGTGTGTTCACCGAGTCGCATGCAGACACACATGCACGTTGAAATATACCACTTAGAAACGGCTAAAAAGTAAATATCAGGTGAGAAATTTTTTCCCGCTGAAAGTAACAAAATGAGTCAAGAGTAGAAAAAGCTTACTGGTGCACTCGGCATCCTCTTCATTTTTAGATGAAGAGAACAATAAACCATTTGTTTCACTTGCTTCTCAGTCAATAGATTATTCTCTAAAGCATCGCAAAAGATTGAAGTTAAAAAATCTTTTGAAGTTTCAAGGATTAATTGGAGCAGTGGATCGCTCCATAATCAAGTGGAGGGGAAAAAACAAAAACAAAAAACAAAACTAAAACATGACCTTATAATTTTGAAATTTCTTGTAAATTTCAAGCCAAGTGTAATTTTCTAAACCAATTTTTGAGACTAGTATTCTATACTTCTCTTCTGATTTTTTATAATGTGAACTCACTTCCATTTTTTATTGTGCTTTTTATTTAACATTCTCTTGTCTCAATTGTAGGGTTCAGTTTTCAGAATGTAATATTGTCTAAGGTTTGAGAAAAATTATTGGTAGCAAATTGTCGTTTGGGTTTCTCTTTTATTGTTTATATGGTCTATATTAGATATCGAGCAAACGGTATTTAACTGTCAATTTCTCGCCTATGCGACGGTTACCAAACACAGTTGACTACGTGTCTATGCTATGCTAATACACCCCCCTATATATATAATATATATAACGTGTAAGTTCGTATAAATATATTTGTATATTCCTATATATATATATATATATATATATATATATATATTTGACATGTCATTAAAACAAAGAAAACGAAACTATATATATATATATATATATACATATATATACAAACTTGCATCGCTGCTTGTATCCGGCCATGTTACTTTAGTGAATCTAGTTATGCTGAGTGTTGTAATGTATGAAGTTCGCCCTTTGACTGAGCAGAACGAAGATCAGTTTTGGTAGCTGAAGAATTTCAAAGTTCTAACATGACATTGTATCTCTTTTCAGAAACAAGACTTAAAAGGACCTTCCTGGTGGTTACAAATTTCTATGGTAAGGGAATAGGAATATATAAGGAAAGAGGCTGGCGTTGGATTTGCAGTAAATTCTTAACTCGATGATGCTTCAAGAATCTCCGTCTGGTATAAAGGAACATCCTATGACAATGAAGGTTCCATTAGTGAAAGGATGACGTAACACTCATATTTATTTTCCAACCATACATACTTTGAGGCAGAAGAAAATTTCCTTCTACTACGCTTTAAATGGTGTTTTGTACATTGTGTTCATAGTAGATAAAAATCATTGTCCTTGAGTATTTCAATTCAAGTTTGGCAAGAATCACGAAACCTGAGGAGAATTAAATAAGCATGGCTTGGAAAATGTAACATCAGCGGTCTTCTACTTCAGATATGTTAGAAGTCGAATTTGTATATCATTTATGTTTCAACTGGCAAAACAAGTATAAGTCTACTTGAGGGCATGCTAGGTGTAACGTTTTTCGTCGTAGGAAATGGAATCGGTGATCAGTTCAAATCCTGGCTATTTGCATTTCATTTCGTGCTAATTCCTTTGAGAGAGTCATAAACCCATGTATCCTCCCAGAATGGGTAAATAGGACAAACTGGGTTCTTTAGCTTTGGTTAGGCAACCAATCTTGCTGAAGGAAAACTCTGAGTTGAAACCAGTCGCCTAATCATTGAACTTGCGTCACATCCTTCTTATGGCGGAGGGTTTGGGCTCCAAGCAATGACATCTACTTGATTATAAGATGTGATTTTCAAGACATTTGTTTGCAAGAGCTGCGTGGTGTTCAATATTAATGAAATAAATTTATTAATGAAATAAATTTTAGTCATCCTTCAAATGTTGAAGTATTCTTGGACATCATCTTGAATTACTCAGTGAAGGGTATTCTGAAAAATCCCGACTCGTTTAGAGAAGTGTAAAGGAATGAGCGTAAAGAAATTAGTGACAAATCACCTAGGATAGATTGCCTAGTCGGCTGGGGTTGTAGAATACACCGACTGCACCTCTGCTGAGAGGTAAGACCTTCCCAAAGAGTGTCCTGGATATGACACTAAACAATCTGATAGTGAGGTTCCAGTATTGCTGGAACTTTGGGGAATGAGGAGTACCCCTTCATTGTCATCGCTCCCAGGCTCACTCGGGCCAAGAGTGGTAGTACCTGATAAGGGTCCTATCTATGGATTAAATAGAAGTCCTGGATATGACACTAAACAATCTGATGGTGAGGTTTCAGTGATGCTGGGGCTTTGGGGAATGTGGATTGCCCCTTCATTTCCATTGCTCTCAGGTCCAATCTGGCCTGGAATGGTTGCACTTGATAGGGCCCTATCGATGGGTTAAATAGAACTAAACTGCATACTTATGCTAAACTAAATTGTTTGAATTACAACTGTTTGACTAAACTGAATAGCTTGAAATAGAAATGTTTTTAACAATTAAACTGCGTGCTTATGCTAAACAGAATTGCTTTAAATGGATCTGTTTTTGATATTGAAACTGTACTTACACAAAACTGAATTGTTTAATATAGAACTGTTTTGACATTTAACTGTGTGTAAACAAAATCTATACTTATACTAAAATGAATTGGCTGAATTAGAACTGTTTGAATAAACTGAATAGCTTGAAATAGAAATGTTTTTGACAAACTGTGTACTCATGCTAAACTGAATTTTTTGAAATAGAAGAGATTATTTGAATAAAAATGGATTTGGCGTATCAATCTACAAAGGTTGATATGCCATAAAACCCAACCAACCAATCTAGGATAGATATTATTAATACTGAATTATTGAAGTATGGCAGAACAAAATGTGCTTTAAGATCTTCATAAACTGTTGCATGATATTTGGAGTTACTAGTGCATTCTCGGATGATGACGAGATGTCAATTTTTCTGTCTAAGAAATAGAATACTAGGAATGAGTGCAAAAATTATCAGAGTATTGTCCATTTATGTGGTTGGTAACGTTTTATATAGGATCTTAATATACCATTTACTGATGTCCTTTCTTTCGAAAAAAAAGTTTTTATCATTTATCTAAACCAGCTGAAAATATTACAAATTAAAATTTGGCGTACTTGTTATTCGCAGTTTTTAAAACTTAGTTTTACTCTTTACCAGACAGGCCATCTTTTTCTCGGTACATCCGATCAAACTATGTAAAATAACATGTTTTGTAGGTACTTCTAAACGTTTCTTATTTCATGCTAAAATATAATTCAGATGTTCAAGAGAATTCATGTTAAGAGATCTATTTGACCATGAGTCAGTTGATATTTTTTGATCAGTCATTTTTAATTTCTTTATTTTACTCGATGGTGGTTCACAAAATTTTTTGTCCAATGCACCAATCATTCTCTGCTTCCACTGCTGAATACTGACCAACTTAAGTGGCTTTCTAAAAGTGCTGTTATAAAGTTATGTAATGGAAATAACCATATTGTCGTTCTTTGGCTGATTTGTATTCACTCGTCAACAGATGACGCTTCGAAGAAGCACGTCTTTTCTTCTTTTTTTCAGTTGTTCACTGTTTTCATTCAACGAATGGACGATGTAACGTCACCAGTTTATTTTTCGTTGCTTCTCTAAAAGTAAATCAATTCTTAAAAAAAATTTCCTGAAACTTTTCTCCTGAAGATAACCTAAAGTCGAAACTAGTTGAGAAAAGAAATACAAAAATTTCCGTTTTTCTTATCCCTTTAGTACATCTTTATATATATATATATATATATATATATATATATATATATATATATATGTATTTGTTTATTTATTTATATTTATATGAAAGATTGAATCTAAATAATGTCCATAATTCCGTAATACGTAAATGTGCACTGAAAATTTCACAACATTCTAATATCTACAAGCAGGTGGCGGACCCAGCTCATGCACATGTTTGCCTGCATACATTTTTACTCGTGTAAAATTGGGACAATTCTGTCTCTAGCTATGGGTTAATAGTAGGGAATATTGGGCTCTTTAACCTCGGTGTGGCAACTAGCCTAAGAGAAGGAAAACTCGGAATTCAAACGAGTTGTATTCCGCTTAAAAATTGACCTCGTGTCATATTCTGTCATATTTCTTAAAGATAGGTGAATACATTTTTACTAATGTAAGTGTCAAACTAATTAATCTAAACTTTTTTTCTGTTCATTAGTGTGTGACAATTTTTGTGAAGTTTATTTTAAACTAAATTTTATGTTATCATTTAATTCATTTCGTTCTAAATAGATTTTGTAATTTGACTTGATGCTTTCACTTGAACTTTAACCTTGCATAAGTTAGATTACTGCATTTTTAATCCCCCCCGCCAACCCAAAAAAGAAAATGATATTCAGTCTGTCATTTTGTTGACAAAGATTACTGATCATCGCCCATATTAGTACCAGGATTTTCTTCTTTTGTTCTATATATATATATATGTGGCAACTTCAGTACTCGACCCAGTCGAATAAAACAAAGGGTCAATTGCCTATTTAAAACGAGTAATGTATATACGGCATGATAGTTTCTTTTTAGCCCTCTTTAACCTCATTTTCCTCTGTTTGTGTGTTAGTGTTAGGCTTCTTTTGGCTTTTCTGTGTGATTGATTCCCATTTAAATCATTTTTGTCGTACATTTTCAAGACATTGTATTGAGTTTTCTATCCCGATGTTTATTTTTTTTTATCATACTGGTAGACCACGAAAGTTTGCCGGTATGTTTTATTTAACAAACCCATTTCTTTTGTACTTGAACCTAATTTTAAACACGCCTGACCGGGAACAACCGACGTCTTTTATACAAGGAACCCCCCCCCAAATATTACAGTCGAAACTTAATGATGAAAATTTTCGTATACACAACCACCAACAATACTAGCAAAAAAGCATTAGTTTATCCTACCGTACAAACATTAATTCAGACAGTTTTTTTTTATATATGTGAAGTGTCTCATACAAAAATGAATGAACTGGTGTAAACACAATCTCATTCAAATCTGCAGACAAACACATATAGATTTGTATATTATACATATGTAGATTTGCATCTTATGCACATATAATAATCTCAATTTACATACCCATTCCACACAGTTAGGATGCCTTCCCTATCTTCGGGTCATTGACCTTGTGTCAAGTCCTGTTTGGTGGGAGGCAGTGACAAATAAGCATACAGTTTGGATGTCTATTTGAATGAACAGTTTTTTTTTTTTCAATTATAGACTTAGGTATAGTAAAGGGTCTTCGCCCTTGAAACTTCCAACATCTCAGAATCATATTGATGCATTTAGCATCCAGCGCAACCTAAATTCTCAGTAGATGACTTAATCAAATGAATTTTTCTTCCTGACAACTTTTTTTAATGTATAATATAGATTTGTAGTCTAGTTTGTACTTCACATGGGAATGAATACATGTTTAAGTCGAAAACTTTCGCATATTTCGCAGCCGGTCCACTGAATTTGATCTTAATTTCTTTGCCGAAATAAGGAAAAATTTCTGTTCTATCATAAATCAATATTCCATCATATCACACATTATCTGGATAAATAGATTAAAAAAATAAAAATTAGACTTATTTTGAATCCAGCTAGCAGTTAACTCAACTCTATTTATCCATTGTGAAGTAAACGGATTTAAAGAAATAAAAAGCAACAGATTTAAGTCGGTAAACTGTCTGCATCTTTTCTATAACACTGGTAATAGCAAAAAGTTCTCGAATTGGATGACGTTGCACGTTTATCTGAGCGACATTTTTTTGTATGAATAGTTACATGGAGTATATTTAGAGTTAAATTCCAATCTCTATTCTAGGATTTTTGACAGTTGTTCTGTTTATTTGTCTTTTGCTTGATGTGTTGTTTCGAGTCAGTAATTATATCAATTAGCAATATTTTTTAACTATGAGTTTCGATTTTTCAACAGCTCAAATAAAAGCTTCAGTCGCGGTTAGTTTGTCACTTTGTTTTGAGTTGTTTTGATTACGCAACGTTATGAAATCATTTAAAAAGCTAATATTTTTTAATACCAAAGAATAAAATACTATGTATACATTAGACAAGAGTTTCCATCTCTTTAACACAACCTGACAATATATGCATAAATATAATGGACCACGTCAGTTGAACTCAAGTATTTGGATGTGAAGTGTATCTTACTACAACCATTGGACAAGTAAAGAAAGACGCGTGAACGAAATAGGAGAATGTCAAACTAAGTTCTGTCAGATGAAGAAAAGCGTCCTCATAAATAATATCTGTTTAGAAGCTTTTTTAGACGATTGACTTATCCCTTGGATTTTTGTTGTTGAATACGTTTCGGTTGATATATTCGACAGTCTTTTCCAGATATAATTCATAATTTACTTACAAATTACCAATCTGAAGAAGAATAGACCGACTGAAACGTTATAACATCAGCAAAGGAGTTAGATTTGGTCAAGTCAATGAAGCAGAACTAAGGTGGGCGACCACTTAGAAATAGGTACATCAACCTAAGACTTGTGTGCCAGACCACGCAAAGCTTAGTAAATAAACAATACAAAGGAGTTTATTATCTGATAAACGTACTTTATGACGTGTTTCCAATATCTGTAAGCCTTTAGAAGTGCTGCCTTTCAGGTATTTGCCGTAAATGTCAGGGAAGTAGACAATATAAAGTATAACCTTACCAGTGGAAACATTAACATTGCACAATACGAGGGTCCGAACTACGAGTCTGAAGGACTTGGGCGGTGGTGTAATATTTACCATGGAAGTTGGATATCGTGATTTCTCAGCTATCTCACTATCCTATCTTTAAAACGTTTCTTGAGAAATGTATTATTTTACTCGATACTCATTTGTTGACAGTTTGTTTCATGATAAACTATTGTATAAAACAGCAAGTAATAATTAATATGCTTATGTACTTCAAAACATCAAATTAAATAAGAATTACATCGTATAATGCCGTGTTTAGTAGTTAAGAATGTCCTTTCCTTCTCTTTCCAAAGCTTGTGATACAGAAACAGCTGTTAATAGGTAGGTTCATATTAAAAGTTGTCAGACAACACTTTTCACGGTAATTATGTACCAGACAAAATCAGACTCATCTATCTTTTTTTTATATTTTTTCTTTTATTAATAGTTTTGGTATCAACAATGTTGGCGTTTTTAGTCTCAGGGCTATTTTTTTGTTAACTCATCATAGAACTGAAACTGATCAACGGCTAAATTCTTCACATAACTCTTGAATCTTAAAATTAGGTTCTCACGTTAACGCAATACAATTTCCCCCCGTTATCAGCGGGTTTTCAGTTGCTTCCTTTATCCGCGATCAACTTCAGGTATAAAGAATTCCTGAGTTTTAATGATCTCATAATGTAAGAGTAACGAAACTGGCAATTCGAATATGAAGCAGTATGTATTTACCCAACTCCTTCGCTCAAGCAGGCTACGACACAAGGTCAATTTTCAAGTAGTTAAACTGGTTTGAATTCAATTTTCGTTTTCCTAGACTAGTTGCCATTCTAAGGTTAAAGAGCTTAGTTTGCCTTACAACTTATTGCTGGAGGGAGAATAGTTGGATTCATACCTTTCTTTTCTTTTTCGAAGCTATTAGCACTATGTGAAATGCAAACAGCCACGTCCAGGATTTGAACTCGAGTAGTCGTGTCTATTTTCTACGACAAGAATTGCCACGAACACCTCATGAGCTGTAAAGTGGTTTCTGTAAGTGAAAAGATCGATATTTTGGCTTAACCTGGAAAAAGAATCTTATTCTGAGATAAACGGTAATAACGAAATTTTAATCACTCAATTTTTATTAAAGAAATTGGGTGGGTATTCCTCATGGCCTGGGGGTGTGGGGTTTAAAAATTTTTATGATAGTCAGTGGCTAAGGGCAAGACTGTGTTGCCGTAAGATATCTGACTCCATATTTTGGTTATTTAGTTTTATCCCACGTTGACTTGGCCAGTGCAATGCCTTGCCCAAAGAAGGTCCATAAGAAATATAAAAAAAGAGAAGATAGGAACAGACAGGAGACGAAAAACTTTTCTTTCAGACTTTCCTTTATTTACCTGGTGAATGGACTAACCAACGCTACGTCTAAAGACATAGCGTGGTGCCCAAAACACCAGATAGTAAAAACGGTGTTGTCGGTTCGACGTCACTACCCGAAAAGAGATAGGTTCACAGAAAACCTGAGTATTTATCCCTTTCTACCGGCTCCAAATTCGCCGCTCCAAAATTCTTCTAATTTTGGCGCGACCGCTTCTCATTGGCTACTTTACATTTTATTATTTTTCTTTTTTCTGATTTTAACCGGATGGATGCGTGGAGCCTTATGCGTGGCGACGCATTTATACATTTTGTATCAGGCAGCCGACGAGTCTACATCCGGTTGGGAGTTCTTTGGTAATTCCTAAATCGCCACAATACATCGCCACCCGAAAAGCGGAGCTAGGAGGATTCTTAGAAAAATGAATATTTGTAAGGGTGTCACGGCTCTCTTTAAAAAATTTTTAAATTTGAAAAAAATTTTTTTTTTTTTTTTTTTTTTTTTTTTGTGTGTGTGTCCAGCCAACCCACTTTTTTTTTGCAAAAAGATTGTATTGATTTTTAATTGTCCTATTTTCTAGGAGGATTATTTATCAAATTCTTGTATCTTATTTGCAAATGTTCAATAATTTTGGTAATTTGTTAAGGGTGGCTGGAAAACTAGTACTCGTTGGATATGACAGGTTTTTTTTCCATTTTTTTTCTTATGTGCATTAGTTCCGGTAATACATAGAGTTGTTGAATGTATTCGTCTGATTTGAGAGGATTATTCTTCATTAACTCTTTTGCTTTTTCTTTGGAACTTTTTTTTTTTAATATCCGGGAGTAATTTTTATTTATTTTTTAATTTTTTTATCCGTGAGTTTTTTTGTTCTTTTTTTGTTTTGTTTTTTTGTTTTTGTGTGTGTGTTCGCTCGCTTATTTAGACGTTGCATTTTCTGTAGTTGTGACTACTTTTCTTTATTTTTATTTATTTATGTACTTTTTTTTCTTTTTAGAAGTAGGGTGAGTGAAAGTTTAAAAAAAGTTACCTTATTTTGCAAGTTGGGAAGTAGAAAGTGTTGAAAGATAATGTTTTGCTTAAAGAAATTCCACGTCCATTTGTTTTCCAGAAGTTAGTTCGGCGGAACATTTGAAAATTTTTCTCGGTTTTTCGCTGGGATTTTTTTTTGTTGTTGTTTTTCGTTTTTTTTTTTTTTGTTGTTTTTTGTTTGTTTGTTTTTGTTCCATGTGGAAAGTCGTCTGTCTCCAGTTATGATGTTCTTGTTGTTTTTTTTTTTTCTTTTTAAAATTTCTTGTTGGGATGTCTTCTTTATTCCGGGTGTTCATTCACGTGTTCGGGGTTAACCAATGTGGTGTTTAAAGGTTTTTTTTTTTTGGTTTTTTTTTGCGTCGGGGTTAACCAATGTGGTGTTTAAAAGTTTTTTTATCGTCGGGGTTCACCAATGTGGGCGTTTAAAAGTTTTTAGCGTCGAGGTTACCAATGTGGGGTTTAAAACAAACAAACAACCCCCCCACCAAAAAAAAATTCTGCAATATTTCGTCACTGTAAGTATTATTTTAAAAAGTGATTTTAATGATCAAAATTCCTATTTTTGCTATTCGATTCTTGTCTATTTCATGCATTTATATGTTCACTACAAGTATCTCGCAGTTGTTGGACGAGTTAGTGGGGCTTAGAATACGCTGATTGTATCCCCTGCTGAGAGGTAAGACTGTCCCAGAAGAGGTGTCCTGGGTATGACACTAAACTTTATCGGATGATGAGGTTCCACTTCTAGAGATTTAGGGAGTGTGGAGTACTGATTTACTGCCATTACTCCCTGGTTTACTTCGATCCGTTGTGGTAATACCTATAAGGGTCTCATTTATGGGTCAAATAGATCTATTTTAAAATTATTCCAATTTGATTGGACCATGTACACAAAAACTCTTAAAACTAAATAAAAATGTGAATGTACAATGAACGCAATTCTCTAACTTTTAAGCATAAAATAACCCTTGACGGGTTGACATGCTGTTAAAATCAGTCAATTTCAGTTCTTGAGGGTATCAAATGAAAGTTTTTTCGAATATTTCTCGACAGAGTTCGAATATTCAATTCTTTTCGTCTCGCCTCTTATTTGGTTTTCATGGTACTGATTATTAGAGCTACGACTCCTATCTCCCTGTACGATTTCCTTAGTTCTTGGGTTAGGTTCTGGCAATTTTTTCATATTTTGGTTTGTTTTTTATCTTCCCTATATGGTCAACTAATAGCTACATTCATGATCTAATCGAACTCTCTTGACAACGATCCGGTATTCTTGGTTGTGCGGGTCTGTGATTGGATCACAACATTACAGAGTATTTTATGCTATGTTTTCTATGTAATTTACAAAGCGCTTTGCTTTGATGTGGCACAAGGCCGAATGAATGGGGCGCCCAATGAGACTCGAACTCACTCGTGTAGGTCTGCTAGTCTAGCTTGCTAACCGTTACACCACCAGAGGTGCCCAAGCTATGTTTTCTATGACAGCATTTGGTTTGGTTGCGTAGTATTTATTTACATAGTCAAACCTAAATCGTCTACATTGTTCTCACGGTGTTTACTATGACAGTTTTGAAGAGGAGGTGGGTTAGCGTAAGTATTCTCGGTGTGGAAAATTGAATCAGTAAACCGAGTTCAAATTCAGCCAAGAGTCGTATGTGTTCACTCTAAAGCCGTTGTGAAAGACTATGGGTAAAATAGCTGGTCTTATTTGGTAAGAATCCAGTTTAGGAAAAGGATAACTCTGAATTCAAACCGTGGAGAAGACAACGGAGAACTACTCCCCCCATCTCTTTCTCGAACAGTCATAGTAATTGAGTTTGCTTACTTGATCGACTAAGTTACCACAGGTCTCATAACTAACGCCTTCGTCACAATTCCTTGACACTGCCCAAAATCCAGTAGCAATGAACAGTGGTAGAGGTCGGTCGTGTTGCTGGTACACTCGAAACGGGCAAGGGTATCACCTATCCAGGAGGTAGAGCAATTCCAACCTATTAAGGTGGTAGTGGTTATTCTTTGGATTCCTCATTATTTTTTGTTTAGTAGCTCTTCGATGTACAGAGCTGTTAATTACATTGATTCTCCAACATTTATAAGAAGACTGTTGTATCAGATGTTAGTTTCTTGGCCTATAGATATTCAGGTAGAATTAGTGATGACTGGTTAAATTCTTGCATTTTAACTCGCTTACCTGGCTTTTGTACAAAAACCATTATTTGGTACACATTTTCACATCCGACAGAATAACTCCCAAAGTACTATGCTGCAAATTTGTAATTGCAGTGAAAAAAAAACAAACAAAAAAAAAACAAAACAAACAACAACCGAAAAATAAAGCAAAAAATCTAACAAATACCCGAGCCAAGTTGTCGGAATTTCTCAGTTGGTTCTAGGAGCCGTAAGTCTATATAGATGTCATATAAGGAATAACGCATGCAGACCAATCTTTTCAGCCTGTGGGTAGGGCTTAAAATACACCGACACTTTAAACTACCCTTAGTATGACTGTAAACTGCTCTAGTTCGGAAGCTTTGGGGCAGTGTGAAGTATCCCCGTGTTGCTATTACTGCCAGGTCCATTTAGACCCATACTGGTGCTAACTGTTTGTTATGACCGATTATTAAGGGTCAATAAATAAATAACTCAACACGGAGATATGAGGTGCCACACAAATGTATCCAGGTCTCTGAGGAGGGTTTCCTTGGTTCAACGTACACGAAGACAGGCAAGGTGCTTATTACAGCTGCTGCTCCCTTTATTTCTTGTAAAGGATTTACAAGAAGGCACGAGGCCTTGAGGTTTTGGGGGAGGGGAAGGGTGCAGTCTTGCTTTTACTATGATTTCTAAGGGACCTAGCTAGCCACATTCGCCGACCCATTCAACAGTACAATATATAACCATTCATCCATCGCCATGCGCGCAGCAACCACCAAAATACCACATTTGCTCTATGAAAAAGCACCTACTTAAAACCGAGTGCGATGTATGATTTACAATTTATGGTTTATTCACAATGAAAATTTATGATGGGGATGGGAGAAAAAAACCCGAAAACGAAAAAACACGAAACCAAGGAAAAATTCCCCGTTTGGTTGCCCTCCCATCCCCCCGTCAACGAAAATGGAGGCCGACTGTTTTCCGGTTTCCGAAAATACCGAAAACAAGCAGGACCTACCCTAGGTGGGACGGGGGTCCTAGTCTAGTGGGGCAAAGAAATACAGGGTTGGGCGCGGAATGGGTCAATAAAAGGCAGGTAATATGATTTTTTATACATGTGAACTTTCAAGATCTTCAATAAAAGTGGGCTGGAGTATGGGTAGTGGTACAAAAATAATGGGGATAGGGATGATCTTGAGAACTAACGACTAGATGACGGGGAGGATGATTCACAACATATTGCTAACTAGGCTTCAAGGGGAAAAGATAATGCTTACTTACCTGGGATGGGGTCCCGAAGGACCCGTACCGTAGACGCCATGAGCCGGCAAAGGAAGGAAGGATGACTCCAACATTGACCCCTTTCTTACGACCAGGCTCGCTGGATTCACCCATCTTTTGTTGAATGTTATGCGATCCAACCGTTTTCTCTCGCATCTGATTTTGACCCTAAGCAGATGCCTAAAGTACAAAACCAGATCACGATGAGAAAACTTTGCATCGTCATACAATCCCTTCTTTCGCGTAGTCCAAATCACCATTCTAGCTACAGCTAGGATCGCGAGAAACACCACACGCTGCTTGGGTTCGATGCGAGCCGTCCACTCGCCGACGTGTTCCCAAAATGGGCGAACTCGCTTGCAGTAGCAGAAGGCGTGCTCAGCCGTTTCTTCTAGGCCACTACCGCAGTGAGCGCAATCGGGCATGTGTGCCAAGCCTGCCTTGTAGTTCAAGCCGAGAAGGGGTAACGCATTTCGAACAAGTCGCCAGGTGAGCGAGAACTCGGAGTTGTTCAAGAAGCTCGATCCTGGCGCCCAGTTCCAATGAGAGCGGATCTCCTCTGTCGTCCAGCCCCGCCGCTCGCTAAGAGGATCAGAAGCGGAACCCACCACTAGCTCCCGATATAGCTCTTTCCGAGGCCGTGAAAGGTCACTGGACCCAAGAAGGTTACGAAGGGCCTTTCGGCACTCGCGGACAAACAGTGCTTCCCTCAAAGGCTTACGTCGACCTTCAGCCTTTGGGTCTGACTGGAGGCGAGGAAAAGTCCGACTCGTCTTTCGTCTCCACACTGAGTCCCCCGTCAAGGACCGGCCCAGGTATGCAAGTCTTTCAGCAAGCCAGTGGCTCTCCAGATCAGGCATATCCAGACCCCCGTTGCGCGTACGTTGGATACAGACCTGCCTACGGACCATCGGCCTTGCACCTCCCCAGAGCAATCTGGAGAGGGATTGTTGCAGTGCCAACCGACGTGCCTTAGGCAGAGGAAGTACAGCCAATCGGTAAAGGATCAGAGGGAAGACGTACAAGGCGCACGCCTCCGCCCTGCCCTTTAAGGACAACCTCCTTGAAAGCCAGATTCCCACCTGAGCATTCACCTTGGTTTGTACTTTCGACCAATTTCGCTCCAGTTCGAGGTCGGGCCCGAACCACACCCCAACGATGCGGACGGGTCCGTCACTCCAGCGGAAGGGCCCTGGAAGAGTATTGCTACCCCTCCAAGCACCGAGCCGCAAACCTTCGCTTTTGTCAAAATTGACCTTGGCTCCTGCAATCCGCTCGTACTCGCCAACCGCCTTCTTCACAGCCTATATATCCAGACAGCGGGATACAAAGACTGTGATATCATCAGCGAACGCGGAAACCCTTGCCGTAAGAGGGCCAGCAAAAGGGACACCGCGTAGGGCCGGACTTGTCCCCTCATCCCTAAGCCTACGGAGCAGGGTCTCCGAAGCTAGGACATAGAGAAGAGGAGACAGCCCTGCCGGACCGAACGCTCGATCACGAACGCCTTCCGTTCACCTGCGCCACTGCCTGAGGGTTGTGGTACATCTGCAGCTGCTGCTCTCCTCTACCAGTTTAGTTCTTGATTAATATTCTCTTTGGGTAAGTCCATTATTCTGGTCATAGGTGAGTCACCTACAACATGATAACACAAGAAAATAATAAATTAAACCTAATAAACAAATCCCCAAATTAATATAGCCAAGTAAATAACTACGCACCGGAAATATCTCCGTAGATGCAAAGTAAAACCAGTATTTAGACCACCTTTCCTAGTTCAACCTAACATTAATTCGGAAGTTCGACAGAGCAAGTAGGAGTCAATGGATAGAGAGGGCAAAGCTGCGTAGGATCATAAAGAAGGTACTCCTGAGTTGTGTAACGTTCAGGGTAAAATTTTGTTTTGAGGTGTGAGTATTCAGCTCCGCAAAATATTTTTATTTTATTTATTTATTTTTTGGTGTATTCAAAAAAGTATCGAGACGAGTTAATGGAGACAGAAATGCAGTTTAAGAAACATGGAGATTGATTTGATCGTTTTTTTCAAAGTAGGACAGACTCGTCTAGACATGATCACTTTATTATATAAGTTGCAACAGTTTCATTTAAATAAAATAAAGCTAGCCTCGATACTTTTTAATCGCACCCACACGTCTCCATAGCCTTTTGATAACATGCGTTTCGTCTTTATGAAAAAGTCAAACTTATCACTAACTTATTGGAAAAATTATTGAAGTTATTTGTGCCGAATTTAAAAAGAAAAAAGTTAAGAAATCTGGATATTCTTATATTTGAAAAAAAATTACTTGGCAAAAACCAACTGAATAAATAAAATTTGCATGCGTAGCATATCTTTAAATCTACCCAAAATCAGTTATTGATACGATTTCAATAAACTTTTCAGAGCATATTCAGCGTCTTTTTCAAGAAAAAATCTTGAATTTTTTTTAAAGTCATTAAACACCCTATTTAAAAGACTTAAAACACCCACAGAAAATTTTTTTACGAAATATTGAAAAATATTTCGATGTGAAAAAAATCGACATTTCTATAAAGAAGTTATCACATGAAATTTTATTTGAAACCCTATCGAGAGACAATGAAACAAACAGAATTAAGCAAAAAAAAAAAAAAAAAAAAAAAGAAAAGAAAAAATGAATCAAGTAACAATGATACAATTGTTTCGAAAAACACTGAGTCACTCACGAATCACAAGGAACTGATACGTCTTCAAACAAAAGGTGCTAGTACTTACGATTCAAAAAAGGGGTGTTGTATGAATGGAAAAAAGATTCGGGAGAGTTTCTTCGGCGAAAAACATCTCTTGGGGAAAACCTGTTCACTTTTCCGTCAAGAATACTGCGAATAATGCAGACATATGGGGGTTCATTCAGCAATTCTTTCAGCACTTGTATAGGACAGCAAATTCAATTGTACACTTCATGGTCTGTGTCAAGACAGCACAAATTGTCTGATATTGGCGACAGCATATTTCTCTAAAAAGAATACAGCACAGTAGGGTAGTTATGATTTCTCTAGGAGAGGTCCAACACAGCAGCAAAATTCTCTGTGGGATTTACTTCCTATTCGCTATTTTGCCTTAACTGTAAGAACAGCAAGGTTTAAAAACCAGTACACCGTGCGCAAATTCCCAGTACTACTAAAAAACGTTTTCACTGCGCCGTGGCTTGAGCCGAAAAAGGGTTATACTCTCAGAAAGCGGTGTCAATTCCAAAAATCCCGTCATTTCCTTACTGCGGTGACAACCATAAAAGTCCCTTCCAAGAAGATGTTCCCACTACAATAAAATAATTCCAACATTAAATATCGATACGTAATTATCTAAACAAGTCAAATTGATTTTTTTCTCAATTAAATTCTTTTCTAACCCGAACGTTTATAAAACAAGATTTTTAAGATAAAATATTTAGTATCATTAGTTTAATTTCATATTGTTAATTACCCGTTCTAATTGTACATGCTTTTAATGAAAATTTAAAGTAAGATTTTAAAATAAAATCATCGATTTAAGTTAAAATTTCAAGCAACAAATTTTCTTGTAGAATTGATATCATATCAAAACGCAAATAATACCATCATATACTAGAGCATAATTTACTAATGTTAGCTAGTACAGCCAATGAAATGAAATACTATGCGCTATAATAGATGCCCACATAGATTTATCAAGAAAAGTAACCAGTGATATACTGTGTTTACCCAAACCCTCCATACGAACAGGATGCAACACAAGGTCATTTTCTTTGATGAATAAAACTTAGAAATAAACTTGTCTAATTACAGCAATGAATAATCTAAAGAGAAGCAAGCAAGGATGAAAAAGAAACAAATATATAAAAACTAGAAATAATTAAAATCTTAATAAGAATTTTAAAAAGTCAGATTGAATAATGGACACAGGAATAAGGATAGAGTAAAGGAATTGAAGGGAAAAAGAACGAATGCAAAGACAAATAAATGTCAAAAGAATGGAGAAGGGCTTTGGGATAGCTATCAACAAAAGAATTATTTTAAAAAAAGTAAATAAAAACATCGAGATTAAATATGTGCATGTCATGTCTGGTCATTTAAAGATTGAAGCAAAAAAGTGGATCATGAGCAAATGTTTGTTTTGGAGACAATAGTACTAGTCTTGAGAACAAAAGATTGCAAAATAATAAGTAAAAAAATAAAATTCTGTCAGACACAAAAACTGGGAAAGTAACGATTACAATTAAAGATTATTTGTTGGGTATTTTAACTAGTGTTTGCAAAGGAAGAGGGGGTGTTGTGAAATGATGAGGGGGAAGGATTTAGAGCAGATAAAGGGGGAGTTATTTTTACATTATGTGGGGAGTTAGAATTGTACGATAGGGAGTGAAAAGTAAGAAAAGTGATGTAAAAGCGAATCAGTACTTGGTAGCAAGAAATGTGAAAATGGTACCAAAATGTTTTAGAAAAAAGAGAATAGTCGGAGAGTGGGAAAGAGAAAAAAAAGTAAACAGTAAGGACATATGTGAAAAAGAAAGTTGTTTGTATTTATACAACCGTTTCGCCACCGGTAGGATTCAATACTGTCAATTATTTTTAAAGCGGAGTACAGCTGGTTTGAATTTAAAGTTTTTCATCTCCGAGACCGATAAATACCCTTGGAAAAGGTAAGAACACCCTTATTCCCCACTTCTATGCGTGAAATAGCACTACTATTGATTTTCTACAAAGATGGCTTTGGTATTAAATAGACCACGATGATTGATATGCCATTAAGACAAAGAAACCAAACCATACATTTCCCACGGGTATTAGTCTGAAAGTGAATGTAATAACGCAACTAGAGTTCGAAGTCGCTTACTACAATGTCGCAGCCCTACACTACAGGGACTCCTCCAGAGGGAAGAAGTGTGAGGGCTGCAAGGCGGACTCTGTTGAAAAATAAACTTCATTTAGTCACATTCCATGAGTTTAGTTCGCCCATGAACTTTTCAGCCAACCCTTGTATATGTTGGACAGAAGTTGATAAAAAAATCATGGTGAAAATGGGAAATAATGAAGGAGGGGCCTGTACGTAAAAAGATAAATGAAAGAAAGAAAAAAGAATTTAAAAAATGGCTTGGGAATGGAACAAAAAAGAACCAACTGGGCAAGATGAAAAGAAACACCGAAGAAAAACGTGAAATCAGAATAGAGAAAGGTCCAACTAGATAAACGTCATAGTGTAAAAGAAGTTGACAAAAGCGGAAGAAATAGAATAGCAAAGTATGGGATGAGAGAAGTTGATAGAAAATGGATCGATAAAAGTGCTTTATAGAAGGTTAAAACTTATCTTAAATAAAGTCGAAGATTTTCGAATGTATATATTAGAGTTTATGTAAGATTCAGTCCCATCACTTAAAAATATATTTAAGGTAAAAACAAAAAAAAAATACTTAAGAGCATAATCCGATATCTATTTGTATCCAACGCCAATGCTCCTATGATTGATTGATTGATGAATTCTAACTGTATGTCGACCTGTCCTCGGTTATTTTATGTCTAGAGGTTAGGGAATTATGTACATTTTACATTTTTTTTTTTTCTTTGGCACAGTAATATAAAATATTCCAATATGATAAAAACAATTTTTAAATAGCTCTATTCGATCCATTGATTGGACCCTAATAAGTACTAACACAACTTTATGAGATATAACCACTTGTCAGGGGATACAGCGTCTGCAAAGCGCCGTTAATAAGGCGAACCCAAATTTTTTTAGTTAATGTTGCGATTTAACTTTAATTCTCATCGAGATAGGCTTTTTACCGTATGGAATTTGTGCAAATATACTGTGAAGATATAGCCTCTCAATTAACTATAGTGTTGGTATATGATGCGATATAAAAATGTGTGTGAAAAAACTCTCTAGAGTAGACTCTGTTCTCTGGAGAAGCGGGTTTCTGGTAGTTAATTAAAAATGTTAGATTGTAACCAGTTTGAAATGAGCAATAACTTTGAGTATTGAAGATGGAAGAGGATTTAAAGGCTTCACTAGTGAGCTGTACGTGTGCTATGGCTTCGTCGGATAGACGAAGAGAAAACACGTGACTCCACTTGCCGAAATAGTAAAAGTGGACGACTGGTCAATGTACGTGATTTCTTACATTGCCAACACTCGGGCTGAAGTGTAAGCATGGTTATCGCAATTTCATTTAGTCAACAAAATTGGACACTAGTAAGAAGGACGAGAAAGAAGCTCGTCAACAAGTGACGACGAGGAGAAAAGAAAAAGTAATTTTTCTCACCAAGGCTTGATAATTAAGAGTATAAAGTCGTCAAAAATGACGAAGAAAGAAAGAAAGAAAAAGCAATTTACCTCCTTAAGGTTGAAACATGAGACGGCCAAAAAAGCCGGGAGAGAAAAAGAAAGAAAGGAAGACAAGATTAAAGAAAAAGAAAGGGAGAGAAAGAGAAAGAAAGAGAAAAGGAATTGTCTTCCTCTATAGTGAAAATTAGGAAGGACGAAAAAAAAAAAAAAAAAAAAGGAAAAAGAAAAAATGCGTCAAAGAGTGAAGAAGAAAGGGAAATAAAAGAAAAGTAACGTGAAAAAAAAAAACGAAGAAAAGGAGAGAGGACAGTGAAATGAATTACCTTTTTTTAATGTTATTTCTTTTATTCCTTTCTTCTTTTGAAGTGAGGGTGTGTCACGTGGTGTCCCACTAAGAAGATAGAAATAAAATTACTACTATTCCTCGTGCGTGAATTAACAGTGGCAAGCCATCAGAGAATGACCGTTAAGACATCATAGGAATGTGGGTCAATCCCAAAGTAACAAACCCAAGTCAGAATGGAAAAACAGATGTTTGTACTTGGTGACCTGATGGAAAAAGAATGGGATACGGGGAGACATATCGTAGCCCTAACGGATCGCCTGGCCAAGGGGGAAGAAAAGAGAAGCCAAATGATTGGCTGGGACCCTGAAACGGAAGTGGCACCTTCTTCCCGACAGCGAAAAAAGAAAAAGAGAAAGTTAGTTGTTGGACAGGGTTCGTGGCGGACGGAACTAAAGCCAAGAACTCCGGGTAAAAGAAGAACGCGTGAAAGAAGAAAGATTCTCCACAGGAATCCATCTCAATAAGATAAGTAACTTTGGGACTGTTTCTCCTTATACCCAATTCTATACACCCTCTCTCTCTCTCTCTCTCTCTCTCAATTTGAAGAAAGACTGAAAACGAAAGAAAAGAAAAGAAGAAAGACATTTGTGTTCACGCACTATTCATTTATGATATATTTGACACGTTGAAGGTGTATATCTATGTGTAGTAAAAGATTGATATATTTTAATGTTCCTACGTGCTTGAAGTTGTTATTTGCAGCGTCTGCTACGAATTTGTTATGTCATGTTCCTTTTCAGCTTCTATTCGCCTTATGATATGCTCGCTTAAAATTGTCCTATAAATTCCTTTAAAATTCTTATACGGGGAACCGGGGTTGCCGACTACTACAATATAATATTATTACGTCTAAACCTAGAGGTCCATATCTTCCATTGTTCTTGGGGAGGAAGACTAGCAGCCTTGGTGTGTGTGTGTATAGTGTGAAATTTGGAACCCCTTGCCAGCGGCGGTCAGTCTAGCCATAAATTAATCCCCCATATAATATGCCAGTTCTTATGTGCCCGAGAATAAACTCTGAACGAGGACTTATTCTACAAGGGATCAAGTGCCAGTCTGCCCCGTCTTCACACGTGCGAAAATAAAGTCCCGTTTTGGGGATTAGAAAATTTTTCGCGTCACACAAGTAACTCATAAATACAAAAAAAAAGAAGTATATATATATATATATATATATATAAAATCTTTCACCTACTGATACCCCTACAAAACAGGGAAAGAAGTCTACTTATTCACACCAACTAAACAAGGGTTCACACGTGTATCTTTTTTTTCCTTAGAGACCAAGTCCCCAAAAATATTCTTTTTTTTTCTTCTCTTTTAATAAAAAACACTCTCTCTTTCTTCTGCGAGATAATGTCTCATAATGTTCCTTTTTCTCTTTCTTTGTCGGTCGTCTTCCCTCTCGATAGAGTAAGTAATGGCATCTGAGATTTGTGTAATTGTTGGAGTTGACCGAAGTCGTTAATTCTTTTTCTTAGGGAAACAATTCCTCTTAAATATAAATTTATGTAGTAGAAACCTACTTTTTTCGGCTTTCTTTTCTCCTCTTTTAGGCTTGAGCTGTAGAAACCTATTTTCTTCAGTTTCCTTTCAGCTTGTGTTAACTTCGAATTCCCTTTTGGAATTCTGAATGTAATAAAATATCCTTCAGGTGGATTTAAATTCTTCTCGTTTCTTTTCTATTCTTTTTGGCTTTCAAGCTATTTTTGAATTCCCTTCTGGAATTCTGAAAGAACACTAAATCCTTCAAGTGAGCTTAATTCTTGTTGCTCAGTTCCATTTGAGTTGAGGAGTAAAAAAACGCAACCTAAGGCCTCCTGTTTTCGACTGACTACCATTGATTTCGGCGGGTAACGCCAGGGGCAATAGCACCCCACCTCCAGAGACTCCAGCCAATCAGACCAAAGCTCCTCTGCCACACACGGATTTTCACCGAACACAAAATCTAACCAGCATTAAAAAAAAAAAACAATACAAAATAGGCCCCGAACTGACCCAGAAATGCTTGCGCTCCATTTAATAGACTAATTTACCGATAACATTTCCATATGGTTGAAATCCAGCTATATATTTTGCGACTTGAGTCAGAGTCTGTATTGTTTCTTCGTTTTTAAATACGGTAGCTACAAAAACTGTGACGGTTTGTAATTGTCACTGTCTATCAAACAATACAGTAGCCGGATGCGTAAGAAAAATGTTAGAACTTAGCTGGCCGTAATTTTATTGCTCATTCAGTGGCGTTAACATCTACACTTGAATTCTTGTGTCTTTACTTTGCCAATCATAATGTCCAACTATTATTATGATACAGAAATGGTTAAAAAACGTGTCCATACATACATACATACATACATACGCGCGTGCGCGCGCACACACACACACTTGGTAAATCATCATCCTGCAGTCACTTAGTGTGTGTGGGGGGAGTATGTAATTTGGTTACTTCAGTAGATTGCTCTCTAAATTATTCCCACCACAAATACAACACAAAACATTACAATCGCGTGAAAGAAATGGAATAGAACACAACGAACATTAAACAACAAACAATTTAATATGCATATAACAGAATATGAAAACAAACAAAATACATGATATATAAATGGCCTTTTGGAAAATAAAGTTTGACAAAAGGAAAATAAATTTGTTTAAAGATGTGTGTATGGTCATGTTAACGAAGTCCGTAAATAAGTCGTTCTTACTCACATTAAGTTTATAGCGGGTTTTATGACTGTGGCGACAGCGTGTCGCGTTGATGAAAGAAAGTTTGTCGGGTTTTTCTTTTGAATATAATTCTCGGCCATTTGAAGAGAGTTCATGAACTTTAGTTGAGGAAGGAAAGGAATTTGTTGGAATGTATCGGCTACTGCTTTATTGTCTTAGTGGCTTGTCTTCATCTGTGTCTTCGTTTGTGTGTAGGCTTGTGTCTTGTGTCTATGGCTCCCTAACTCTGTGTTATTTATATCCTACAGGTGGATCAAAGAATCGTCCAAAAATTTTGGCGCGTAGACATTTATTGAGCAATCAGATTTGTATTTTACTATTTTATTTTCGAGCCTAAATATTTTCTGTTTAGTCACTTCCGATCCTAATTTTCTAGAATGTTCTATTCTGTTTTTAGTGCTTATTTTAAAACTAGAAAAAATGTGTATACTATAAGTGTCTATATACAAATCAATTGCTAGAAGATTAGCAACAAACTCCAGCAGCGTAAAAAAAATGACTATGGGCCGAAAAAGCTAGTCAATTCAATGATGGGAAGCACATTATAGATAAAAATGTGATATTGTTCAACCTACTTAGAGTGTGTAAAAACAAATGTGGGGAGGGTATTTATTAAATTTAAAGCATTTTACCAAATTTAAAACGTTAAGTCATTGAACAGCAATAATTCAGAAATAAGTTACTGTTTGTGTAATACGCATAAAATATTTTATAATTATAAGAATTTTAAAGACTCAAGATAGTGTGGTAAAACAGAATGCTATTGCAGAATAAGAGTAACTACACTATAAATATAATTTGTCTGGTCACAGAGAACCCCCTTCCCCCCAAAAAACCGTACTGAAAATATTTATACAAGGACAGTTGAACTGCAATCACGCATCAAACCTTTCTAACATATAGTAGGGTTGGTTTAATTTCTTTGTTTAATGGTATATCAATCATCGTGGGTAATTTAATGTTAATAGATCATTGTAGGACAGTAGATATTTGTTAACTCATAGCTGGGGGATAAGGGTTCATATTTTTCCTCAAAGTATTAGTTCGAAAGTGAACGTAATAGCGCGACTAAAATTCGAACTCTCCTACTTTCAGGCCGCAGTCCAACACTTTAGCAACTGCACCATAAAGTAGGGTAAATATCATATCCTTGTCTTGTTTTGTTTGGAAAATAATTGGATGAGTGAAAAATTTTGCAATATTTTAGTAATAAGAGGCACAATTCGGCAATTCCAGATGCTTTTGCTGAACTCCTGAAATTAACGAACTACCATGGACTGTGAGAAACTGAGCTTGCTTGATACTCTCCAAGTACTACTCACCGGTATTACCACTATGGCTTGGAATACGGTCCCGGAATCCACGGTTTTAGACCTTGCCTGACCTTGCATGACCATAGTGGTTCTTACAATGGGAGCGAAATTTCTTGAACCATCTGTTTTTACTTAATCTTTCGCACAAAAAATATTTTTTGTTGCTTCCACAATGGCGTTATGGCCCAGTTCGAACTCGTAAAGCATACATTCTCGAATTAGACAACTTTATGTTGCCCGTTGCTCGGCTTTTAAATCACACACGGAGTGCATCAATGCACAACGTGTCAGCCGACCGACTACTACGATACTAGCCACTGTAATGGGTGCCTACCATTGTTTGAACTGCTTCGAACACTTGATGTACGCGCCGCAAATAGGTAAATGCCAAAATATTGCAAAACTTTTAATTCACTCAAGTAAAAGACAGGATTGACAGACTCTCTGTTACTAAATGGATAATTGTAAAAATTTAGTTTTCAACAAATATGGTTTGAGGTAAATTAGTTGTAATTTTTCGAAGAGAAGCTGGGTAAATTACAATTCTCTGGTTGGTGAAGAATGTTCAATGTAAAGTTTATAATGGAAGTATTTCTCCTACTCTTGATAATTACTAAATTTTATTGGAGCTATAAGTAGTGTTGCTGTTACTCATGACGGCGATTAGTGGATGTAAAATTGTCAGTATTTAAAAAAAATGCAAGTAAACATAAAATTAAAGCAGATGGAGTTTGACTCGGCAATCTATGGAGCAAATCTGACGTCACATTCCAACGCTTGGACTTCTATGCACATTTTCATAGACCTGTCATCATAGAAGTCAATGAATACCTAACTGAATCTTCATAGATATCCCTTCGAAAACCCAAGCAGTCAAAATCTAAGCTTTCCACCTGGAAAACAACCATGAATAGATACTACTAGTTTTTAATGGTGAAAATTCATTTTTCCCAAACTCAGATTTTAAGACATATAATTTAGTTTCAATTCTCATCCGAAACATCTTCCTATTTAATTTTACAGGTTCAAACCCCGATTATGGATGTTTCTCTGGTTATCACCCTTCATTAAATCTCCTTAGGGTTTTTTTCTAAATTCCACAATTAAGTCACATCACCATTTGAGTACTAATACAAGGGTGTAGTTCATTAAGATTAAAAATCAGAAATTCTGAGCAAAACTAAAATTAATTCGCCAACTCACTGACGGAAAGGAAAGCTTGAATCATTTCATTGACTCGCGGATGATTATCATTAAAAGGGAAAAAGATCTGAAAGCTTGATTATCAATACTGTAGAAATCAGAATCTCTGAAAATCAACAGTAACCCCAGATAACTTTAACAAAATCTTTGTACAACATACTCCGATTCTATTTTTCTGTACATCAATCTGACATGATCAAATTCACCTGGGCTAAAAACTTCAAAGTGTGTTTTTTAAGCTGCTAGATCTATCCCTTGATAAAATTCATCGCATTTTCTAATTCAAAGACAACAGTTAAGCCGGATACTTTGGAAAACCGAACGCTATTTTCTAACAGCCTTACACATTCCAATTCACTACTGGCTGTTTCAATCTGAAATATTCACTTCTTTTCTTAAGATTGCGCTCTCTGATATGACAGAAAATAAGACACTACAACTGATTCTGTCTTCACAGCACAACAAATAAGTACCTTGGTCGATATGGTCACTCGCATTTCAAATTGAGGATTCCAAAATTTCCTTCGTAACGCGATGAAAACCAGCGACATTTTGAAACATTTTTTTATATATTGACATAATATTTTTCTAAATTTAAATCTTGCAAAGAATGTCTTTTTATCTCATCATTAAACGTTTTTTCATTTAAATCCTGTATGCTCAGTAATTTCATCATCAAGTCGCGCTGCTAGCACGGATTTCCCTTACTCTCTCTCTCCCCATCGGTCCATTGCTCCCTGCAGGCTTTCCAAACTACATCCTATGTCCACACAGAGCTGATGTAGATAAGTTCAAGCTGGTCGGCCAACGCTGGCATGTCCATGTGAAGGGGTCCATAGAACGTCACCTATGAGTTTATCCTCGCTTCTCTTGCAGTGTCCCCCATGCCTTGTTTGTCCTACTTGGATAGTTTTAGAGATAGGAAGTAAGTGGCTGTACAGCTGAGGTTTCGTATGGTGTTGCGTCCATGATTTATTCAATATCATCATCATCATGTCGCGCCGCCAGCACGGATATCCTTGACCCTCTCTCGCCACTTCTCCCTATCATTCATCGCCTCCGGCAGGTCTTCAGGGTTACATCCTGTGTCCTCACATAGTTGCTGCATGTAAGTTCGTGCTGGTCGTCCTGCTTTTGCACATCCATATGTGGGGGTCCACAGGAGTACATCGCTTATGAGCTCGTCCTTGCTTCTCCAGCAGTGTCCCGCGTGTCTGGTTCGTCTAACTTGTATAGTTTTCGTGATGTGGGGCAAGTGTCCGTATAGTTGGTGTCTCGTGGGGTGCTGTCACCAGGACTTGTTCAATACTGCTCTCAACATTCTTGTGTAATTTCCGTCTAGTTTCCTCTCCAGCCGCTTAGTTAGCGTCCATGTGGTGCATCCATATAGCAGTATCGACACAACCGCTGCCTGGAAGAAACTGCGTTTCATTTTATCGGTTAGGTCCGACTTCCATATGATCGAGAGCCTATCGATAGCTGTCCATGCCTTCGTCAGTCGTGTGTCGATGTCTTTTTCGGTTGATGAGACGCTACTTCCTAGGTAGGTGAATTTGTCTACTAGTTTCAGAGAGGCTCCGTCTAGTGTGGCAATGTTGCCTGTTTGGTTGTAACACATATATTCAGTTTTGTTTGCATTGACATGGAGGCCAATGCCAGCTGCGGCTCGTTCCAGACTATGCAGTAGTGTCTCTGCTTGATTAGGCGTATTCGCAAGTAACGCCAAGTCATCAGCGTAGTCGGCGTCCGTGATTGTTTTTGCGGGGTACCTTTTGCTTCTTCTCTTAGTCAGCTCGAAGCCATTTTCTCTGATTTTGTCGATCGAAGTCCTAAGCACATAGTCTAGACAGATGATAAAGAGGTACGGGGCTAGTGTGTCTCCTTGTAGTACTCCTGCAACAATGTCGAAGTATTCCGTGTCTCCATCTGGTGAACGTACTTTCACTTTGGTGTTTCTGTAGAGAATCATTATCGCTGCTACGGTTTCTTTTATAGCTCGTGCAGTTGCCGTCTTGTGCAGTTGCCGTCTAGTCTTTTCTCGATGCGTTTTGTCTGCCTTTATGTGGTGCATCCATGCAGTAGTATTGACTCAACAGTTGCTTGGTAGAAATCCCGTTTTATTTTATCGGATCGATCAGACTTCCATATGATATCCTATCAATAGTAGTCCACACCTTCGCTAAGCGCATGTTAACATCACTTTCAGTAGATGAGACACTGTTGCCGAGGTACGTGAACTTGTCTACTAATTTTAGAAGACCGCCATTTAGAGTGGAGATGGCTCCTTCTCGTTTAAAACACATGTACTCCGCTTTGTTTGCGTTCACGTGGAGGCTAATGCCTCCTGCTGCCTACTCCAAGCTATGCTGCAGGGATTTGGTTTGGGTAGGTATATTTGCAAGAAACGCTATATCATCTGCAAAATATGTGTCCGTTATATTTTCTGCGGGATATCGTCTTGCCTTTTTTAGTGTAAAGCCATTTTCTTTTATAAGATTCATCGACGTTCGAATTACATAGTCTAAGCAGATTATAAACAAATATAGTGCTGATGTATCTCCAAATAAGAATCCAGCAACAACCTCAAAGAAGTTTGTGTCTGCATCAAGTGAATGAATCATTGCTTTCATGTTTTTATAAAGCATTATCATAGTAATAACAGTTTCTTTGGGGAGATCATATGCTAGAAGTATTTGCTCCATCTTTCCCCTGTGTATGGAATCAAATACCTTAAAGAAATCAACGAACAATAGTATTGCTTCAAGATTTTTCGCATGTACTCCTTTGATGATTTGACGTATCGTTAGAATCTGATGTTGTGGATCGATTTCTCCGAAAACTGTTCTGATTTTTCCTGAGAATTTTCTCAATTTCTGGTTTAATAAGGTTGAGAAGCAGAGCATTATAAACCTTAGATGCTATGGAAGTAAGAGTTATGTCTGTGTAGTTCTTGGTGATTGCGAAGTCACCTTTTTTTGGGAAGGCGATGATGCAGCTTTTTACCCATTTCTCTATTATATTCAAAGAAGTCATCAAATTTCCTTGTCTTCCATACTTCAGTGGGTATTTCGTCGAAGCCGGTAGCTTTTATGTTTTTAATTTTTGTCAGTACTATGTTGAGTTCTTCTTGAGTAAACTGTCCTGATTTGATATCTATTAGGCTATTAATAATTTTGGGGATAGGTTTATCAGTAACTTTATAGGAGTGTCCAAGCAGATTGTTGAAATGTTCTTTCTGCATCTGTATTCGTTTTCTTGGCTGACAGTTTGTAGTTTTGCTCTTGAGGTGCTCTCCTTTTTCTCACTTCATTTACTGTCTGCCATGCTATTCATGATGGTCTATCTTCTTCCGAGATTCTTATTTTATTGATCTGACTTTGAATGTATTTTTGTTGTTCTTTTTTATATGTGTTCGCTCTCTTTGTGCTTTCTTAAGTTTCTGCGCGTTGGTATTTGTTGTGTTTCTTTTATTACATAAGGAGGGTATTTTCAAGTTACCTCATTTTTTCCTAACTAGTAAACTCCCATAGAACTCTAGATTTGGCTCTTGGTTTGGTTGGTGTGTATTCTGCTGCAGTTTTCTTGTGAGCATTGACGAAGTATGCATTTCAGATATCTCCTGAAGACAATCGAATTTGTTTCTTACACTTACCATATATCTATTGCTAAAAAGTTTAATACATCAATATTAGTAAAAATGTATGATAATTAAATGAGTGTCCTTAATTAGTGTAAAAGCTAAATTAAAATAAAAAATACCAGTAATAAGAGTTATATTAGTTAAGGTGGAGATTTTATTAGTATTTGAATAGTGACTGATCAAGAGGGAGCCAACTACAAAATCTGCTTCCCTTACGGAAAAAAGCAAATCTGAAAACTTAAGCCATAAAAAAATCATGCCATAATGAATTGGTAAGAATTATTGGTGACAGGAAAATTAGGAATTGTTTGATAAATACTATTAAGAATAAATGACTAATACAATGGATCATGTTTCCATTAAAATGCAATCTTAAACTAAATGGAAAAAAAAATTGCTTCCATTTGGGGGAAAATCACAATTTTTCAGTCCGTTGTAATAGTAATAATATTACCCGCGAACACACATCAAACCTTGCATTATACTCAGCAGAGGGTGTAACTGTGTTCGTGAACCCCATTTCTTTAGAGCAGCGTGGCATTATTCAGTCAAATTTAGGGACAATGGATTATATATATATATATATATATATATATACTACCGTGGAATTTCCATGGGTTTAGCTAGTTTACATCTAATGCTTTCTTATGAACCGAAAATACATTAGTAATAATACATTTGTAGCCAGAAACAAATTACGCATTAACACATATTGCATTGATAAAATGCACATTATTCCTATTCAGAAGATTCAACGAACTACTTCTTCAATACTAAAAAGTTCATCAGCGGAGGAAGCTAAGTGATTGGAAAATTGTTTTCTTGACAGAACTATCTCATTGCAATAAGAAAGGTAGTCAAGAATATATTTCAACGTCAGTAAGTTGAGGGATCCTGACTATTTTGAGATGACTCATCATGGTTTGTTTATCTGCTGAATCGAGTGGGTATAGGGTATCATATTTTGCCTTCGTTGAGTATTTTAATTAATATTGCCATTTTTTGTTTTGAATTATTGAAAAAAAGAACAAGACAGTCTTTTCTTAAAGATACTTGAATGAATAATCAAAACGCCTTGAGCTTAAAAGTATGTGAATTGAAACGGAATTTGCAAGGTAATTCTCTTTCTAAAGAAACCCTCTTTTATACTAATGCTAATATTAATCTTTGGTAAGTGTGGACTTGACTTAACATCTTCCCTACCTCCAAGTAGGGAAGATATTTAATTAAGTCCACACTTACCAAGGATTAATATTAGCATTAGTATATCTTGCCTTACCTTCCTTTTATTCAGTAAACTAATACTATGGCAAGATAAGCTCACTTATGCTTACAGAAACACTTAATATATACATAAAAGTATTGAAGAGAACATACAAACACGTTCTAACAGATAAGATATGAGCAAGCGGTATGCGGAACGGGTCCAAAAACGGAAAAAGGTTTACTTGAAATGGATGGATGGTAAAATGGTCATAGCCGTTTCGGCTTTGCGTTTCAATGGCGAGGCAAGAGACACCGACTATACTGTTCAAAGAACAAAGGCAAAAAACTAAAACAAAACAAAACGTGAATTGATTTCTAGCATTGTTATTTAACAGTCCATAAGCCATCTAACGGACACGCCCATTCTCTTGGGGAAACAATGATTTGTCTCCATACATTAGCATTACTACTCGACTACATTGTTTTCTTGATTGATGTGTAAACAATTTTTATAAACATAAACATTTAAAAATAAACTTTAATATTAAAACAAACACTGGATGACAACTTCAATCAATATCATATTGTTTAAACTTGATAAAGAATAGAGTAAGAAACTATAGAATTTCTTGCTACTTTATACAAACGATCAGAAATTATTCAAGCGCTGGCTTGATAGACAAAAGATGTTTATAAATTTGTCAATGAATAACGCCTCAAATATGAAGATAATATTTGACTTAAGTAAAGCGGGTTAACAAACTCCCTCTCATTTGGACAAAGAGCAAATAGTGTATTTACAAAGTTCAGTATAATTAATCTAGACGTTGAAGATATTGCTATTACAGATGCTACAACTATAAATAATTTTGTTTGGTCTGGTTTTATGGCATATCAACAGTTCCATCTTATCCATTTTTATACATATAAACAGTTCCATTTAAAAAAATTCAGTTTAGCTTAAGTACAGTTTTTCGTTTACAAACGGTTAAATGTAAAAAACAGTTCTATTTTAAACAATTCAGTTTAGCATAAGTACAGTTTCAATGTCAAAAACAGTTCCATTTCAAACAATTCATTTAAGCATGCAAAAATAGTTCCCTTTCAAACAATTTAGTTTAGCATTAGTATGCAGTTTAAATGTCAAAACAGTCCCATCTCAACAAACACAATTCTATTTTTCACAGATAGGACCCTATCAAGTGCTACCACTCCGAGCCAGAGTGGACCTGGGAGCGATGGCAATGAAGAGGTACTCCCCGTTTGCCAAAGTTCCAGCATTACTGGAACCTCACCATCAGATTTTTAGTGTCATATCCAGGACACTCGTTTGGAGGGTGCCTTACTCCTCTGCAGAAAAGCAGTCGGTGTATTCTACAACCCCGGCCAACGGGACAGTACAATAAATGAAAGTTAATTGTTTCTTCTTTAATTTTATTAAGTAACTAACTTAATAAATCTTACACTCAATATCAAACAGTAAACCGGATAACTTACGTTTCTTTGTATCTTTTATGAAGTTCGTCTTCCTTTACAACTATTGTTGTTGTTGGAAAGTAAAGTTATAAACGAGTGTATCTCGTTGCTTAGTTATCAGCCATGTTTAGTTCTCCGTTTTCATGTAAGGCTACAACGAAATGTCTTAAAATCAAATACCAATCTGATTTGCACATTTACCAATAAAATTGATACGCTAACTGTAAAACCACTAAAAACGTTTATATCAGATTCAGCAGTCGACATATATATCGTTTACAAATGAGTAACGTGTTCAAATGATATATCTTTGTGTCTGATTTTAAGATTAAATTTTGTCTATGTTTTATTCTAAAATATTTACTAAATTGTATTTATTGCATTTATTTTTAAAGTATCTATTTGAAAATTGTATTTATAGCATTTATTTTTCATTTTAAAATATCTATTTTTTGAATTGTACTTACTGCATTTATTTTTTAAGTATTTATCTAAAAATGTATTTTTGTATATATTTTAAATTAATATTTTTTAAAATAGCATTTGTTTATATTTTTCTTTTAAAATTGTAATTATCTTTATTTGCATAAAAAAATTAATTTCATGTTTTAGGATGAAGCTCTGACAAGTCGTGTCATCTGAAGAAGAGCGCGCTTAGGAAAAAATTATTCTATGATTGTTTCCGATACGGGCTATTCCTCACTCCTGTAGAAGTGATGACTCAAGTGAGTTAAAATAAAAAGCACCTACAGTTAAGATGGATAATTATTATCATATACATGAACTTTTAGCAACAAGGAAAAATTGTGGTCTGCCCGGTTACATTAAGAAGAAAGGAAATTCAGGAATGAGGACGAGAATATTGATGAGTTTCAAGAAGTTTAATGACTCCCAGAAAGTTAGCCCTTGTGCTGTGAGTTCGTACATGGAAGAAAACAGTTGCAAATGATAAAGCCGGAATTAAACATCTAGCCTTGAAGTTTCGTGGACCAGTGCGTCTAGGAGGAATGAATAAATGATGAAAGAATGAACTCCTAAAGGAACACTAGCCCAAAAGTTGAATGTGCTCATCTCATGTTGTGATGGTCTGTTACTGCTGCTGGAATCGTCAAGAAGAGTCAGTGAAGAAGAGAGTGAAAGCGCGTTTACACTGCCTTTTATATTGTCCGGGGAGGTCATCCGGGCAGAATGGGATAAATCATCCTCATTGGGTGGAAATAGGAGGTCGGGACCACAACGGTTAAAATGATTAATAATAATTTGAAATTCATTCTGCTACAAACTTGATTTATTTTTCTAAAATGTTGAATTATAAGTAAAAAAAAAAATTTACTTTTAAACTGATCAATGTAAAGAAATCTTCATTCAAGCTTAATCCTAACTAACAATTATTTCTTAAGTCAAAAGCTTATTAGTCGAAAACTGTAGCACTGTCTTTTATATAAAAAAATATTTCAGTGTAATGTTTCCTTATTTGAAATAGAATCATTGATATCCCAAGTTAATTTTATGACATGAAATCAGCTGCCCCAGAAGCACCCCGTTACATACCCCCCTCCGAAAATGTAAAATGCGTATTTATGAAACTAGCATAGAAATGAGCTCGTCCTATTGACGTTTTTCAACGATGGCAAAAATATGAATTAAAGGTATTTTCATATGAAATTCATCATATTTATTTTAAGAAGTTTATGAATGGGGATGTGCAAAAAAGATTAGACATACATTACAAATTAATACAATTTAGTTATCGCAAAATTTTACAATTTACAATATCATTGTTAGTAGTAGAACGTTTCGAAGTTCAAACGCCTCAAAATTGGGCAGCCTTCGTTCACTGAAAATGAACATCCTGAATCCTAAATTTAAAGGTTGGTTTGAAGATCAACTATTTGCTATCGTCTCAACCTTTAAAATCAAGACCATATACAATATTGTCAATGAATAAATACATTTCTAGCATTTTGTTTGAATGAAAAAATAAATTTCCTATAAAACTAAAGATAAGAGTGTAACATTCTACAATTAAAATGAATATTATCAGGTATTATATATATTGAAATTGTCACAAAAATAAGTATAACCCCCATATATATTTGTTATTATATTTTTGGTTACAGAGGGGATGTAATGGTATTCTTAGGTACAATGATTGGTTTTGACTCAAAAAGTTGATATATAAACAATATGCGGGAGGAATCGCAAAGATATTAGTGGTCAATTTACTTTTGCTGTTATCGAGTCTTAGTAAAAGTTTCGGCTTGCATGTTTCCAGTATTATTACTATTTAAAAATATGAAAATCTAATGACATTTTATTTTCAATATTTAGTTTATAATTTACAAATTAGAATTTCAAAATTATCTCCAATATGTCGAGTATTTGAATGTTAAGAAAAGGACGTCCAGTCCTCTGTAAATCTCACAAAATTATGATTCAACTGCAATTTGGAATGTAAATACTTTATTCTCAAAAGGCATTTTGAGTTTATTGCTCTAATAAAAACGCATTGATGTGCAATCTTTTTTAGGTCACGGTTACACACACACACACACACACACACACACACACACACACACACACACACACACACACACACACGAATAACGTGTAATTTAGAAAATTTATTAACATAAACTTCAATTTACAAAACTATTTGTATGCGCGTGTTTAAAAATGATGTCAGTATACCAGAGTGCAATGAATATACATTTATCAAATGTTTTTTTATATTTACAAAACTATTTTTTTTTCGTTTTTCTTTAACTTCAATTTCTTGCATTCTAACTGAGGCAGGATTCTTAAATTATTTTATATATCCTCTAATTTAAAACAATTTTTCAACTCACAAAGACAAAAAGTTATTAATTTATTGATTTTTGAGATCTAAATAGTCCAAAATACATAGGTTTATCTGTAAAATGTATCTTGAAATCAATCAAAAGGTAAGTAACACAAAAGAAATATTGATATACCTTCACTTTTTTGTTCACTTATATTCGGCATATTTCAGAAAACAGAATTTTTCTTCCACACGTAATCTTCAATCACACACACACACACACACACACACACACACACACACACACACACACACACACACACACACACACACACACACACACACACACACACACACACACTCGTAGACCCAAAAATATTTGTCGATATTCATATCTATAAATCAGCATTTTAACTCCTGAGTGCACAATTTAAAACATCTACATGACAGATTGTTAAAATCTTTGTTCTTTACAATATTTCATATAAAGGAAACTTGTCATATTATTTCAAATAGAAATAAAGTTGGATAATGTAGTTTAGATGAACGAGAAAATGTGAATCGTGACTTGCGTCATTGACTTCAAAACCGGTATAACTGAAAATGATAAGTTGACACCGGGACGTTATCTAAATTTAATTTGTCTACGTGGCAAACAATTTATTGCTTTTTAATAGTATCGTTCTTTTTTAGAATTAATTTCCTATATTTACAAAACTATTTTATTTTCGTTTTTCTTCCTATCAAACTTCAATTTCTTGCATTCTTATCGAGGCAGCGTTCTTAAATTATTTTATATATCCTATTATTTAGTCTGTTTTCCTTCTATTTTTATCCTCATGGTTTACTCAAATTTCTCCCTTCTAATATATTTTGCCACTGCTTAAAAAATACTTATTTCTTCTAATTACCGTTCTTTATCGCTTTCCTATTCATGTTTGTTCGCTCTTTTCCCTAGTTTTCTCTGTTTCTTCCATTTGCTTCACTTCTTTTATAACGGCTTCTTAGCCTTTTCATTAAACTCACTTCATAATACTGTTTTTCTTAAATTTCTCTAATCCACGTGTGTCCCTAAATTTAGGAATCGAAAAAGACCCACGTATGTCATAGTTTCCGGAAAGAACTACCCTCTATTTTGCCACCAGAAACCAGTGAATATAAATAGACTAAAATCCTTGACCCTTTATTTGTAGCAACCCAGCTGTCTCAGTGAGACGAACAAAAATATCTCTTCAAAATGTCCCGACGGTAAATAAGTTTAAGGAATTTCAGGAATTACATACAAGTAAGCATCTAAAAAAATACAAAAGTATACTGGGTATGCGATCTACATAGTCAAGGTGATCTACAAGAATAAAATCTGCTTCGGTGTGCGATCTACATGTTTCATTTATTTATCATGGTTTAGCAAAAAACAGATCGTCAGTTTTTTTTTTCATCATACATCAGCAGAAATAATCAAGGTGTGATTGGAAAGTTGTTTCTTTTATTCTTTTAATTTTTAAAAAATTGAATAGGAATTCACTCATGCTTGAGATTTTTTCAAAACCAAGACAAGTATTTAACTTGTCACTTGATAATAAAAAAATTGTAGGGGGAACATGTAATTGTTTGTTGGATATGGAACTCTCTAATTTGTAGAGTAAGTTGTTAGTGTTTATATTTGGAAAAGGCAAAGGAGGCAAATGAATGTGTGAAATGACGCGTACAAAAATATGTTTAAAACAAAGCGGTACAAATGAATTTAAACTTTTATATCAATAAACATGCAATGAAACATTCTAAAACATTGCTAGAGTTCTAATACTGTTCGTGAAATATCCCTCTGTGTGTGTGTGTGTGTGTGTGTGTGACTTACACTAATACTACAAAAAAGGACTATCTAACAAAAGTGTCCTATGCGTGTTGACTACGTATTTCTACTGTTTGTTTCTTTTTGTGGTTTGACGAAATTTCTGTGTTCGAGGCTGGAAAAATTCTCACCGAAAAAGTATAGCAAGGAAGAGAATGGTTGCATGGAGTATACATTTTCATGTCGGAAGTCAAATGTAAAAAAGGAGGAAGAGTGTATTGACTCTGTTAGTCGAAATTGAGAGAGTGAGAGTGTTCTCTTTGGAAGTCACACTGGAAAGAGTGTGTTGACTCTCCAAGTGAAATTGTTAAAAAGAGGGTGAGTGTTGGAAGATTAGAGTATTTATAGAAAATTCTTGTCATGGAGTAGGCTCCAAAAACGCGGAGAAAATTGAAATTGCGCACGTAGTTTTGAGCACTAACCACGTGGTTCTCCTGGCCAATAGGTTCCCGAGACTGAGGTCTGCCATCTTTGTTTCGTGAACAAGTGGCATAACGTCCATTTTAAGATATAGTTGTGTAAATCCTATAAAGTGTAATTTTTCTTGTAGCTCATAATCTAAACTAGATTGTATATCAAAAAGCTTTATGGTACGTAGATTGTATACCGAAGTAGCACTCATTTACGTACAATATACACATACAATAATTGAGTCACATAGCATTTTTTGCAAACTGTGGTTCATTACCAAAAATAATGCATAATAATTTCAGCTCAAACTCTTGTTGTTCGTTTTAATTGTTTTGCTTGTTTGACTTATAATTCATTTAAGTATTAACCTTTTTTATCATAGTCCCCAAAATATTCCTCTGCAACAACATTAAATTACATATTGTTACAAACTCGGTAGCATAATTCGCTACGGCTTTCACAGTACCCTCGTAATAATCTCTTCATCCATTTGTTCTTAATTGTTTTAAAAAAATCTAATTTGATTTTTTAAAAATATCTTTTCTGTCTCCTTATTTTAATCTTTTTTGTTTATAATACTCTGTTTCAGTTACTCACGTAGTAACATTACTTTAATTTTCTGTCATTCCCCTTAGATTCTTGCCCAGTCTGCTGGGGCTGTAGAATGCACCGACTGCATAAGATTCCCCCAATGAGTGTCATAGACATGACACTAAATAATCTGATGGTGAGGTTCCAGTGATGCTGAAGCTTTGGGGAATGCAGAGCACCCCTTCATTGCCATTGCTCCCAGGTACACTCTGACCTGGAGTTGTAGCACGTGATAGGCCCCTATCTATGGGTTAAATAGAACTAAACTGCATACTTATGCTAAACTGAATTTTTTGAATTAGAACTGTTTGACTAAACTGAATAGCTTGAAATAGAAATGTTTTTGACAATTAAATTGTGTGCTTACATTTAAACTGCGTGCTTATGCTAAGCTGAATTGTTTGAAATGAAACTGTTTTTGATATTGAAACTGTAATTACACTAAACTGAATTGTTTAATATAGAACTGTTTTGACATTTAACTGTGTGTAAACAAAACCTCTACTTATACTAAAGTGAATTAGCTTAATTATAACGGTTTGAATAAACTGAATAGTTTGAAATAGAAATGTTTTTGACAATTAAAACTGTGTACTCGTGCCAAAGCGAATTGTTTGAAATAGAACTATTTGTATAAAAATGGATTTGGCGTTAAATAACCTACAAAGGTTGATATGCCATAAAACCCAAACAACCAATTGTAATATTCCAGTCAAAGAGATGTAACCCCAAACCACGTCACAAGCATATATCTCCCTTGACCTATCCGGAAAAGGAAGTAACTGTTGAGTCATGAGCAAAATAGCAGCACTTGTAAATAATGTAAATAAAGTATATTGCCGGGGAATAAGTCAGTCCGACCTCCGACAGCGAGCTGTTAACATCTCTTTGTGTTCCGTTCTTTTCTTTGTTACCCGCGAGCTGGGTTTTAGATATTACATTTTGGCGACGAAGATTTTCGTGACGAGCTCACGTGTATAAACCAATTTTAGGAAAGAAGTCAACACACAAAAGATTTACCAGTTTTCCCGACTTTTAGTGTTCACGCTGACCCGAGCACAACCAGCATACGTTGGAAGAAATGGATGGACAAGCTGGAAAATTTATTCGTTGCCCTGGACATTGACAGCGACAAAAAACGGAAGGAGACGAAGTCTTCGATATTTATCACAGTTTCATAGACCAGCAGAAAGGAATTGGCGCCACAACTACAACAGACCACTTCACGCCCACCAAAAATATGTCATAAGAAATTTTCAAATTTTGACGGGCCCTGCAAAACTCGGATGAAAATTTAGACGCCTATCACTCTGGCTTCCACATATGATCTTGAAAACACCGCCCGAGAAATTCTGGCCCAAAATCTACGAGGGTGCTTATCTTCTAAACTTAGAGGAAAGGCGCTGAGGGAAAATCCCTCCTTAAAATAGGTTCTAGACCAAGTCAGAGCCATAGAATTAGCTCAAGTGCGTGCTACAGAGATGGAACACAAAGAAATTCACGCGCTGTTGTCTTATAACAGAAATGAAAACGACAAGCGACGTACATACTGGAATAACAACCACAGCAGTAGTAAAGGTTCCACCAACTCCAGTAACGGCCATTCCAGATACCAGCAATATGACAGTCACCGCGTTACCTCGAAGCTCCAAGCACGTGAGGGATACAAAAAAGATGGCGGACAGACGTGTCACTATTGTGGATACTCTTCAACACCCCCCCACTTGTCCAACTCGAGGTCAGGAGTGTAGAAACTGCCACAAGACGAACCATTTTGCAAGAGTATGTAACTCCAAGCCGGTAAGACAGATTTGCTTCACCCATTCTTCAGTATCCCCTTCTACGTCGAGTGACGAATCTGTATTCATGATTATACCTTCTACGTCGACAAAGACACCTAAAGTCACTGCTCTCGTAAATGATTCCCCTGTAACATTCGTTCTAGACACTGGCGCTAGTGTCAACATAATTTCTAGACGCGTGTATAACGGTTTAAAACATAGACCAGCCATACACCGCACGACAATTCGATTATTTGCCTACAGATCCCAACAGGCGATACCTCTCCGAGGATTTATTGATACCACGATGAAATTCCGGGGAAAATGCTTCAGATATTCGTGGTTGACGATAAAAGCCCCCTACTTGGACTGCAGAATTTGCTTAGCGTCCATTCCGCCGAAGCACTAGACATGATAGCATTTAACTTCACATTCAACGTGTCGGTCCCCATTCCGGACGAATTTCCTTCACTGTTTGACGGCAAAATGGGGAAAATTTCTGGAGTCATTATCAACTTCCTCATCGAACCCTCTGTTCCCCCAGTAACGCAACGACACCGTAGAATACCTTTCCAGGTGAGGAAGGATGTTGAGGCAGAATTAAAACGCCTCAGAGAAATAGACATCATTGAGGAGGTCACTGGCCCTACCCCATGGGTAAGCACTGTGGTGGTAGTCCCCAAAAAAACAAGGGTGTACGTATTTGCATCGACATGAGGAAGGCAAATGAAGCCACCCAAAGAATAAAACACCCGATGCTGACCATGGACGATTTAATTGCAAATCTAAACGGCTCGACAGTTTTCAGCAAATTAGATCACTGAAATGCATACCACCAACTGGAACTTGGAGAATCTCGCAGGCATATTACAACAGTTGCCACACATACAGGACTACTTCGCTACAAGCGCCAACTTTTTGGAGTAAACGCAGGTTCTTAGCTATTCCAAAAGGCAATTTCTGACCTTAGAGGCATCCCAGATATCAAAAATCTTTCGGACGATATAATAATTCATGGATGTAACCAAATCTTCCATGATAGCAGCCTGAGGTCCACACTGGAACGTCTACAGAATGCTGGAGCCAGGCTGAACAGAGAAAAATGCCTTTTCTCTGTGCGAGAACTAACTTTCTTTGAAAATGGAGTCCCCTGATCCAGAGAAGGTCTCTACAATAGTAAAATGCACCTCCCACTCGCGTTGGTGAAGTACAATCGTTTTTAGGCATGATACAGTATGTGGCGAGATTCATCCCACACTATGCCACTATCAGTGAGCCACCCAGAAAATTCACAAGGAAGGACGCAGAATGGAGAAGGTCGGAGAGGGAAGAACTGGCATTAAACAAGTTGAAGAAGCTCTGACAGGAGCTGTAGTTATGGCCCATTTTGACTCTAACAAAGATAGAAATATCCTTGTCGACGCGAGCCCTGTCAGATTAGGAGCAGTCCTCACACAAAATGGGAAAATACTGTGCTATGCTAGTCGCGCTCTAACAGATGTAGAACAGCGATACTTCCAGACTGAAAGAGAGATGTTGACTGTTGTGTATGCAGCGGAACACTTCCACCTCTATTTGTATAGAGAAAAATTCGCTATCACCGACCACTTCTTGGGATTGTGAACAGTTTCAAACCAGCAACGGCCAGGATTGAGCGCTGGTATCTGCGCCTCATACCGTATCGATATAGCTTGATATACCAGCATGGAAAAAATGATGTAAATCCCGCGGATTATCTCAGCCGTCACCCACACCATAAACCGGAGAAAGACAACGCAGCAGAAGCATACATAAGCTCTGTGGTTCAGAATACCATGCCCAAGTCAGTCACCCCTGAAGAGGCGAAGAAAGCTACAGAAGAGGACTCCTTGTTACAGAAAGTGAAGGCTGCAGTTGCAAATGAACGCCGGAACGACCCACAGCTGTCAAACTTTTCTTCATTCAAGGAGGAACTATCCGTAATTAACGGTCTCATCCTTCGAGGACACCGTCTTGTGATCCCTTTCTAAATTGAGGAAAAGAACGATCGACATAGCTTATCACTCATACCAGGGCATTGTCAAAACAACTAATAGGGGAAAAGGTATGGTTCCCAGGAATAGACAAGCTAGTGGAAGAGACTATACAGCTGCATCCCATGCCAAGCCTCGAACCCAAAGCACAAACATCGTGAACCCATACGCACCACGCCACTCCCAACTGCCCCATGGACTGAAATCTGTGTGGACTTTGCCGGTCCCTTCCCATCTGGGGAGTATCTGCTAGTCGTCATCGATGACTACAGCCGATTTCCTGAGGTTGAAATACTCCTCTCGTTGTCAGCAAATGTAGTCATCTCTCGCCTCAATATGATCTTCGCCAGGCAGGGATATCCCGTTGCCGAAACCGACAATGGCCCTCCGTTTCAGGGGCAAGATTTCAAAGACTTTGCCACCTAATCAGGTTTTAGGTACAGAAGAATTACTCCTTTGGGGTCTGAAGCAATTGGAGAAGCCGAACGCTTTGTACGTACCCTAAAAAGGTATATCCTTGCCACCCATGTGGAAGGGTTTAACTGGAAAACCCAGTTACCTCATTTTCTAAGGCAAGACAGGGCCACCCCTCATAGTACCACAAATATCTCCTTTTGAAGCCTGCACCGGCAGAAAAATGAACCTTGACCTACCCAATACGCCTAAGAACCCAGCACCAAGACCGATACATGACTGTATACTTGGGAACTACTCAAAAGGAAAGGCGATTATGAAATTGTATGCAGACAGAAACAAGGTGACCAAGTCCTGATCAAGCAGAAGAGACAGAACAAACTGTCTCCACCATATAACCCTAAAAATACACAGTCACAAAAAAGAAGGGTAGAATGGTAACAGTGTAAAGAGAAGACCACCATGTCATCAGAAACTACTCTCTATTCAAGCGAGTTGGTTTGAATGCTCCTCATAAGGAAGAAGAGGACTCAGAGTCTGAGTCTGACTCTGAATACAACCAACACCCACAACAAGAATCGCCTGAAACACCCACAACACTAATACACAACCCACAACCACTACCAAGACGTAATCCACTACGGAAAAGGCTGCCCCAACCAAACTCAAGAACTTGGTAGTATAGTAAATATATATATATATATATATATATATATATATATATATATATATATGAATAGATAAACACACATACATGGTCAAGGCATTTTACTAAGAAGGAGAAGGGTGTAATATTCCAGTCAAAGGGAAGTAACCCAGAACCACGTCACAAGCATATATCTCCCTTGACCTATCCGGAAAAGGAAGTAACCGTTGAGTCATGAGCAAAACGGCGAAACTTGTAAATTATGTAAATAAAGTATATTGCTAGGTGTCACGCGATATCCCACTGGGAGGAGGGAGATAAAATTATTACTCCTCGTATTTGAATTGACAGTATCAAGCCGTCAAAAAAGTGACCGTTAAGGAAGAATGTAGGTCACAGAGGGGATAAACAGATGTTGGTACTTGGTGACCTTACCCAGGTCGCCGGACACCAAGAGGAAGAAGAGCGAAGCCAAATGATTGGCCGGGACCCCAAAACGGAAGTGGGGACTCCCTCCCCTCAGCGGAAGTAAATAGTAAGAAAAGCAGTTTTTGAGCAGGGTCCGTAGCGGGCAGACGAACCATAGCCATTTTACTCCGGGTTGAAGACAAAAGAATACTGAGACATGAGGGACCCGAGTTCTTCAAGCCAGTGTTAAAAACTGAACAAAGTCTAGTAGCCCGTGAAAGAAGAAAGATTCTCCAGTGGAACCCCGTCGAAAAATAAGATAAGTAAATTTGGGGCCATTTTCCTTTATACCCAAACTTTGCATACCACTCTCTCTCTCTCTCTCTCTCTCAATTTGAAGAAAGACAAAAGTCAAGAAAAGACATTTATATTCGTGGACTGTCCAATTATTATATGTTTTGACACTTTGAAAGTGTATATAACTGTAGTAAAGGAATTCATGTATTTTTATGTTACCATGTGGTCTATGTTGTTCTTTGCCGTTCTACTACGAATTTGTTGTTGTCACATTTCCTTTTTAGCTTCTATTCGCCTTATGTTATCTTGCTTAGAATTGTCCTATTAATTCCTAAAATATCACACGGGAAACCGGAGTTGCCGACTGCTACAATATAATATTATTACGACTAAAACCTATAGGCTCATTATCTTCCATTGTCGAGGGGAAGGAAGTTTAGCGGCCTGGTGGGTGTGTGATAGTGTGAAATTTGGAACCCCTTGCCAGCGGTGGTCAGTCTGGTCCTAAATTAATCCCTCACGTAATATGCCAGTTCTTATATGCCTGAGAGAAAAACTCTGAACGAGGACATATCCTATAGGGGATCAAGTGCCAACCTGCCCAGTCTTCACACGTGCGAAAATAAAGTCCCGTTTTGGGATTTTAGTCAATTTGCCGTCACATAAGGAATAAGTCAGTTCTACCTCCGGCAGCCAGCTGTTAACATCTCTTTGTGTTCCGTTCTTTTCTTTGTTACCCTCGAGCTGAGCTTTAGACATTACATCAACCAACAACTCTTAGATTCAAGTTTCGTTCAATCGTTTTCTATCATGCATATTCATATGATTTTATTAATCTAATCACTAGTTTCTCTCTGTTTTTTTTTTTGCAAACCACATCTCAATACACATTTTCTTTTCATTAAAGGTGAGTCCTCGTTGCTCAGGAGCTAACGTGCTGGACTGTGACATCGTAGTAAGCGCGTTCAAACTTCAGCTGCACTATTACGTTCATTTTCAGACTGATACCTTTGGAAAAGGTACAAACCCCTTTAACCCTCCCAGCTATGGGTTAAATTGTACCATTTCTGTTCTTCTTCGGTATTAGATAATTGATGAAGGCTGAAGTGTTATTAAACAAAGAAACCAAATCAAACCAAACCTTCCTTTTCATGACATTCCTCTTTTTCCATTTTAACGTTTCAATTTTTGCAGAATGTCCTCTTCTGGTAAATGTGTCTTCGGTAAATATTGATAAAATAATTCTCTAGTTTGTAACATTCTTTATCCCTCTCTTTTTCGTTTATATCTTTAATCCTTTTCTACTTTTATCTCTCTTCCATCACCTTCTCCTTTATTTTCCTTTCTTCCATATGAAGGGACCGGCAGTGTTTTCAAATGCGATTAAAGTCGAAACAGTTGAAGATGCTCGCAGCATTCTCGAATCCGATGAAGCAAAGAGGAAAGTGGGTATCGATGAAGAGGCTTGTAGTTCTCCTATACAAAAACTATGAAGCAAACTAGAAAGTGAGCATAGATGAAGAGGTCTGTAGTAATCAAATGAAATAAATTAAATGTTTACAATCGGAGCAAAAATGCTTACTTTATCAAAAATGAAAATGATGAAATTGTTATTATCACAATAAAACTTTAATACTCGAAACGGCAAATTTTAGAATTGAAAATGAATATATATAAAGTGATATTCCGTATATAAATTATTATGGGTGTGAGTTTGTGTATGTTTGAACGTGTGTAATTCAGTTTCAGTATGTGGGTTGATGATTTTGACGGTAAGTGTATTGGTGCCATTGTCTGAATATACTTATTTCTGTTAATATGAAATTTCCTTTGAATTTTGATTAGAATGCACATAACGATAACACGAAAACTTATACCCCAAGAAAAAAGTATGATGCATTAACTGATTGACCACTCTAAAGAAAACTCACATTTTATCTTATTGTGCAATATATTGCTTAATTTACAAGGAACAGACGGAAACTACGACAGGTACAGAATAAGAAATAACACCACTAAATAGAGCGAGTATACTGCTTCAAAGGATTATCTTTCGCTCATATTCACCATCATCGTCTATGCATATTCTTTAGTGATGTCTCTAGTTATTGCATGCTGTGTGTTGGTGGTGTGGCAGTAGAGATTAAATCTCCTCCCGATAACCTATTTTCTTAAACCTTGTTACGGTTATCAGACGGACTGTAGTTTGGCAAGATGGTGTCGGACATAAAAGAGGAAGTGTATCATTGAATGCTTCTATGTGATAAAAAATTGAACCCACTGATATTCATTGACAACTTTTGAACGTTTACGCAAACAAAATAGAGGGTGTGAACATAGGCGGTGGATTCAGCCGTGGCGACAGCGATGTCAACCCATGAAATGAGTGTCTTGATCAGTTCATCTGCACGAGTCGCAGCGATAATAGATGAACTGAATGGACATCATCGTTATCGTGAGATTTCCACTAACGAAGATGACCAGTGGGTCACGGGTGCAGTTTGAAATCTTTTCGTTATTACTTAGAAAAGTGCACAGCCAATGGTGATGACCATGAGAAAATATCAGTATGAATATATCAACTGGATACTGTTTCTAATTTTATAAGAAATAAGCATGTGTACACACTGACTCATAATCACCATCACGTGCATTATATAATATATGCACAAGTTTTTACAAGCATATATATATATATATATATATATACATGACGTGATTATTTATATCTTTTGGAGCACATAATGTACACGTACATAGAGCACAAGTGAATCATAAATATGTATATAATTGCAGGTATATAGATAGTGAATGAAATGAAATACAGGAAAATCTTATAAAATTTATCTAGTTGTTTTTACTTGACTTTAATTATTTTCATAGTATTTGTTCACTTTTTATTAGGTCAAATGCAACTATTTTTATCAATTTGTGAGTCCCCCACGCTCCCAAAAAATTCATACTTAAAATTTATTTCAATATAATTCTGTTTCAAGATTTTTGAAAATTTTAAATGAGAGAAAGCTTTATACATTCAAATAGATTTGAGTATTTCCCCAATTCGTTAGTATGGTAAATGGGAGAATAATTGTATCTATCTGTATCGAAATGGGGAAAATAAAAGTAATTCTAAAAATATCTTTTTTTCTTTTTGTCCTATTTTTTTCATGTTGGATAGTATCATCAACAAGTCAGTACTTTGACATGTAATCATAAAGCCAACTTTTAGTCTGAAATCTTCACTATATAATCTGATTGATATTCACTCGTGAATTAAATGCGTTTTTTAAAAAAAGGACATTATGAAAAATATTTGTGAGAAATAAACGCCAATTTATATCATTCATTTGTGGAATAATTCATAAAGGCGAAAATATAGACAGATAAAAACAATGGAATGTGTTTTTATTTATCAAAGCCCACCGGCTACTGAAATCTAAAATCTCGGTGGAAATAACTTAAAGTCATCTACGTCGGAAGCGAGCCCCAATATCAGCAGAGGTAACACAGCCGAGTTCGAGAGCAAGAGGAATTTTTCAGTACCAACGTAAAGGTTATTTTCGAGATGAAATAATTCACAAACCGTCTCGAAAGTAGTTTTAAATGTTGAGCAGAACGAGTTGTATTCGCAAGCTTCTCTTAACGGTATGATGATTTATTTTATTATTACACACAGTTAAAGAGAGGGTTCCTGTCCGCAGTTGAACACGTGCGAGCCCAGCGAATATGCTATCCCTCTCTGCTATAAAAGCAGACGCTAACGACAAAGATCGGCTTGGCACCGCGCCTCTTGGCTCTTCGAGCTCCTTTCATTGGTACCAACACAGCCCCAACTACACGCCTCTCCTCGGCCATTGCAGTTAATATCAGGATCCAACTAATCAACAGCTGCAGCTTCTCAAACAGTTCTTCTCAAGTTTAACTTCGAAAGTCTCAAGTCATTTTCAGGATTATAAGTATCGTAGTCGACCGACCCAAACAAAAACAAAACAAACAAACCCCATTCCTAAAAAAAGGATGAGTCACTGATGTTGTCAGCCAATAGTATTTAGGAACTATACGTTAAGTGACTAAATTGCTCCGCACAGAACGTTTTTTTAAATATTAAATTCAGCCTGTTTTTCTAAGGACAGTCCTCAACAAATGGACAAAATAGGTAGTACTTAAAAACACATGGTCGAATTAGAATGAAGTTTCTCACTATAATATAGTAATAATGAGCAAGGTCATCCTACATAGACCACATAGCGTAGTGGCACAGAGTAGCTATAAAAGCAGCGGTATCAAACCGGGTCGAATCAGTTGGCCTGGGGGACAGCCGATGCTGTGGGATGAAGCCAGATTTTTCCCTGGTCGTTCAACGACTGAAGCCTAATCAGCAGCAGCTACCCATGAGGACTGCTCAAGGCTTCCACTAAAGCAGACGTCCTGATTCCAGTCGCAGACGACGCAGGAAGATTGCCAGCCTCTCAGCTTAAAAGCCCTTTTCAGGACTACTCAGAAAGTCTTACCAAACACCTCCTGAGACGGCACAATGCAGCAGACACAACTACCAGCCTCTCAATCTAACAGGACTCTTCAGGGCTAATTCAGAAAGTCTAATACTCTTTGAGACGGCACTAGCAGCTACCTCCTTGCACCGGCGACCATTTCACTGCAGCGGCAACTACCACTCCTGCACTGGCGGCCACTTCCCTGCAGAAGCAGCCACCAGTTCTGCACCAGCAGCTACCAGCCCTGCACCAGCAACTTTCCTGCAGCAGCGCTTACCAGTTCTGCACCAGCGACCGCCTTTCTGCACCAGCGACTACCAGTCCTGAACCAGCGACCACTTTCCAGCACCAGCAGATACCAGCAACTACAAGTCCTGGACCAGCAAACACCTTCCTGCACCGGCAGATACCAGTCCTGAACCAGCGATCACCTCCCTTCATCAGCAGACACCAGAGACCACTTTCCTGCACTAGCAGACACCAGCAACTACCAGTCCTGAACCAGCGACCACTTTCTTGCACCAGCAGATACCAGCAACTACCAGTCCTGGACCAGCGAACACCTTCCTGCACCAGCAGACACCAGTTCTAAATCAGTGACCACCTATCCAACGAATACCAGTCTTGTACCAGTTATCCAGAGCTGCTCCAGCGACTAGATCCTGCTCCAACGATCACCATCCGACCGCAGCGATTGTTCGCCGTACGCTTTTTCGATTTACGATTCGCCATAATAAAGTTTGGCCTTTCGAAGAATACCCTTGTTTTGTCATTCTTGCCTAGTTCGTTGTCAATCACTTATATTTCAGAAGTTTGCAGGGACCGGTATATTTATCTGGCCTCCTCAACATAAGTCTTGCTTCCCCTCCTTAGTCCTTTTACAGGATTTTTTGCAGATGTCATTGGGACGATGATGTAGCAGCATATTCAGACACCACAGAGACTCGAAGCTAACGAGCAAATGACAGTGATCGAACTATCGTCGACTTTTCGAGGTCAACATCGATCATACCCTCGGTAACCAGTGATTTAACAAACCAGGATATCGATCAACCGGCTTCCATGACACACGTCCAACACTCCGACCGTCTCCAGATACCTGGTCGCGTAGCTACACCTATGACCTGCCCAGAGAATCAAGACTTGTTCCTGATCCGCTAAACTCGTTGTTGCCAAGAACTATTAAACACCCGAGTCTACACTTTCGATACGAATACGGACTGTATCCGAGAAGACAGACTTTCGACACCGCAGCGACTCGACACACGCCCAGATTCTTCGTGTACAGTTTGCCTAATAAAAAACTCGGTATTTTAAAACTTACTATTACGCCTTTGTCATCCTTGCCTAATCTACGTCTCATCACTCTCCATTATATTGATATTAGCGGGATCGACGTATTCATCGTAATTCATTTGACAGAACAACAATTTTTGATCTTGAAACGATGCAAGTGCCATCGATAATATCATTTAATTAACCTTTCTTATTGATTGATTGTAATCAAACCACGTTTAAATGACTTGAAGATTTTGTCTACTTGCCAAATGCAACATTTTTTTAAATTCTAACAGATCTTTAAATTCTTAGAACACACTGTATCCCTTGCAAAGGAGTGAGAGCTCTCCCAAGAAAGGAGTGTCCTGATATGACACTAAACTGCATCTGATGGGGAAATTTTAGGTCTCGAGATCTGAGGAGTGTTGAGTATCCCTTCATTACCATTACTTTTTGATCCAATCTGACACGGTGTAGTAGTACCTGTTAGGATCCCTTCTATGGATCAAATGTTGAAATATTGTTCCAATTCGACAGGACCGTGTGCACCTCCCAAAAAAAAAAAAAACTTAAACAATTACACAAAATTATGAATATGAATGTATAATGAATGCTATTCCCTAACTTCTTGGCTTAAAATAACCCAAGATGTGTTGATATGTTGTTAAAACTAATCAATTAATCAATTTAAATTGTATCATATTTATTGTGATATTAAAAAATGCTAATTTTGACTGGAAACAAGGCATTTTTCCCCTCTCATTCGTCATTATGCATTAAAGAGAAGATCATGCCTTCGTTAACTCTTTGGAAATGGCAAACAAAGACATTTCACCTATATGATGCAACATGTGTATCTTCAGTGGTGTTTGATTGCAGCAGCTGGTTAGCTCCAAAGGCAGCTATGAATAAGCTTGATACTTGTTACCGCAAGCATCTGAGAACTATCTCTTGGCATAGATGGCCAACAGCCGATTCAATAAGACTTTGCTCAAGATGTGCAACACCATTCCAATATCAATAAAGGTGATGTAACTACGATGGTCCATGTTTGGTAATGTGCTACGGATACCTGAAGAAATAACAGCACAAAAGTCCCAGGAACTGCACAAACATACTTGATAAGCTATGAGCAGACCTCCAAAATACAGGATTGGGAACCCTAAGATCTGGCAAGCGGATGAAGAAGCGAAGGATCCTCAAAAAATAAAGGACAGTCAGATGGTATAAAGTGTGTGACAGAAAAGCTTAGGAAGACGTTGTACATAAGAATAAGAGCAAAACTACGTACTGAACTTAAGACTAGTTATGACTATAAATTCTCTAGAAATACATGACTATAAATGGCGAAATACAATTTGCTACCTATAACTTCAGTTTTATCAATTAGACTATAATTGAGTAAAGAAAAGAGACACCAAGGTAAAAATAATCAATGAATTGTCATAAGATGCACCATCTGGACGTTGACCATCTTTATACTGCATGAAGTAATGGTAGAAATGGCACAATTATATTTGAGTTGGCCAATAAAACAATCTGGATGGATACTCAACTATTCAGGAGAAAGGTAAAATACAAATTACTTTATAAAGAAAACAGATTCATAAAGGAACTTCAAAAGATACCCAATCAACAAATGTAGCTAAAATCATACAAAGAGATGCTAAAACAATTTAAAACCACTTAGGAACAATATGCGTAAAGAAGTAACGAAGACAATTTAGTTAAACAAAAAATCCATAAGTGACTGAAGAGTTCAGGACAAAAAACAGACGGTGGCATTTATAATGACCTATTCACCAGATATAACCCGGCAAAAATTCTTTAAAATGGGGCTGACCTAATATTCAGATTATGTGAACAGCATACTGAGACTATTGTCCAATTCTAACACCAAAGGAATACAAAGATCGACATGCTAAAAATAAACAGTATTTACCCTGAAAGAAACGTCAACACAGTTTGTCATGTGCTAAAAAATTGTATAAACATCACCTTGAACTAGTTACAGAAGTTCATGAAGCCACCATTCTTTGGGACTTTACCATTCATCCTAACAAACATATAAAATCTAATAGACCGGACATAGTGATGAAAGACCACAAGCAAAAGAACTCCCCTTCAAAAACCCAAAACTCATACATATGGCAATGTCATCAGATAAAAATATATGTTAAAGAAATTGATAAAATAATTAAATATAAAGATCTTGAAATTAAAAAATGTGTCTAAAAATTACTGTTATACCAATGATAAGTGGATCCCTAGGTATCAGGAAAGGTAAAGACAAGCACATTAATAAAATTCCTGATCATCTCCGTTTATAAGAGATTAAAAAATTGCACTGATTATACAAGAAAGTGTCATCAATAAAATGTAATATAATGTACATATAAAGTATCAATTAACGTAATATCGTCAGTCGGGTTAATAAAAGAAAAGAAGTTGGAGGAGGACTGATCAGAATTGACAGACAAGGACAATGCAGAGTAAATGGATTAATAATGACAACCTAAAATTGCAGCCGAAAAATTCCAAAAAGGCAAGCCAATAATAGGAAGAAGGAAATTCTATGAAGAATTTTAAAAGGCTCATGAAAGAAGTTACAGACAAAATGACATGGTCATAGTTGCACAGAAAACTCTTGAAAAGAAAAAAAGGTAAATTTCTTCTATGAAACTTCAACATACAACCAGATTGCACCAATCAGGACTGCTGGCCAGTTCTAGTTACCTTGAGCTGGAAGAACAATACGCGTCAAAGAGAGGATTTTGTAGATTCATTAGACCGCAAAGCAAAATTAAAAGTTAGAAAGATATCTTGATCTTGTAAGGGAACTAAAAAAACATTGTAACTGATTATTGTGCCAATCGTTAAAGCACTTCCTAAATTCCTAAAATACCGTTGCGAAAATTTTGTATGAATTTAATCCATACCGATATCCACAGCATTAAAAAAAATCGCAAGAATAGTGAAAAGTGTTAGACAACTGAATACATTTTTCTGTGTTGAAAAAAGTTATAAATTCTTATAATCATTATTATCCAGTTGTAACTCGTGTTTTTTTTTTTTACTGAAACATGAACAACAGCAAGTTTCCTGGACTCTTCTAAGTATACAAGCTGATCTAATAGTGCTGTGGTCTGGATGATCTCGATTCTTCTGATTTCTAATTCCATCACTCTCCTTTCCAATCCCTTGAAGAGCGTTCCAAGTGCAGCAAGTACAACTGATATTACCATCATCCTGAGCTTTTCAGCTCTCTGGCAAGATCCAAGTATTTGTCTATGTTTTCGTTTTCTTTTAGTTTCACTCTGTGGTTTGCTGGAACTGCAAAATCCACTGGATGACGATATTTTTTCTTGTTATATTCCACAAGTACAACTGATATTACCATCATTTTTTCTTGTTATATTCCACAAGTACAACTGATATTACCATCATCCTGAGCTTTTCAGCTCTCTGGCAAGATCCAAGAATTTGTCTATTTTTTCGCTTTCTTTTATTTTCACTCTGTGATCCACTGGAACAGCAAAATCCATTCGATGAAAAGTTCTTTTTTGTTAACACTAGGTCTTGTCTTCTGGCTAATTAGTTTGTATGTCAAAATCCTAGAAAAATTTCATGGGTCTCATTTTCTAGGACCGATTCTGGTTAGTGCATTTATTATTTGTTACTATAATCAAATTTTAGACTCTGGCACTATTCCCTGTGGATCACTTTTCCCAACCAGTCATGCCTAGTCTTGTACTCCTTTTGTGTCAGTTTGCTGTATTCTTTTATCATTATAATTATTTTATTTCTGTCTCCATATAACCCACACTTGCTATTCTGTTGTGTATTACCGATTTCTGCTTTGATATAATTGCTCCTTATGGCATTATTTTGTGCTGCTATTAAGATTCATTTTCTCTCTTGAGGTTTCTCTTTCTGAGCCATTTTCAGATTATCTTGTGTGCAATCTTACCAGTTTGTTGTTTGAAGAATCCGCACCGTTGTTTTTCTTTCCATTTTTATTTTCTAGATTTTATTGTTTTACTGCTTGTCTTTACGTTAACATTGCTGTAACTGATTTCTCTAATTAGTTTTAATTTGCCTTTTTTTGTGTGTATTCCTCGAGTTCTTGCATTATTGTGTCTGCGCAATCCTCTCTTTCTCCCTCTTTTCTTGACAGAGGTGTTGTCAATGTCATTCTTGGTATATCGTTATCAATATCCATATCCTTTGGTTCATTTGTCTGAGGTCTTCTCTTGTCCATTTTAAGAATGGTCCAGAGTATCTTGCAAGAGAGACTGCCCAGGTGTTTATTCCTTCAATGATATTTCTGCTGAAGAGTTTGGTTTGAGAACTTTTCTTATTCTGAATTACTCCTGTTTTTACTTTGTCTTCCATTTCGGTTTGCTTGATGGCGTCTGCTTCCAATATTCCCGAGTACTTTTAAAGTTTCTTCCTCCACCAAGTGTTCTGATTCTTTCCTGAATTGGTAGTTCTATTCCTTTCGTTGTTTCTCTTTCCCTCTTTTTCATTAACAGTATTGCACATCTTTTAATCCTATTCCCATATTGTGGCTGTATATTCGTATAGTTTGTATTAGCGTTTTTATTGTTTTCATTTTTGGCGAAAATGTTAATATCATGTTTTTTTCGCAACCTTGTAAATTTGTTGCTTCCTATGCATTTCCTTAACATATACTTGAGTAGAATCATAGCTATGACAGATAATAATGGCGAGAATGAGTCTTCCTTGAAAATACTTCTTTGGATTCAAACCTCTGCTAGGGTTTGTCCTCCTGATAATTTCACTTTCCAGTTTTCCATGATTATCATAATTAGGTTTATGACTTTGTCGGATTATTATTATATACTCCTTTAGAGTTTTTCACCTCAGTGTTAGCTGATGGTTTTTCACTGGAGTCTGAGTGACAGCAAGTCTCCTCAGGTCTACAGGACTCGTCTCAGGATTCTGGCCGTTCTCAGCAATACTGTCATTTGGATAGTCTCAACCCGTCCGCCAACTTCCAAGTCCTCCAGGCCTTCGCAAAGGTTCGACTGCCGTGAAACAGGTTTTTATGGGCTAGTCATATTTAGTAGTAATCTCAGAATTTTGATCCGAACCATTTATTCTGCTGCCTGCCTAAATACGGATTTCTCTGTCTGATTCAAGAAACGAACTTACAACCACCAGGTAAACTACACGCGCTTAACCAACACTAATATACACGAAATTATTCTCCTATGGGACAATCAGGTATCGAAATACTGGAGACTTAAACCTAATATCTGATCTTTACTCAGTTTACAGTATATATCTGACTACTTGTTTCTATCGATAACCAACGTTTTATTGTTATCTAAGTTCTTTTGCAAAGTCAACAATCATGAGATCATGATAAAAAAAGCAAGCAGGAAATTCCATCTCAAGTTCAATAAAAAAAACTTGAGTAACTAAAATAATAAAAGCATTTCTTTGTTTACTGAGCTAAATTTTGAGACATTCTGCAACACACACACACACACACACACACACACACACACACACACACACACACACACACACACACACACACACACGCAAGCGCGTGCGAGTATGCGCTTGCAACTAACTGTGATATGAATGACTAATTGATTTTAACAAGTCAACCTGTCAAGTGTTATTTTATGCCTATATACTAGGAAATTGCCCGTGGTGTAATGGTTATCGTCGTAGGAAATGGACACGGCGACACGAGTTCAAATCCTGGACGAGACTGATTGCATTTCACATAGCACTAATACCCTTGGGAAAGGTATGAATCCAATTATTCTCCCTCCAGCTATGGGTAAATAGTAGGACAGCGGAGGGGTTGGTAAATAGGATATACTAGGGAATTGCTTTAATTGTACGTTCATGCTAATATTTTGTGTAATCGTTTCTTAAAAGTTTTTTGCACATCGTCCTATCGAACACGATTATTTTCAAACTGATATATCTGACCCATGTATGGGACCCTAACAGATACTACTACTCCGATTCAGAATGGACATGGGACTCATGGCAATAAATATATACTCCCCAGAGCTCCAGAACTGGAGCCTCAACATCAGATTCAGTTTCGTGTCATACCCAGGATACCTCTCTGATTTATTTGGTGGGATCTTCCCCCTCTGCAGAGGATATAGCGTATTCTAAGCTTCGTCAACAGGGCAGCTGCCTGTAATAGTGAATATTGATATTTGTGAGTATATCATTTTTGTTTGATATTTGCGCAAGGCTATTTGACTCAAAATGCAAAAAAAAGAAAAAAAAAAAAAAAAGGATTAAGCAATGGACAAATTGCAATGATTGTCAAAATGAGTTGGCTTACTGTCGTTTATTATTCATTTATAAGATTAAATTCCATTAATGCATTAATAACAAAGCAAAACCTAAGAATTGAAATGACGTTGTATTCAAATGTCATACGAAACAATCGTTTCAGTAAGAATAGAATATAAGGATGAATAACAAGAAAAATAAGCAGAGAAAGAGGGATTAAAAGGTGAAAGTGCATTCTATATTGTAGTTTGGCCATCATATGTGCCGATGGACAGATCAATACATCTCAATTTCCAGTGGGAAATTACTTTTATTGATCTCATCCGTTGAGAAGAAGCACGTAAGGAATGTGATAGGCTGATGAGTGGATATGAGATTGGTTGGTGGAGTAAAATAAGACGGGGGAGTTTGTGTCAAATATGCTCCAGTCAAAGATGGCGTTTCTTTCTCTTTGTGTATAATTTAGCATTTTCTGTTTGCCTTGTATAGAACAGTTGGTTAAAATCAAGGAAGTGGCTCAAATCAAGAATATTGAAGAGACACTGAGAATATTGATAACAAGTAATCATCATAGAAATTTGAAGATGGTGGCGTTTGATAAAGCCTATTAATTGGATTTAAGTTTACGGATTTCGTTCCTAAAGGACAGATGAAGACCAATATACAAAACTGATTGAGGCAAACTTTTCATTCTCATTTTATTCTCACAATATTACAATTATGCGTTCGTGTACTCCTATGCATGTGTGTGTATCTTGATATAGGGGAATTTATGCATCTAGACACATATGTAATAGTTCAGATACGTTGTGTGAACATGGTTTATTTAGCCGGTTAATGAAATCATGTTTGAAACAGAAACTTGCCAAATTAAGCAACATGGAAAACTCTTCGATATGCACAAACGAAAAACAATGTTTCATTAATCTCAATTCAGTTTTTATTGCATCTGTGTAACTCAGTTAACTACAATTTTGTTCCATTTTATGGTCAACTATGTTCGATTTCATTCCGGAATTATCTCACGTTTCTCAAAGAAAGAATTTAATTCTTTATTCATTTGTTCATAGAAAATATTCATAAGCTTGTTTTCATATATAACACGAGGTTTATGGATGTGAGATTATGAAACATAGCACAGGGTTTATGGAACTGAGATTGAATTGTACTTACTTCTGTTTAATATCATTGTATAGTCACAATCATAGCCATTATACGAATATAAGCGGAAACATAGTCAACAATAATGACGAACTTCAAGGAACGAACGAACACACTTCTTTATAAAAATATACCTCTCACACTTTATTCTCGAAAGGGTTGATGTTGGTTGTGTGTGACAGGCGAGTTGGAGACGGGGACAGACTGCTATATATTGACCCAAGTTCTTCCTTGACCATAACAGCACTTCATTCTCATCCCGGCTGGGCTGCTCAACCGTGGGTCACTGAGGGCCGCAAGCCCTCGGTCTGTAAGCTGATTCTCATGCTGGCATCTTGTCTCCCAACTGACTCCAACTCCAACTGGAACTCGAACTGCCACTGGAACTGCCCCAAGCCGTCTGTGGCACCTGGTTATATAATTTTCTAACGTTCACCTGCTTCCTGTGGGCGTACGCATCTGTCACCATCACCGAATTTAACCCCGTCCTCAGGTCAAGGTGATATTCCGATATCTTCGACCGGATACACCTGTTTCGCTGTTCTTCCGCTTATTTACACAGGTGCATCTCTTGATTGACGGCTCGGTCGAGGGTCAGTATGTAACAATATCTCTGAAATTTGTAAATGGAGCTTTGCATGTATTTTACGAGGACCATTCAAGAACTTATAATCCTCGCACATAAAGAAGACCCATAGCCGAACATTTTTGTTGTCGCAACAAATTACCACAAATATAACTAGAAAAAATAATTCTGATTTGTTTTAATTTCTGTGCAGGTGAAGCCCATATAAATTGAGAGATGTACGACAAATCTAAAATCTGGGTGAGGCTTAGAACTTTTTGAACTGCCATTGTGTATATATATATATATATATATATATATATATATATGATTGATTTTAACATACCAACCGACCAAAGATTATTTAATACCGAGAGGTTAGGGAATCACATTCATTATACATTCATATTTACATTTTTTTTAGTTGCTTCTGGATACAAAGCCATTTTTGAACTTGCTAATTTAAAAAATATGTGACACACGCATACAATCCCGTGAAATGCAAATAGCCTTGTACAGGATTTGTCGTGTTGAATCTATTCTATTTATTTTCCCTTCACATATATTTGGTTTTGCCTAGAAAATAATAGATAGGATTTGTTTATTTCGTTTTGAGTATAGTCTTTTATGTTTTCCGATCATACATTTGTCAGAAAAAAAAAGATAAAAATTTGATATTAACCAGTTTACAAATAAAGGCTACAAACATCTAAAAAATAAACATTTGAAAATGTTTCTAACAAATTGGTGGTCTTTAAAATGATTGCCAAAAGAAAGAGAAAATAGAAGGAAATCAATTTTATCAATATGTATTTTTACTCTAGTCAAAATCGGTTTTTCTAGCTATTATAATCGAATGTAAACCTAGCAGTCTTTAATTTAAAAAATAAAGTGTTGCTTAGTTTAATGATGCGGAAGTTCAAAATATCTAACAAAATAAATAAATATTTCCGTTGTAAACTGTCTGTGAACTCCTTTTAATGACCTAAATGCAAGTTTTCGCCTCTATAGCCATTGCTGGTCAACCCAAATGTAACCGGCTTCACACATCCACTTCTGGGGGTAACACAAGAAAAAAATAAGAGGGTATTAAATTTTTTTTCTGACCAATCAAAAACCAATACGTTACTTTCAAGCAAGTTCATTTCTGAGCCGATCCGAGCTACTCTGGCTGTGTATATATATATATATATATATATACTAAAACCCTCCGAATGAGCAGGATGTGACACAAGGTCAATTTTTAAGCGAATTCTTACAGGTTTGAATTCTGAGCTTTACTTCTTCTAGATCTGTTACCATGCCAAGGCTAAAGAACCTTGCCTGCCCTACTATTTAACCATAACTGGAAGGAGAATAGTTGGATGCATAGTTTTCCTAGAGGTATTAGTGCTATGTGAAATGCAAACAATCTCATTCAGGGTCGCAGTGTCCATTTCCAATGACGATAACCATTACAACACCAATGCCACCTGGCTGTATATAAGGGGGTTGATTTGACCCAGCAGTTAGAAGGAAATGGATTCTAGTAATGGCTACTTCAAAGTATTGCCCTAGCAATCAGAAACCAGCTGCAGCCTTCAAAGAGATGGCAAACGAACGCTAAGAAGTAGCTGCAGCCTTAACGAAGACGTAACTATAACTGTGATGTGCGATAATAATCAGAAATACGGTATAGCTTCAACAACAGTTCCTTACTAATTCGATTAAAACTGACTTTTCAAATGGATGAATGAAAATGTTTCTTTTCCTTTGTGTATCTTTGTTTCTGTTTAATAAATTTTACAATGATAATATAATAAAATCATAACTGTGCCTGTTGGTATTTCCTTTGTCTGAACATGCTGCCCTCTCCAGTAATTTTTGCAGACAGAATTTCTGACCATTCTAAGTGTACGATGTGGAGATGTTGTCTCGAAGACGGTTCCTTACAACATAGGAGCACCATTTTGTGATAGTAAAAGCAATTTACATTCGTAACATTCGATATTAAGATATAAGGTGTTATAATAATTGTTCACTTGATATGTAAAAGGATAAAATGGATATTTTTATTTAATTTGGAAACTTCTGAAACATACTTAATTATAGTATAAACTAAACAACTTAACTAATTAGTTCTAATGAGAAATCTATTTATGATTTATAGATTTTTTTATTGTAGTCAAAAAATAGAACGGTCTTTAGACCATTAAAGGTCATTGTGTGACTGATGGACGTAGTAATGAGCAATCATATGACAGGCAATTAAGCATTTTTTGGCCCATCGGAAGATAATACTGACTGAAGCTTTGAATGCTTTCTTGATACTATCAAAAATGTTTAAATAACACCCCGCATTCCACAATAGGCCAGTCTCATTCCCGCTGCTCCCGCGCGTCTTCTGTAAACAGTAATTCCTTCGCTTGCTTCTATTGCCATGCATGAGCAACAAATAAACCATAATTCTTTAAGACCAAGCTATCTTACAAAGGATAGCCCAAACAAGTTATCAATGAACTTACCGAGAACTCAACACTATAGAATGAACATTCAACAAATTAGCTTCATGTAAGTCCTCTGAACTAAAAAAGGTTAAGAAGCCTTCTTGTACATTTCTGTATATAAATTTCCCCCCATCGATTGATTCTCTTGTTTACTACCATTTCTGTCAGCCCTGCTATGTAGTATTTAGTACGACATCAGAGCCAGAAAGTTGCCCCTTTTCCAACCCCTCACCTTCCTGCGTTACCATACACGAATATAAAATCTTATATCAGCTGAAATATTTTGTTACGATATGAAAATTCTCTTTTTTCATTTTCCTAAACAATGTCTTTTGTAATATTTGTCAGTTATAAAATCTATACTGGAAATAGCAGTACGTTTACTTTACGGCCACTTACTCTCACCTTACAAACCATCTAAGAGGAACAAGACACGTGGGAAGGATGAACTCATGAGCAATGTTTTTACTATCGACTCCTACACAAGGACGCACTAATGTTGACCGATCAGCAAGGGTATTACATTCATGCTGATACTGGATGCCGTTTAGAGGACTTACCGAGATATCTACTCATGTTTTCACAAAATTTTATCCTTTATTTTATATGAGTCACAGGAAACCCTAAGAATCACATGTGGCTCTCAAAACAAAAAGTTAATAGATTTATCGATTTAAACATTTTCTGTTTAGATTGCCGTTAATATATATATATATATATATATATATATAGAGAGATTGATTGATTGATTGATTGATTTTGAGGAAATATATAGTACTGACTTTAACCTGGGTTGCTTTAATGTCAGGGACATTTGTTATTGCGCTTGGAGTTATTGACAGAACAATGAAGATACAGTCAGAGTAAATTACATTAATATACATGCATACGTAGTAATTCGCATATATATTTCCCTCGTAAAGTAAAGATTTACACACACATACATAATCGAGGAAAAATCTTTCTATTAATAGATGAAAGAAACGGCTTTCAGGATTATTTTATGAATCAGTTTTTAGGAATATATATACTTTTAAACACTTATGTTCAGGCACCTGAATATATTGCAATGGGTTTGTTCGCGTGTTTGCTCCCATTTCCACCCACGTGTTTACACATGAAACAGGTCAACTTTACTCTTTAGTAATTGGTCATCCATGTGTTCACAAAGCAGCGCGCTTACACAATTAATCATGAAACTATCACACTGCCTCGACTGGCGCAACTTTTGTTGGAAATGGAATCGGCAACCCAAGTTCAAATCTTGCGTGATTCGGTTTCCATTGATGTTCTTAGGAAAAGTACGAATCCATCTGTTCTCCCCACAGTCATGATTAAATAGTAGGGCATACTGGTTTCTTTAGTCTTAGTTAAGAAACCAATCTTGCTGAAGGAAAAATCTGAATTCAAACTAGTTGTACACCACTTAAAATTGACCTTGTATCGCATCATGTTTGAAGTAGAGAGAGAGAGAGAGAGAGAGAGGTCAAGTGAAAAAAAGGCCAATGATTTCATGCACACAATGATTATCCGTTGTTCTTTAATGTAGCGAGACTTTTCGTTTCTTTATTTGTCTGTTCTAGAATGAGTATTATTTGTACAGCTTACATAAAATCAAAGTGTCACTTCCCGGTAATAAAGGATAAAATAAAGGATACTACACTCTAATCATTGGCAGACGTGTCAATCTGTACGTAAATGATCTCTCTATTTTTGATGGGAATTATGTTAATCATAAACTAATCTGTCTTGTGACTTCTGAAAAATTATTCTTTGAGTGAGGATGTAGATTCAAATATATATTTTTTCTTTTTATTCTCCAGACATTTTTTGTAATCATCAAAAGAAGGAAAATTAAGGTTGCAAAACTGCATGTGTACAGAATAAACCTGCATTATTTTTCTATTTTGTTTCATCGACATCAGTGTAATGTTCCCGCACTTCACTCCACCTTTCCCAACAACAACAACTCCGATTCTTCTGCCTGACTGAAAGAAGTCGCATCTCATAAAGTCACACAAGCTGAGAAAAAGCAACAAAGAATTTACGAACATATGAGCGCAAAATATGTTAGAAGAAAAAGGCCAATGTTAGGATCATATGATTACTTTTGGGCTCTCTAATTAATTGCAATTAGTCAATTATACGAGACAGGAAAATACTTCTTTGTTATCGTCGTCGTCTCTTTTTATTGTTCATTATAAATCTTAATTTTGTGGTTTTATCCTTTTCTACGTTTTAATTTTTTTGTTATAGTTTTTGATTTATTATTCCTTGTGAGTTTTTCACACCAGAGTTAGCTGATGGTTTTTCACTGGTGTCTGAGTGACAGCAAGCTTTCTCAAGTCTCCAGGACTCTTCTTAGAATTCTGGCCGATTTTAACAATACTGTAGTTTGGATGATCTTGGCTCGTCCTTCGATTTCCAACTCTTCCAGCCTCTTTACCAAGCCTTGGGGATCGTTCCGAGTGTGCTAATTACAATTGGTATCACGTTCACCTTCATATTCCATAGCTTTTCCAGTTCTCTGGCAAGGTCCGAATACTTGTCTCTCTTTTCGTTTTCTTTGATTTTACCATGTGGTCCGCTGGGACGGCAAAGTCCACTAGTTGGCAGGTTCTCTTTTTTTTAACTATTAGAAGGCCTGGTCCAGATGATTTCTTTGTATCTTAAAAATTCCAGAGAATTTAATGCGTCTCATTCTCCAGGACGGATTCTGGTTTGTGGATATACCATTTGGTAAGATGGTTATTATTATTATTATTATTATTTACTGATTAGAGTTTTTCACATCAGCGTTAGCTGATGGTCTTTCACTGGAAATTGAGTGACAGCGAGTCTTCTCAAGTCTCCAGGACTCTTCTCAGTATTCTGGCCGTTTTCAACGTATTCCTTTCATTATCTCTAATATTTTGTTACACTTACTGTTTCTCTTTCCCTCTTGTTTTATTGTCATTTTTAATTGTACCAATACATATTGGAGCAGCATCCAGCCTTCTCTAGATAAAATCGTTACGAGCAATAACTTTATTTAGCCCCTTTTCATTGTATTTTTATAACATAACATAGCCTTCATTATTATTACAATTATGGGTTGTGATACATTGGTATAACTGCGGTTGGTGTGTTCATTGTTTTATCATTACTGCTTCGTATTACGGTCCTTCCCATTCTACTGTACTGTAGTGAATATCTCTAATGTAATTATTATCACCTTTTCTTCACTTTCTTTTTGACTAAATTCTTAATTTATAACCACCCTCTATTTTTTTATCAAATATTTTGATTATCTCATTCATCTTAGATGTGGGGGAGTTTCTGAGGCGTAGTGGCCAACGTGATCGACTGCGACCTCGCCGTAAGAGAATTCGAACTCCAGTCACGCTATTACGTTCACTTTTGAACGAATACCCTTGGGAAAAGTATAAATTCCCTTATCCCCAGCTATTAGTTAAATAGCACCACTACGGTTCTTCAACAAGGATGACTTTGGCATTAAATGACACACGAAAGTTGACATGCTATTAAACAAAGAAACCGAACCGAATCAACTTAGATATACCTGATGTATTTCTGTCCCTTTATATGCCGTTGTCTTGGTATGATATAAATAATAATTTTAGATAATTATCTAAATAGCTTATAGTAGCCTAAGATAGATAGATATGTTTGAAAGAATGAAGTGTTTGTCTTTAGAATGAACGTAAAGATACATTTTAGTATCGTAATTAAGTAAACTGACTTCGACATGAAATAACCCAGCAAGTGTTACCAACCAACCAACCATTGTTTTCTACGGATTCTGCAAATATCATAACATGTTTCAGGAACTTGTACAATAAAAAAAATCCTGATTGAGATTCTTGTCAAAAGCAAATATAAATCAAATGAAAGTGAATTTTCAAGCTGGCTTGAAGCGGAAGAACTATGGCAGACAAACAACGAAATTAGTGCTAAGTGACGGTCTCCTCGAATTTCTCTAACTGCGCTTGAACTAGTGAAATTGTCCAGCAATGTCGATGCGACTAGCTTGACTTGCGTCTCAGAACAAGGCAACCTGAAAATCCACGAAGCAAACCACGCTTTTTACTGGTCAGGCAAATCCCAATTAGGGATGTTTCTTTGGCGTAGCTTCATGGTGAGGAATGCCATGTAGTAGGCTACATTCTTCAGTGGGCATACTCTAAGCTTCTCAGTAAGTCTAGAAGAGAAATACAAATTCTATTCTTATCTACGCTACCTTCGCTCCTTTCGGCCATCGTATTTGTTAGGTCCTCTAGACGGTACCCAGAGTCCTTTCTGAGTTGAGAAGTTTTTGCTGGTCAGTCAAAATTGGTGCAGCCATGAAATAGGTACTAAGGAAAACGTCATTTATGGGTTCGTCTTAACATTTTCAGCTGTGCCCAACACGTTTTGCTTGTTTTCTTGGATGGTTTGCGAGATGAGAAGTAAATGGTGGTAAAACGTTTGGATTTATTTAAAACAACTCCCAGCATAAAGGCAAATAACAGACCGCAGATCAAGTACTGTGCTTCACAAAAGACTAATTCAGCGGAAAAGATTTCAACTACACAAGACTTATGCCAAGTGTCGTTCCGACCACCATCTTTTACAATGTAAAATTAGTTTTAATTTCACACTAAAGTCCAAAAGGAGAGCCATAGAGCACTCAGACTGGTCATTGTGCTGGCTGCCACCAAAACAAGAATATAAGGACTGAATTTTGACTGCAAACCATCGTATGAGAGAAATCGTCTGAAGCCTTAAGATTCGTCATCTTAGAAAAGTCTGAAAGTGTACTCCGCTTCTCAGAAGAAACCACCCTTGGTTTGATGAACAACCTAAAGATACCAAGAGCTGTCTCAACATCCATATCTCGCCGAACTACCATGCCTGTATAAGAAAATATATTTCTCTAAGCAGACTAAACCCTCCAACGCAGCCTCTACACTGCACAAAACAAGTTGTGGATTAACCTTGCAAAAGGAGTCCAACTTTGGAAAGATGGCGGCAGTTTCATGAATTTTTTCTCAAATGTGAAAGACAGCATTTGTTTGAATTTCGTTTGACGGGTGTTTTTGTAATTCATTTTGTAATGGAAGGACTAAAATAGTCTTTTATTCGTTCACAACATTTTGGTCGCTTTCAGCTGTATTCACAGTGGAATACCGGAACAGATAATTTCATGCAATGCGTAGAATTTGGTTGTTGTTGGTTAGTTGTTTGGGTTTTATGGCATATCAACCTTTGTAGATTATTTAACGCAAAATCCATTTTTATGCAAATAGTTCTATTTCAAACAATTCAGTTTAGTATTAGCATGCAGTTTAAATGTAAGTACACAATCTAATTGTCAAAAACATTTCTATTTCAAGCTATTCAGTTTAGTCAAACAGTTCTAATTCAAATAATTCAGATTAGCATAAGTATGCAGTTAGTTCTAATTAATTCATAGATAGGGCCCTACCAGGTGCAACCACTCCGGGCCTGAGTGGACCTGGGAGCAATGGCAATGAAGGGGTGCTCCGCATTCTCCAAAGCTTCAGCATCACTGGAACCTCCCCATCAGATTGTTTAGTGTCTTATCCCAGACACTCGGGGGGGGGGTTCTTTTTACTCTGCAGAGGTGCATTCTACAGCCCCAGCCGACTGGCGATACACAGAGTTAATGTCAAAACAATTTTATTTCAGATAATTCAGTTTAGCATAAGTACACAGTTTAGGTGTCAAAATAGTTCTATTTCGAGCAATTCAGTTTAGCATAAGTACGCAGTTTAAATGTCAAAACAGTTATATTTTAAACAATTCAGTTTAGTATAAATACGCAGTTTAAATGCAAAAAAACAACCCCCCCAGTAAACTTAAACCACGGTTTAGTTCTATTTAACCCATAGATAGGACCTTTATCAGGTGCTACCACTCCGGGCAGAGTGGACCTGGAAGCGATAGCAATAAAAAGACACTCTGCATTCTCCAAAGCTCTAGCATTACTAGAGCCTCACCTTCAGATTGTTTAGTGTCATATACAGGACACTCATTGGGGGAGGTCTTACCCCTCTGCAGATAAGCAGTCGGTGTATTCTGCAGCACCAGCCGACTGGGCAAGTAGAATTTGATTATAGATTATTCCTTTCAGTTTCCTTACGAATTAGTTATGTCCCATTCTCTTTCTCGGTAGTATATGTGTGGTTAGAATATATTTACCTCAACTTTGACTCTAACCATCGAAATAAAACAAAAAAGAAGTCATTCGATTTAAAAAAATTGTAGTAATTCAGACATACAAGCGAGAGATGACAAGCATAAAATACATCTTCCTATGAAACAACTAAACTCAAAGCAGCAACTTTCAACAATAGAAAGCAAATATCCGGACAACACAACAAAGCCACATATAGTCATCCTTTCATACACCGAAGGTGTGTCGGAAAAAATCAAGAAATTATGCCTCTCTACAGCTGGGTCGACCATTTGCATGGAAGGAGACTTCAGTAGAAAACCTACGACCTTAGAATACCGTCGAAAAGTCCACACGCTAACGTGTTATTTAAAAGTGTTCCTACTAAAACAAAACCATCAGCAGAACAAAGTGTTACCGAAAAGTGTTTTTGATATCCTTTTATAGGGATATATTGATATCCGCAGAGGGAAAACAGTCACTGCTTAAAAATAAAGATAAAAACACATAAAAGCCGTAGGATGGAGAGATACTTCTAAATTCGGTAGAACCGCTAGCATATAGAAGAAAAAGTCGGATACAAGCTTTTATGGGATGGAGTCCGAATAGACTGGGAGGCACTATGGCAAATGAGACACATGAACTTGCACAGTTGATGCTATCAGTAAGCCTAATATTGAAATAAACAATGTCAAAGAACCTCTAAGAATTATAAAAAATACTAGATTAATCCATTAGGAAAATAAAATGACCACTCCATAAGAAAAATTGTCCCGTCGGCGGGGCTTGGAATACGCTGATATATCCACGGCAAAGAATTAATACTTCCACAAAAGGGGCGTCCTGAGTATAATACTAAACTGGATTTGATGGTGAGGCTCTGGTTTTGGAGATTTGTCAGGTCCACTCTGACTCGGTGTGGGATTGCTTGTAAGGGTCCCATTTATAGGTCCCATAGATCTGATTAAAAATTATTCGTATTCGATACAACTTCACAAAAAATGTAAATATGAACATACAACGAAAGTAATTCCCAAACCTTTTGGTAAATGATAACACTAGACGGTTTGATATGTCGTTCAAATCTATTAATCTCTGTTTCCATTACTTTTCATCCTAATAGTAACATCGTTCTTTTAGATCACTTATAAAGAGGGACATAAAGCTACAAAGTCGTAGGAAAGAGTCGACCACTTAAAGGATATCCTTTGTCTAAAATAAAAGGAATTAGAGACTTTGACACAGTTTTGATATTCACCCAGGATATTTAGAAATGTTCAATCGTAATGGTGCACAAAAATAGAAACAATAGAATAAATCTAACTACCCAACCAGGAAATTTAAGACGCAAATTAAAGTTCTTTTAGGAATAGTGGATATTAAGTTGAATAAAATGAAGGAAAAAGTTAAAAGTTAAACTTCGAAAGACAAAGACACAATACTTGAGTAATAACCATTGTGATAAAGTTGAAGCCTAGCCTAAACTAGACAAGAAAATTGAAAATATTTGCTCCCAAAATAAGCAAGGAACTAAACATTCCATTTTGCAGTCGATAAAAAAAAAGTACGTAAAAAAAGAAAAAAAAAGAAGAAAAAAAAGGAAGCGGTCGGAAGTGACATGTTAGAATTGACTCTGCTTTGACTTAAGGTTAAATACAAGGCTGAGTTATTATTACAGGGTCATTATAACAGCCAGTAGAACTAAGATAAAAATAATAAAATAAAAAAAAAACAAGAGATCATGTTAGGATGCTTCGAGTGAAGTGACTATGATTAAAAAACTCATAAGAAAAAATAAACGGTGAAAAATGGAGTACATTAATAGATGACAAGAGCAGTTAAGCTGTACGTGATCTATAAGATTCATTGTGAGAAATTGATTAAAATTAAAGTGCTATATTCAAAATCAATTGTTGTAACGGTCACTAACGTACACGTGTCACCAAATCTGAAAATAGAAAAAGACCCACATGTGTCATGGTTTCCAGAAATAACTTTTCCTTATTTTTGTTGCCAAGAACCCGAGCTTTCCCCACAAGTCAGTAGCAGTCCAACAGTTGCAGGGCACAGAGGTTAGATTCTACATGTCGAAACAAAAATATCAGTCTCAAAATTTCACGACTATAAATAAGTTTTATCCTCTAAGGAATTTCAAGACTAACACTCCAGTAGGTATTTAAAAAGAAATATTGAAACATTTACGTACACTATACACACAAAAAATGGACACTCACACATCATAACTTTTATAAACTATTGCTCGTTAACAAAAATAATACATAAAAACAAGATCTGTTACAACTCAAACTCTTATTATTTGTTTAGGTTTTTGCTTGTTTTATTCATAATTCCTTTCAGCATTAAACGTTTTATTATAGTATCTGTACTGGTTTTTTTGTAGGATGATTTTAGCTGGAGAAGTTGGTTTGTTAGTAGCGAGGGAAAGTGGTTGTTGTTAGCGAGGAAGATGTTTGTAACGTATGTGTGTTTACGTTGAGTTGTTTCCTCGCTAAGTGTGTAAGGCCCTCGCTAATTGTAGTTAGGTATTTAAGGAGGATGAAGAAGTAAGATGGCTAGAGTCGAAATGGGATTTTATGAATAGGTTTTTATTTGCAGCATGGAATATTGGATTTGCTTTTGGTGCTGCAAGACTCGTGAAAGGTGGTGAGTATTTAGACGAAATTGAGTTATGAGAAGTTGAGAAGGTTGTGATGGCAGCGTGTGTCGTCGGACGTGTGAGGGATTGTGTTCGTTGCATTTTTGACGAAAGACATGTTGCAGTTGTAGGAATTGAACTTTGGATGTCACCGTGAGTTTCGTGTATGGTATTTGGGGAGAGTAGGCGTTATCTCCATTAAGGTGACCCAGAGGTGAATTGAGGGCTAGCGTGTCGAGAGCGGGACTGGGGTGACATAAAGTTGTGCCAGTGCGAGGCATGTTGAATGCATCTAATTTATATTCAACTGGGATTCCTTGTAAGGAATCCATAAATTAGATGGGTTTCCTCGTGTATCCATGTTGCTGCTGCTGCTATTTTAGAGCTGCAGTGAGATGTCTGCACTGGGCGGCGTTGTCCAACAAAAAAGCATCGCTATTGAAGAACGGCCAGTGTGACATCTGCACTGGTCGGCGTTCTCCAGCTAAAGAGGATGTGTTTGGCAGCTTACCCAATTTTCTGGCCGGAAATGAAAGTCCGGGCTGAATAGGATAGGTCATCCTGATTGGGTGAAATTAAGTGTCGAATTAAATTGCGCGCCAAACCAAAATACGAAATTTTTCCCTTCTCTACATATCCAAAAAACTCTTATGCAACAATATTAAGCTACATTTCGTTACGAACCCGTTACGCATTATCTGCTATAACATTCATGCTACCCTCATAATATGGCAAAGTTCTGGTTTGCATGCTTATTAGCGAATGATAACATTTTTTGTTGAGTATTCTGTGAATTCAGTCTTGAACCAAAGTTGAACAAGTCCAACAATTAGAGAAATTACTTTCAGAAAACAAAATAATCTTCAAAATAGTAACTATGAATAATAAATGTTTTCAACTGGAACCTGTTCCATTTCCTAACGTCTAACACTTGAAAAAAAAAAATAACATGTTAAAATTTGTATGACCAGGGCAAGAAATAAAGCATGTGATTTTAATGATGCAACGGTTTATTGTACCAATGAAATACGTTGTTGTATTGAATGGCGAATTCCAGTCATAATTCATATATTAGACTCCCACAGAAGGCTGCAAGACAGCGTGTATTAATCTATAGAACGAATTTTATTTTTTCTCGAGATTCATTTGGTTTATATGATACTTATGTTGTGATACATAAATTGTCTTATAATCAACTAATTGCATTTTTGCTTGGATTTCCTTGAATATTTCGTTAAGTAGTCCAATTTCTACACCGAAATTAAAACGAAACAACCACAAACCAATCCAAGGATTGTAACTGTTAAGTTCATTATCAAAAAAATTTTACTTATCAAAATACTAATTAGGATTCATCCAGTTGTCATCACTGGAAATACATTAGCGACTTTAACTTGAAGAATTAATTAATGAAATATTTTTTTTTATCAATGAATACTATTTCAAACATTGAAAATATTTTCTATTTTGAAATAAACCGGTTTTCTACGATGTGGAAGTAGGTCTTGTTATACCATTTTTACGATCTCTTATTCTTCAGTTTTTTTCATTTTTATCTTCTCGATACTTAGTAATATAGAGAGCTTCTACAAGTATTGCAAAATTGGCGATATACATTTAGAAGAAATATAACTATAAAATTTTTGGAAGACGGGACAAGTGCGATAGGATTCAAAAATAAGTCGAAACCAGTTCTCTGTGGAACAAAAGTAAAAACTTTATTATTTATATTTTTTATAGATATAAAACTTTATATTTCTCATTCAAATCATTCACCAGTTCCAAACCTTTGTAATCGGTTGCAGAAAAAGACGAAGAAAACAGTACAAATTTTGAAAGTTCACGGAAAAAAAAAGGAAAAACAGGTAAAATCAAATTAATATAAAACAGTGAGAAAATATAATTAAAAAATCAAATCGTTAGAATTTATTTTTCAATTTCTCATTAGTGCGTAAAAAGACAACTGTATAATTGTTTTTATCACATTCTTAAGTCTTTCTGCATAGAAAACTGTGAGCATTGGCTAAAATCTGATTTTAAACTAAAAAATTAAATTAAATAGTTTTTCACGAGTTGGCAATGTCTTCTGTTCTGACTTGGTTAGAAAATCCAGTGAATTATTTTGAGAAAGGTTGTTCAATAGTTGCGTTGCCAAAATCTAACTGAACCTTTTATTGTGAATCGGCATGAGCATGTAACTTCTTAAAATTTAGTCAAACCTTTTTATTATGAATGACCCATTTACTATTTAAAGGCTTTTTAATAAAAATAAAAATGACAGAAATATGATCATTTTTAAGTGAAATCTTAAAAATACACCTATCTTAAAAAAATATTAAAAGCAATATCTCTTTAAATCAAAGTAAAAAAAAGACATTATGAATAGCTTCATTACCAGATTTATTTATATTTCCTTAACACAAAATAATACCAAGAATAACTACATTACAAGATTTATTTATATTGCCTTAACACAAAATGACACTAAGAAGAGCTACATTATCAGACCTATTCATGTTGCCTTAATACTGAGTAACACCAATAATTGTTTCATTATCAGACTAATTATATTGCCTTAACAAAAAACAAAAAACAAAACAAAAAAAAATAACACCAAGAATAGCCACATTACCTGACCTATTTACATTTCCTTAAATAAAATTGGTGAATGGACATATATAAAGTTTGCTGATGAATTTTGTATATAACTACGCTGAGTGTATATCGAATTTTGTTTTTGCAACCACAGTCAAAATGGAATGCATAGATATAGTATATGTATCAATCGGAAATTAATAATGGCAAGAAAATAAATGAACTAAAGTAAAAATTAGAAACGAGAAAATAATTCTTTAAAATTCAGGTTTCTTCTCTAAAAATAATACTTTCTTAATCTAAATTGAAATGAAATATATTTTTTCATTGATTTTCTAACAAATTTTAGGCTAAATTAAGAAATGTTGAGGTTTTCGGTCTAACAAGATTCCACAAAAAAGTTATTTTTTAAGCTCCCTTTGATTGAAGATATGAAAGTCTATCATTTAATTTCCCACAATCAGACTATTTTTACCTGTTTGTCATTCGTACTTTCAAGGTATCGAATTGGATCAGGTAGCTGAAGTGAAAATTATCGATGAAATAATTTAGACGATATTGGGGAAGTAGACATCATTGAATTTTAATCACATAACCTAAAATGTAGATAACGATGAAAATATACTACAAACACGGCGCATTTATCAAGTATCGAATTCAGATGTACTTGTTGCACACCAATCATCTATTTAACATCGAAAATAAATACAAAGTATTTTAGTTCATTCAACAATTCAATTTTTGTGACTCCTCGTCAATTCAGATTCCTGTGTCACATTTATAGGAAAAGAGAATTCTGTCTCGGCCAATCTTATTTTGCTTGGCTATGACATAATAATTTTCTTCTAATCAATCCAAAATAATATCATATACGCATTAGGGAATAAACAAAAAATCTACAAGCAAAACATAGATTCTAAAAACATAAAATAGAAATAAGTATTGAACAAAATACTTGTAAATATTCAGGAAATAAATCCTTTGAAAAAGAAATTAAAAATTTCTAATATTCTAAAAAAATATTTTCATATTGACTAAAATTAAAATTTTCATTTGATTAAAATTCTACTTAATTGAATTTATATCCTTATTCAATGAAAATGCAAAGCACAATTGAAGTGTCAGATTCCCGTTTTGATAAAAAAGATTATTGCAAATTGAGATGTTAATCAACGCCTTCAGTTTTTTCTAAAATATATTACATTATTCAACATCTGCCTATAACAAATGAAAATAAAGTACAGAAAATTGTATTGGACCACTTGTGCAATGCTTTGTGCGGAGTGAGTTTCTTTCCTCATTGTACACCATTATGCCAAAATTGACGTTGATAAAAAAGAAACTTAAAAGCTGTTTAAGATTAGCAGCCTGTCTTTTATGAGAATGCAAATGATGTGTATGACTGAAATGAAATATCAATCTCTCATGCAGAATGTAACATTAGAACCATTGAAAAACTCAGAATATACAATAAATACGGCGCATTTATCAAATATCAATTTCAGACGTACTTAAGACCAAAAATAAATATAAAATACTTTAGTTCGTTTAAATTCCTCTTAAATAATGAGAAGATAATATCACATGAAAATATTACATAGATAATGCCATATGGAATACAAAATAAACATTTATATACTCTTTGTGACGTAGAAGACAGAATTAGTCTACACTTTTAACATTGAAATAATCAGTACTTGCCACAACAACGGACAAAGTTGTAGAAATCGTAGAAGTAATTATTCTTAAAACTGTACTTTTAGGTAGTCGAATATGGTAAAATCTTAAGAGCTACATTCTCTTAAAGATAATGTAACAGTCCCTAACCATGTGAGTCACCAAATCTAAAAACTGAAAAAGATCTACGTGTTTCATGGTTTTCAGATTTAACTTTTTCCTAATTTACTACAGAAAAAAAGAAAAAAAAGACCAAATCTAGTGAGTAGCAGTTCAGCAGTCGTAGAAGACAGACGTTAGATTCTCCACGCTGAACTAAAAGTATAATTTCCAAAATCTTACAACAATAAACAAGTTTTATTCTCTGAGGAATTTCTGGATTGATATGCAAGTTAGCATTTACAAAGATTATTAAAACCACTACGTACACTGTACACATACAAAAATAGCACTTACACAATATATTTTTGTAAACTATTGCTCATAAACAAAATATATAAAAAGACAACGTCTATTTCAACTCAAAATCCTATTATTTGTTTAGCTTTTTGCTTGTTTTATTTATCATTCCTTTCAGCATTAAACATTTTATCATAGTCCCCGGAAAACTCATCAGCTACAATATTAAGCTACATTTCGTAATAAAGTCGTTACACAATTCACTACAACATTCACGTTACCCTTGTAAGATCTAAGTGATAATGTTAGGACGTAGATGTTATTTAGTCGAAAAGTGTGGTCGTTATTTAACAGATACTTGCGAGAAGAATTTAGAAAAATTAATTTCCTTAACCAAACCAACTGAATCAACGTTAATTTTGTGGTGTGTGAGAACAATTGCAAGAAATAAACCTATTGTGGCTAATGAATGAAGAGAATAAGTTATATGAATAAGATACCCCATACTGAGCACCTCATATGGTAAGTAAACTAAATTAGCAAGCTATTGTAAGTGAGTTTAATTCTTACTGGGCATCCCATACTTCTGACTCTATGTCACATCTAAGCAAAGCTTGATAAATAAAAAGTTACTGTGTATGAAAAACAAAAGTGAATCATGGCAGAAAATGTAAAATGTATTTTTGCTTAGACATTTTGGTGATAAAAGGGCACAAGGGAAAAATAAATGTTTCTTTTAATAAACTTGAATCGGGCGTTCGATTGGTTGATAATCGATTTATCCTGATAACTACAGAGTATCAATGCGTTTCTGTGTGAGCATGTGTAAATTTATATATACATGTAGGGCACACCCCAATCCTTCCTGATATTTCATCGTTTCATTAACACCTATACATACATTATGTTGAAAGTGCCGCAGAAATTATGTTGTCGAAGTTGGTTGAAACGTCAGTTAGATGAACTGGTATGCTCTCAAAGTAATTCATCAACGAATTTGGAAAATTAGGGATTGAAAACACATTTGGTTGAAAGTTTAACAAGTGTATTATTATTAATCAGCTGGATTTAAGGTACCATTTGTATTATTATTATTAGTGGTATATTAAAAAAGTTTAATAGTTTACAATCATAGGAGCTCTTCCATTTCCTGGTGTTTTCTTTGATAATGTTGATTGTTAGTCGGGTCTCTGGCTAATCTGCTAAAATGTAAATACTAGCATGGCAAGGATAATTGATAAAGGATAACGGCCTCAAATATTCAGTCTGAAACAGTCAAAACTTCTTTCAACTCTGTAATGCAGATTTATCTGCACTTTGAGAGCAATCCACTTGAACATGTTTTTTCAACACTGCTCTTTGCAGATCTTTGGGAGTCAAATTCTTGTGCTAAACTTATAGACGAGAGAACTCTGTCACGGCATGTTTGATATAGGCTGGCTATGGTATAATGTTTTCCATCAATCAAATTCAATAATGTTTTCCATTTAGCCAAATGATTCCTAGTTGGAATATGGATTTACTCAACTTCTCTGTCATGGGTGGGATGTAACACAAGGTCATTTTTTAGCGAAGTAAAGCTGGTTCAAATTCATAGTTTTCCTTCTAGACATAATGCTTAACCAAGGCTAAAGAACCCAGTTTGTCTGACTATTTACCTGTTGAGAAGTGTGGGTGTAGAACATATGAATTCATGCTTTCCCAGAGGCATTAGCTCGAAGTACAATGCAAACAGCCTTGTCCAAGTGTTGAACTAGATTTGCTGATTCCATTTCTTACTAAGATAACAGTTATGCTAAGTATATTTTTCCTAATTTTACAAAATTTCAAAACTATCAAAATTCCTAACTCATTATATCTAAATAATGACAGTAAAGCCCTGTTAGCAGTTAAAGACTGTTTATATTTAACCAATTAACTGAAATTGGGTTGTCATTCCATCTGTTCAACTCCTATGAAAATTTGACCTTTTTAATTTTGTCTGTGTTATTGTTAAAATTATGTCAAATCTTTTGTACTGGTGTAAATCTCATATCAATAGAATCCACACTACCTATTTTATATACTGTGTAATTTCTCAACCAAACCTAAATGAAAATGTGTGATTGATTTTATAGAGCTATAATAACATGCCTGTAAATTTGTAATTACGTTAATTACATATACATATGTGCTTATTGATTACAATTTAAACTTAAAATCATGTTAGTGCAGTAAAATAGTGATGATTATGTACATCAATTTTTAAAATTTTTGATAGTGTACGTTTGATAGTACCATATCAGAGAATATGAAATTTCTATTGGAGGAAGACCTAAATACAGACTTATGTTATGAAAAACTCTTAAAGTTCATTTGATACACTTGTGTAACTGCTTCAATAAAGAAAGTGGCTAAAATAAAGACAGGCAAGTAAAGAACAAAAATGTTCAGATCCAGAAATTTTCTAAGATGCACTTCACTTACATTGTAATGTGTCATGATGATGAATGTGTAATTATAATACATCACAATGCTTTTTTTTAAGTTATATATAATCTCCGATTTTTGTAAATGTGATTTCTGACCAATCAGTGATCACCAATCTAAGTTTAGACATAAGGCGATGTTTAGATCTATTTTAAGATTAAAGATGTTATTGGATATCCCATGCAAAATATAGCTGATAAATTGTTTTTAAAGGTAATGAGAAGGTGATTCTAGTTTAAGAAGGAAGAGAGAACAGTTAATCTATGTTCAAGGTGATTAAAAAAATGTTTATACCTTTATGGGAGTACCTTTTAGATATAATTTCAAAGGTTCTCTACATGTTCACCATCTTTGTCAACACATTCTTGGAATCTCCCACAGGTGATTAAAAAATGCTTATATTTATATGTGTGTATTTTATTAGTAAAGCAGAATTGAAATTTTAGTGACCAACTGGAGAAGATTCCAATAATGAGTTGACAGGGATCAGGTGGAGACTTTAAAATCATAATATCATTGAAAGGTCAACATTTTTTCATAAAAATATTGTATTTTCAAAGTTGCACAAAATAGATGTTTACTTCTTACAACCTTTTGATGGATTAAAAATATGAAATTTTTAAGTTTATTTTTTTTAAATAGAATCTATTTACATTTTGTTTCCTGAAAGATTATTGATAGATTATATAATCTGTGATTATATAATCTGTGAGATACCAAAAAAAGAATAAAAAGAAACAATATGTAAGAAACAATATTGTTAAATATATATTAAATATGTACATTAAAACAGACTAAGTAAATTTATTATGAATGAAAAAAATTATGATACTTATTCAGACTGATACAGTCATCCTGTCTGTTTTATTTGTTTTGTTCATTTTTCAACTTGTGATTGAAGATCATATTAATGATAGCAATGTCATGACAACACAGCACTGACATAATCATTCTTTTTTTTAATTGGGATGTTTGAATTTCTGACCTACTGAGATATATGGACAGCTCAAATTCAAATAATCATTTTGGTAATAGTAATAATCAATTACATATAGCATTTCAAATACTTCTCTTCGAAATTTGAGAAAAATATTTGAACAGATAATTCAGAAGAAACTAAATCTAAATCAATTCATATACTTTTAAGGTGCACATTTACATTGAAAATGGCTTGAATGTTGGTTTATATAAAAGTGGTCAAGAATGATTGAATACCATTTCATTGATGCATATTATTCTGGCATGGGAGAAATTGTTATATCCTTAATGCACTGAAAGGATTTTAACAAAGTATATTCATACATTAACCCATATAGTAAAATGAATGTGTATTTCACTCAGAAGATTCCTAGTCTCAAAAGTAGATTTTCTTGAGCAGTGACTATTCTGTCTTCTTTTTTCTCTAGTCAGGGAAGTGTCACTGGGAAAACTGCTGGCTGCTAAAACAATTAGCAATATTTTATCCTAGAGAGAATTTGCCAGTTCACCTGATTAGCTTAGTGAAAGGCATATAAATCAATATCAAATGCACTTAGGGATCATTATACATAAGAAAGATTTCATACAATCATATCCATACATTAACAGTAGACTTGAAAAGCTGCATTCTCATAGGTGTTGACATACTCATACCCATCATGCATCTGTTCTTTACCTTCCAAAATCATACATTCAAATTTAAAGTGGTACAACCTTGCAGAAAACATTATGCACACACACATATACACAAACACATAAATTCTTCCTGTAACCACAGGCTTCTTACTTGATGAAAATAAAAGAGTTCTTTAAAACTACAATTGACTTAAAAAAGGTACTGAAAACAGAAAGTACCTCTCCTTATCACACAAAGGTATTGATTTAGTCTCATTTCAGTTTCAGTTTTAATGGCATATCAACCTTCATGGATTATTTAATGCTAACCTTATTGAAGAACTAATTAACCCATAGGTGGAGAGATAAGTGGTGGGGGTCATATTTTTCCAAGAGTATTTGTCTGAAAGTGAATGTAATAGTGTGACTGGAGTTCTAACTTGTTTACTATGATCTCTTTAATCATTATGCCATGAGTACTCCCTCAACTTAGAGATTGATAGAACATAGTTGCAGCTATAATAAGCACATATACACTGAATAGACTTTTTATTGAACTAGCTAATTCCAAAACATTTTGCCCCCTAGCAAAAAATATTGCACATATAAATAATACACATAATGCAACCAGGCAGAGAGAAGTTCTCAATGTCTGTGATCCATTCACACAATACAATAAATTCACGTAGTAGTTTGGTATACCTTGAGTCAAACATTTACACAGATTATTCATACATGAAAGCCAAAAGTAAGACAGTCAGGCCTGTTTAAATAACCCCATGTCCACTGGAACCATTAAAATATCATTATGGCCACAAAAGCATACTGATGCTGTTGGATGCATAAATAAATCTATTGTCAATTAATCTTCATAGAATCATTCAGGGATGATACATTATATTTTCCATGTTGAGATATTATCTATATATCTATGAGATCAAGTTTATAATTAAATTCATTCTCTGTAGATATTTTTCCAAAAATTTCAGGATAATTTAAATGAAAGTTTTTGTTATATTCAAAATGTGTAAAAGCCTTATTTTGTTTCTATGATTATTTTATGAGTTATCTATAATCTGAGAAAATATTACTAATCTTTTTCCATTGTTGGTAAAAAATCTCAAGCCAATTGGTCAAACTCCTAACTTAACTTTTAGTACCGGCTAATTAAGAAGTTTTATTTCAAACCTTAAAAACATAGCTGAAGTGGTTAATATACCAAGAATATAATCCTCATTTGAAAAGTGCAAGTCATGCACATTATGAACAAATTATCGTTTAAAAAGAATTATCATGGTTGGTACTTATCCAGTTTCTGCAAAAATGCCGAGGCAATATCAGCAACATGAAGAGGAACATGACAATATTAGTAAAAACAGTCTAAAAGCTGTGAGTAAGACCTATTTGACTAAAGCTAATAAGATTTTTTTAACATTTTCATAACTGAAAAGTCACACATTTCTCAAGTCACAAGAATATGTTTGTATATATAAAAATCAGTTTAAAATATTTTATCCTGATTATCATATATGACATGACTACATATTTACATTAAAGAGTAATCAGTCTTAGAGTGTTTCATTAATAATAGTTTATGAGAGAGTTTATGACCATAAGACATCTTATCAACTCATCATGATCATGGATTTATATCTATACTTTCAATATAAATCAGTGTACTTTTTCATGTCAATGAAATTATTGACTCATGTTTGTAAGAGATACTCTTCTGAGATTCATCTTATTCATAAAGAACAGTTCATGCTATGAACATTAATAATTTAAACCATTATAACTTTAATAAATCTTGCATTCCATTAAATGACTAAATGTTTTCCACAACTTTCATTTGACTGTACTAGAAAGAGCAAAATTTTAACCTACCTGGATTTCAGTTTATTCACTGCAATGAATTCATGTCTGCTGTGATATTTCACGCAGTTGATTATTGAATGACTCTAACTAGTACAACTAAGAACGAATTTATATCCAGTTAAGTTTATTTCTTACCCAGAGGAATCAGTTCATATGTCTTGAGGTGAGGTTTCATTGCCACAGAATGACAAAATCATGTCCATAAAAAACTTGGCTTTATAAAGACACAGCCATTTTCAATACGGTCATAATTGTGGACTTAGATTAATAGGTCACATGACATAAACAAATATACATCAGTCAATCAACAGAACAATTTATGGTTTATTTTTTGATTTATTCTTTGTTTTATTTTATTAGAAGTTCATATTTTTGCTAAGAAGTTCATATTTTGCATATACTTGGGAAAAAATGACATTATCACAAAAAAAGGAAGATGTAATCTTTTTTGTCTTTTTTGATAGCCTCTACAAAAATGGTTTTCTTCTGGATAGCTAGACATCCACTGGCTGTTATCAGCTGGAACCAGACAGCTGTTTAGATAATGACTTATAACTAGGAATTGCAGTGGGTCCACATACTGATTGACCAAACTCAGTTGTAGAGACAGAGTATATGGTACTCCACCCAAACCTAATGTCTGTCTACACAAGGGCAAACACATAAATTCTTACTGGTTATTATAATTATTATTATTATTATTATAATTATCATCAATAATAATAATAATAATAATAATAATAATAATAATAATTCAAAACAAAGTAAATATTTCTGTATGGGGCTGATGTAAAACAATTCAATATCTTAAAAAAAAAACATACAGCAGAAATGAAAGAAACAAGATGTTTAATGAATACAAAATAGAAAATTATAATCAAATAGAAATGAATACTTTAGTAAAGAGACCCTCACTTCCTTTCATAAAAGTCTTTTGTTCTTTTTAGTAATTTCTTGTTTCTCTCTTCTTTTTTTCAAATTTTCTATAAGTTTTGACATTTCAGCCCCAAATGATGAAATCAAGAAAAATAATGTTTTTACTGTTGCTTGTTTATGCGTTGTTCACAGTAGTTCTGTACTTTAGCTGAAGTACTTAGAAACTGATGATGAAGACAATAAAGTAAAGAGGAAGAACCAACTCATTTATCTGCTCTGGAAGCAGAAGCTGTGCACCAAGATTACTTATCATTTTTATTATTGGTGCAATATATGTATATGCTGCATATATTAAAAATGCATGGTATTGTTATAATTTTTCCTTGGAAAACAAAAACATTAAAAGAAAATATACCAAGCAAATGTAGACACAATTTAGGTTAGCAAACTGGTGGCAATATTTGTTGCCATCTTATTTTTCATTTTGGGTTACATTTTGTGAAGAATGAATGAAAAAAACCATTTGTTTCATGAAAAGAGAAAAATATGAAAAGCACTCATTGCTTGAATGTGTAATGATTAAAGAAAAGCTTGGATTAACATCCTATATCTTGTTCTTAGAAAGACACTTTAGAACAGCAAATTCCTAACCTGATTAAAATGATGGTGGGGTTAGGATTTTAGTTAAAGAAAAACTTCTTCAGGGAAAAATGATCAAGAAGTTGCCTGATACAAGTATGGAAAGTTCACAATATATAAAAAAATCTTGTCAGTTTTGTATCATTATGTGTAATGATGAAAATTAGTTTCTTCTGTTTCAACAAAGACTTGGTTGTCTCCAGAGGCAGGAATGAGCCAACCAAAATAAAGTGTTTTCATAAAATATAAGAAATAACATTTCTTTTCTGAATTTTATAATTCTGAGAAACAAAAAATAAACTTATTACAAGTTTTGTGAACCCCATATATACTTTTGTTTTTTTCTTTCACTTATTCATGGCTGTGATTATTAATTCCTTATCATTTGGCAAAATTATATCTTTACATAAGGATTGATCAGTTCACTAACCACTGATGTGGAGGTTGCAAGGTCTAAAGTTCAGTCATTAGTGCAGCTCTTTCTGTGTTGAATTAACCAAAGAAATAAGACAGACACTCTTCCATGTAGACCATTACTAAAAGCAGTTGTAAAGAAAACTACTTATTGGAATTTCACAGATAAAATATCTGTTCAAGTAGAACTGGTCAATAATAACAATTATAAAGCAACTTTCAGATCCATAAGACTACAAACAAAGATCTTCATCTTCAGGCCTCCACCTACAAAATGAAGATTATGTTTGTAATACAACTTCTCATTTTGAAATGATCAAGTGAATATCTTGAAGAATGCTTCTCATGAGCCAAAGATATATCAGTTACTCTGAGTTTGAAATAGTTTAGCTTGCATTAGGAAGCATTTATCTTTAAAAGGAAGGGACAGTCACTTTGTATAATTTTGAAATAATGACATATATCAGATATCACTTACCATCTTTTAATCGATGAAATATGTACCTTGTATAATGAAGATATGGTAATGCATATATCTGATATCACGGAGAAACTTCATGAGGCGATCCAGCATTCTTCTAAAGTGACCCAGAAATGCATTTTGTTTTTTAACTTTTTCATTGGATACATGCAATAGTATTTGTAACATGGATCAATATTTAAAAATATGTAAAATATATCACAGACCATTACATTGAAGCAGTAAACCATGTATCTTGATGACATAGATTATCCTTTAAATGTAACCAAGTAGTTTACTTTTAAAAAGTTTAGAAGATATATATATATATAAGTATCAGACACTAACCTTCTAAAATCATTCACATCATATCTTGAACCATGATTCATGTTTTTATATGATCACAGTAAATATAAAGCTGAGAAGCATGTATTAAACACAAAAATGATCAATCATGTCTTTCAGAGCATGTTTTGGAAGCTGTCAAGCTTTGTATCATTGATGTTTCTAAATGTAAAATGTAGCAAGCTTATTTAAATGAAATTATTCCATTTGTAATAAATCGGTTTTAGAAAATAAATTTCTCATTTTCCATAACATTCATAAAATAACAGTTAATAAATATCATGCAAATCCTAATAACAATTCATATATATTTTAATTAAAACATTACAAATAACAATAAAATCAAATCTTTCATTTAATAAGAATAATTTTCAGCAATATTTTATAAAAGTATCAAAATTTCTCCTCCATTATTACCTAAGCTATCACAATGAAGTGCAATATACACAACTGATTTTTATGAAACAATTCTTTTGCTCATTTTCAAATTATTGATTGGTACTATGTTTGGCATTCTTTCTAAAATTTTCAGGTATAAAGAATAAATTATTAGTTATTAGAGTAATTATTTTAAGAAGACATTTAGTTTTAAGTATAGTTAAAGTTTTAATGAATATTCTTTTGGAGACACAGGTAGAAAGATAAATAATTAAACTCTTAAAAGAACTGAAAAATTATTTTCAGAAGTTTTTATATAATCATCATTACTTCATTTAGACTCTGATCAAAGATATTAATTAAAAAAATACTTTAATCGGAAATGATAGGTTCATATTGCAACAATCACTACTTGTAGTAGAAGTAGTTATAATTATAATATGTAAAGTTCTTAATACAAAATAGCAATATAAATTTGAGAAAGTATTTAATTAATCAAATTATATTAATTCCAAGAATCAAGTAACTCTTTTCTCTTTCTTTGTGAAACTTTTACTCAAATGTTTCACAGTAGCAATGGTCACAAAGTAATTCCTCTACTTATAAGTTAATTTTCTAAATAGAAATTATTGAATTGCTATTTCTCAGGACTCAGATAATTCTAATATGTATCATTGATTTATATGTATAAATCTGTATTTTGTGTCTTTTCAACTATGAAAATAAAAAAGCAAAAGAAAAAAGATAGCCGTTTATGATTTACATAACTGTTTTAAGTTACCCTCTCATAGACATATATAACCTGAAATGCCTGACTTTAAACCAACTTTACAATTTAAAGAATTTATACTTTATTTTAGACATTAAATTTGTGTATAACATACTTAGTAAAACAGGACATATATTGATGTTCTTCAAAATAAAGAACCATAACGTTTATATAAAAAAACATTTATTCTTTAAAATCATTTCATATAGTTTTGACAAAAGTAAAGAATATTAGAAAAGTCACTTGTGGCAGTTAAACATAATATTAAAAGAGCTAATGTGACCTTGCATTTTTTGTGTTAGCACATGTAATTTACTCCACATTTATTCAGTTAGATGAGGAACATAATTGAGCCTAGAAATAACAATTATGAGGTCTTAAGAAATAAAAAGCGTTGTTTTCTTTCCATTATTCAAGAGAGTTTACAGATTAAGGAAAATTGTTAAAATAATTTTTGTTTTATATTTCAGCAGTTTCTGCAGGGGTTTATCATTTCATTGAGATAAATCAGTGTTATGTATACAAGATACATATGATACTGCAGCTGATATCCACAGAGACTGTAAGCTCAGCTTTGCTTTTATTGAAATATGAATAAAATTTCTCCCATCAAATGTTGATTCTCCAATGAAGGGAAGTGATTAAAAAAAAAGTATTAATCAGTTATCAAGATGCATGTATTAAATGAAGTTTTCTGTTTGTATAATATCTTACTCAACACCAGTTCCATATTTGGTGGCAACTTCAAGAAATCAATCATTGATTAAGACAATCCTGTATACATTTTGCTCTTTTAACTAATCGTCTCATTTAGGCACTAAAGAACTACCATTAATGATAATTAAAAAGTAGAATAAAATAATTTGACAACAGTTGCACAAAGTAGTTTTGATTTCTTAGAAATTAAAAAAAAATCTTCTTAGTGATAAACTAATTTTACATCATTGCTTTGAGTTCATAAGATCAGAGAAATTATAAATCAATATCTGATAGAAACTTAAAAGACAGACATTTAAAAGATTTGTTCAAAATCTAAATGAAGTCTTTATTGATCCTAACTATATCAACAATCTAAACATAAAAAAGAAAGTATTTTTTTTTACATATACATGCATATATATATATATATATATATATATATATATATATATATATATATATATATATACTTGTATATATCTAAGATTTAAGCTTATGACCATTGTATGTTGGAAGAATTTGTTTTTGCAATCTTATTAATATTAATCAATGGTAAACTTTGACTTGAATAGATTATTACTTGAGAAAGTAAGATTCTGTGAACAAAATTAAATGCTTTAAGAGAAATAGCCTTCATCAAGTCAGCAAAAATAAGAATGATCAATGAATCAATAAGCATTTTGAAACTACATTTTGCAATCAGTGTATAATATATGTAATACATGTCTTGAATGGACAATTGCAAACTTGGATTCCTGATTTGAAATATACAAGCAAAAAAGTTGTCAGAGGGTATAATTAATTATTCTATGGTCAAAATATAACTACTTCTTAAACTGAATGTCAACAATATAATTAGCAGACTTTTATATGACTTAGTTTGTGTAGAGTATATAGCATATTAATAAATGTAGTGCAATTAGTTGTGTTAAGATTTTGCTTAATATCTTAATGACTAACAATCTATTAATTTGGATTGGCTTTGAAAAGAGAAAATATTTTCATTATAAGGTGACACAACAACTCTGAATTACTCATGTTTTGAGTCTCTATATAATAGAAGATGGTGTACTGTTATCAGTGTTTCACATTCTGAAGAAGTTTATAAAAAAACAGTGTTTCATTTATATTTTGTTTGGCTTTTCTTTTAAGTTATATAACAATCATTTCCATGGATTTGTTTGTACAGACTTTTCATGTATAAAAATGTGAGAGAGTGTTACAAGAAATGGTGTGAGAAAAATAATTAAAGTAGCTGTAACCCTTTATTAAAAGAAAAAAACCCAACAAAACAAAACAAATAGATAACATGAAATTGAAAAAAAAATTTGATCGTGTGGGTGATTTTTTTTAACCCATTTTGCCACCAGTGCTAACTCAGGGTATCTGTATAAGATGGGGATTAACAGCAGTGACCAACAATTATTAGGTCTAACTGGAATAATGAGTACATGCTTGGATACAGTTTTGATTTTGATTTTGATTTGTTTTTGCTTTTTTTAATATCATATTAAGAGATGGATAGATATATAGATAAATATACTGACAATATACCAGTTCTCTTTGTACTCAGTGTTAATTTCAACTGTATTTTTATTTTTGCTTCAAAACTTGTGTTGCTTTTTGTCTATCTATGGATAATTTCCTGTTGGTACGTTCGGTTCTTTCAATGACCAATGGTATTGTCCGTCTTCGAGTGTTCCTTTTTCTGATTCTCAGTTTTTCAAGGACTATTTATCTTCCTTTTTTCCCTTTCTTTCATTAAAAAAAGAATGAACCATTAAAAAATGATAGAGTAATTCTTCCTTCAATAAAAATGTGACCAACTTGGAAAAATGGTTCACCATTTCATTCCTTGCCATTATGCCAATTCAGTTTATTCATTGACACCACCAGGAAACAAAATATTTTGATTTTCAAAATAAAATGCTGGACTAAATTTGGCCTGAAATTATTGAAGATCTAGAAGAGTCCAATTAGTTTATTTGATGAAAATTATAATGACTTGTCTGTAATTGTAGAATAAAGATCATAGTTTAATTCAAACCTCAACAGGTCTATCAAAAGTTCTAAGAAATTAAGAGTACTTGAGAAATTACTCAAAATTTTAGAGATAGAAAATAATCATTAGAGAAGAATAAAATAATTTTTGTTTACAAAGAATAACTTTTTCTCATGATAAAGCCAAATTATATAGAAATAATAACAACAGTAAATAGTAAAAGTATAAGTTGCAAAAGTAAATATCTATTGATAAGTACTTATCAATACAAACCATATAAGTATAAACAATATCATTATAGCTGATACTTAATAATAATTAGTGTATTATTTATAGTAGAGTGAATAACAATGAGTGATGAATATTAATAATGCTTTAATAACATATATAAATTAATACTTAATGAATATTATTTATTCTTAATATATATTAACTTTAATAATATACAAATATCAATGACAATATAATATTAATAATTACATTAACATTCATAACATAATTAACTAATTAAACATAAATAATAATAGTTGAAGTAGTAATAATAATGATGATGACAATGAAGATGATGACTATGATGTTTTCAGTGACAACCACAAATTGTGATATAATTTTGCAAAATAGATTTGTGGAAGAAACAACATATCTCGCACAAATTTCATTATGAAAGAAAAAGTTTCCTGGTGGGTCGTAATGAAAATTTAGATCAAAATTACTTTTATTAGACTAAAAAAGAAACATAAAAACAAAACCCTTTTGAAAAATGGGTTAATCTGTACACTGAATTGGCAGACTTACCTACAAATTATATATATTATGAAAAACTGAATGGTGGACAGTCTGCACCTCATAACTGGTGTCTAAGTGATGGCATTGGGCAAGTTACTGGCCACTTAAGTTTTGGTAACAAGCCAAGCCTGATCTTTGAGGTACTGTGGGAGTTGGAAGTTTTTGTTTTTTTAGTGTTTTCCACAGCATCTAAAAGTGAAGTGTGACCAACATGTCTGTAATCTCATTCATTCACTTTTTTGTAAAAGTGAAGAGGTTCTGGCATTTGCAGAATGGCAGTATGGAATGAGCAGAAATGGAGCAGATATGAACAAATAAAATACCAGAAAGTTGGATGTTAGCAGCAGGGATGATAAAGGTACAACAAGAAAATCATTTGTTAGTATTTTGGGGGAGGGGAGGAGAGGAGCAGAACTCACATGTAAAGTGGTAGGAGGGGAAGATTTGAAGAGAAAGTGTTCTGGAAAGGAAAAAATGGGTTGGTTGGAAACAAAAATTCAAAGATAAATAAATCTTTAAAATTTGTAAGAAGCCTATAAAATCAACACTTAGAAGCAGATACATGTGTAATGGTTAGCAAATTAGACTAGCAAACCATTATTTGTGAATTTGAGTTTCACTGGGTGTCTCATACACTCGGCCTTGTGCCACATCTAAGCAAAGCTTAGTAAATAACCACATGCATATCTGTATCTGGGTATATGCTTCTAAGTGTATATGTATAAATATACATGTAAACATTATGTATAATATACTTGTATCCATAACTTTAAACACCTGAATATTTACATTATTTATGTGTATAAATAAACATTCATATATTAATATTAATATATCAATGTATATAAGTAAACACACTTAGACATATAATGGTATTTACATTTATATGAACATAGACATAAATTTAAAATTTTGCTCAGAAAGACTTGCGTATATAGGGAAAATTTTTTACACCATGAAGAAGTTCATTAACATAGTATCAATGTTTAACACCACTTCTTATCCTATGTAGTGATAATATTTAAAATATTGAAGACAAGAATAACATATGAGTCTATCTTACTAATTTGAATAAGAGGTAAGTATTGATGATGCTAAGTGTAAAGATACCCCATATAATTAAAATAAATGAAATAAGTACATCTAAAAACTTTTCAAATCCTACAAAGCAAAAATGATATTTCTTGCTTGCAAAAGTATGAGTATTTAGTATCAATATGCTATATCAAGTAGTACATTTTAATAAGATATGTCAATATTATCACAAATGAACAGATAAATAGTTATCAATATCAAAAAAGGAGAACATAATTAAATAACTTGATAGATATTAAACTGTTAATAACAAATAGAAAAGACCAAGAAGAAAATGAAGAGAAATATAGAGTAAGTTCCTAAATAAAGTAAGAGACTTAAAAAAATTGTATTTTGTAATTATTAAAACATAAAACATCTTTCATAACACTTGTTGTCTATATATCAAACTGAATTTAGTTGTATTCGTTGTTTTTTCACCAGTTAGTTTTCTTCCCGCACCAGCAAAAGGCCATTTTACTTTCCATATCTGCTCATGTAAAAAAAAAATCAGATTCACACCACATACAATAAGTGAGTGTCTTGAATTTAGCAGATCTATAATGCATCTACATATATAGGAGAGTATAAAGATGAATAAACACATTCATATACACACATATATATGCACACATACATATACATACATATATTATCATGTGTCTGTATATGTATATAGGTCTATTGGAAATTTTTTGAATAAAAAATGAAGATAACCCTGAAAAGCATTCTTGTAGATGATCAGTAATTGAAATTGTTCTGATCATGATGTAAAGAAGCATCAAAATATTAATAAAATCTACTATGATATTTGTTTGTTAATCAAATATTCAATCACTTCATGCTTTTCATCACCCTTTATATACATACATATATATTTAGTGAAAGAGGTGGTACAAAAGGTTTAACTGTTCATTGGTTTTGTAAATATCTGTTCATTGCAAGTATTCTCTTCATTTTTTCACTGCTGAGGTAAAGTTTGCTAATCATAACTTGACTTGAGGACCCAAAATTAATAGATCTGCTCATCATTTCTGCACAAAAATTTTCCTAGTTCATTTTTATTCACCAGTATATTCTGGTTATTATTGGGGTTTAATTTTTTTTTCAGAATGTTTTCAAATGTTACCAGAAACTTCTTTCACCTCTATTTCTCTTCTGTAATGAGATTTTCTTTTAGCAGTAAATACAATTTCTGTTGCCAGAAAACCATATTTCAGTGATTTCAAAAAGTTCTCATTAATATTTTAAATATCTTTTTTCTTTAAACTATGACTTATCTTTTTATCAAAAACATTGTTTTTTTTTGTTTGTTTTTTGACAAATTTCCTATTTAGAGTGCAAATATTTCATTTTGGGGCCTAAGAATCCACAAGGAAATTTTGCCTGGCAGTATTCTGTTTTCTGTCGCTGTTTCTGGCAAAAGAAATTTCTCATCATTAGTTTTGTTATTTTTCACATTCTTCATCTCTGTTTAACAAAATTTTAGTTGGTACTTTCTATCTTTACCACCAAAGCCAGAAATATGGCTGCCATAAAATGTTGGTTTCTTTTTGCTTTAAAAGATAGGACACCTCTCACAATCAAGTTGGCTGTATAGGGGCCCATTATTATTTCTGAAAATATTAAAAAGGTATTCAGAGAGGAGAAATGAATGTCTTTTTATTTTTACTTCTTTGTATCATCATCACTTGTCTCGTACCATTGGTCTTTCATCTGTTTCACAAATAACTCTCAGACGGATCCAGCCAGCTCTGAAAAAATAAGAACAAATAGATTATAGAGAAGAAAACCCTTGGCAAACTTTTAAAACATTTCTAATAAATATTTAATAGACTTCTCTTGCCACTTGAATAATACAGCAAAAGTGCATGTGCAACATAATATAAATATCATTTTAGTTTTCAATAAAAGTTATTAAAATATGAATATCTCTATAATCAAATTTGAAGGTGTCTTGTTTTTTTTTATCTTTCAAGAATTCACTGTCTTGTTTTTTATGTTTCTAAAATTCCCTTATGAAATTTTCAAAAGAACAATAGATATGTAGTTCAGAATTATACTTTGAACTTAGTTATTGCTTGATACTGAGCTCAATATTTCATTTGAAAAAGTGGATATTTCATCAACTTTAAATGAGCAAAGACTTATCCCATAATTCACAATTGCTATTTTAGGTGTTTTTTTCATGATACTAATGTCAGAAATTTTTGAAATTCAGAGACAGTGCACATTATTGTTCTTACCGTTTTGCATAAAGCCAGATGACTGTGCTGGTCAAATCCCAGAGAATGATAAATGACATGTAGAGCAAAACAACAAAACAGGTGTCAGAAATCATTTTCCGAACAGCATACAGGAAACTGTCCATTTGTCGAGCGGCAACACGAGAATGCTGTTCATCAATTCTGAATTAAATAAAAGATAAGAAACTTATTTCAGTTTAATAAAGTAGCTATAATAATGATAACGATCCTTGGTAAAAAACTTTATAAAGATAAAAACCTATTTAGAAATACCTCTTGAAAGTAACATAAAAGAATAGATGAATTTTTAACTGATCCTAATACGAAAATAACCGGGAACAAAGAAGAAAAGAAATAATACTTCATAATTTTCAAAGTCATAGGCTGAGTGGAAGAATCTCTTGAAAAAAGACTGGAATTTACTTAATATAAATGACAATACTACACAATATTCAAGAATACTTTGATTAGTTTTGATGATCAAAGGAAAACTTTATATCACTTAATAGTATGTGATATTTGAATAATCCAACAAATAAATGATGTCATAATAATCTGACATGAGTTTAATTAAACTTAGATTCTATACAATAGTCAGCATATCATTTAGTAACAAGTTCTTGGCAAACTGTTACTGCTACATTTTTCCATCCTTAAATCAATTTAATTACATGTTCCAGTGGTATTGATTTGACCAAAAAGATTGTTTTGCTTTTGTTATTAGATGATATTAATGATATTTATTTTTAACAAACTTCATAGAAAAACTCACTTTTAGGTTCATTGTAATAAGGGTGTATTTTTAAAAGGATCACATATTTTTATTTATGGTGTCCGACATTGAAGATGTAAGAAAATAAGCAACATTTTTAGCATATAGTGCATTTTTTATTTTAAGAAAATTAAAATATACTCAAATATAAAATATATGTGTATATTTTGTAAATGATTGAACAAGTCATAAGTTGTTTGCTAAATTTTGCTGTGGAGATTTCTCACTGAATTATACTCCATGGACAAATAGAACAGTTAAATTTGATAGCAATCAAATGAAAACATTATTTGAAAAGGTCAACATTAAACAATGTAGAAAACAGCCAACATATTAAAAATTTCCAAATCCCAGAATGTTTGTATCCCTTTGATATGTAGCTTTCACATTCGTTAAGCAAAAAAAAAAAGTAAAAAAGAAAAGCCTATATTTCTATATACAGTTCACTATTTTATTCTAGTGAAAATTTTTAAAGCAAAATGAATTCACACTAACTGTACCTAAGTAAAAATAAAAAAGGCGAAGGTGCATATACTTCAATTAGAAATTAGTCTTCTACCATGAGCTCCTTCTGGAGAACCGACTGAAGGTAGCAATTGATGAAAACCATCTGGAAATAATCATGTTTTGTTTTTGACCATTTAGAAATTGTTAGAGCTTTGCAGTAATGTTTTTCTCCTACACCAGATTCAGCAGATACTGAACCTTCAACTTAACATATAATTATAGCTTTTAGAGAAATGAAAAAAAAAATGAAGTGTCTAGAAGACTAAAAAAAAAACAATGGAAAAAGATTAAATGTTGTGGGAGGACAGAATTATGAAGTTGCCTGAAAAATGACAGAAGATAATGAAAGAAAACAGTAAATGTTATTCATTTAAGTTAATACTGGAAATAAAAAAAAGTTATCTTTAATGTTTATTTAATAAACTGGATAAGCATTTTTGGCCAATATAATATATATATATATATCATAATGTTGAGTACTTTGACAGAAGAATCAATTGCTTTGGTTTGGCAGAGAACAACAACACAAAATCTATTTGGTGAATTATATTGTACAACTATATTTATTAAAAACTGAATCCATAATCAAGAAACCCAGGCCTCAATAAACAACTAAAAGCAATATAAAGCCATTAAAAGATAATTACCTATAGTAACATTGTGAACTTAATACTAACTACAGTCAACAACAGAATAATGTTATCATAGAGATGTTACTATAGTTAACAATGCTATTCATGTCCCATCTAGTTATTCTTGTAGACTATGTAATTTTAGTTATGATGAAAAAGATGAAAATTCTAAGAAAACTGAATGTCTCAGATATAGCATACACCTGAAGAATATATCATTTGAAATATCATGTTGAAAATCAGACATAACTATGAATAATATATCAAACAAATTAAATACTTTAGCTCAATAGTTCAGAAAACTATGGAAATAAGATATACTAGAACAAACATCTAAATAAAAACAAACTCATATACTAAAGCTGAATCAAAATTTCATATATAATAATTATTATATATGTTCTTCACAAGGTATAATGTTTAGTGAGTTCGTCTAGCAAATAATTAATAGTTTGAAACTTGCTGAATGTTCCTTGATTCTAACCTTCTACCAAACTAAGCTAAGCTTAGTAAATGATCAGTAAATTCCAATTTCTACAGTTTTGAAAAATAGTTAATATAAAAATGGTCATAAATAGAAACAAGGAGAGAAAATACAATATCAAAGGCATGAAAAAAATTTATTATCTTTAAGTATCATTCATATTTAAAAAATTCTACTGAATATTTCAGAATACATAAAATTCTAGGAAGAATATACTTTATTTATATGAGAGAATGTGTATAGAAAATATTTACAACAAGCACAGAAAACAATGATTTGACAAAATCAATAATCATAAAAATGAAAGGAAATGACCAAAAAAAAACTTACTTTTTATAGGGTTTTGGTTCAATAGGTGGAAATTTACATCCTTTCACCTCAACTTTGAAATCTGCTAAATCTCTAACAGTACACTTAGCATCAGGCAAGTAGCGCTGTAAATATTCGCAATATGTGATGCTATGCGTCTTGGAGAGTTTCCTTACAGAATTCTGATAGACATCATGAAGATGTAAATGCCTCTTTAAATAAGAGTTCATCCATGCTTCTAACATAGGGTACTCCATGGCATTGATCTGAGTGGCATGCATGCGGATACGGCTGTTGATATCTGCACGGCTTAATTCCAGAAGGCTAGTCTGCAATCAAATATACCAGTTAATGAAATGAAGAACATTCTTGTGGAACAAAGAAATAAGATACATAAAACTTCATAAAAACTTTGTAGATACATTATAACTGATGATGGTTTTCCACAATTTTCATTGGTATATTGATAGTAAAACAGGGCAATCCTATAATATGTATGGATAAGAATAATTGGATAATTATTTTTACAGAATAAGAACAATGAAATAAGCATGAAAATGCATATTAAACAAAAACTAATATTCATAAAGAACCATCAGACCTTTTTAATGAAATATGAAAGAAGTGTAAAGCAAATTATTTGAATTATCTGCCTATGCATAGATCTTTTACAACCAGATTTTTTTAAGCATAAGAAACTCATTCTTATGGTAACTAAACAGAAAATCTGTTATAAAAGAAAAGACAATAAAATGTTAACCCTTTTTCCTCAAGAAGCTTTTAACAATGTAGATACAGTAAAAGACTGCTACAAAATTGATGAAAAATCAGCTACAGCTGACCACACATCAAAAATTTCAAACAATTATGAGTGCTTCCCATCAAAGTCAATAGATATTCAAGAAATAAATTTTGTATGTATAGAAATTTTAACTTACATCTCTGAGAGACAAAAACTTTGGTCATCAAATACAAATGCTCTTAAACATATCTTTTGTCTCTTCTCTAATATTTTATTTCTGTTAAAATTGTATTGTGGAACCTTCCAGATTAAATGGGTATGCCACCTCTCTATAGATAGACTCTTCATTTAAGATTGTCTCAGTCAGTTTTTTGCAAGTGCCTCTGTGACCTAGAATTTATCTACTAGGTAATATTCTTCCTGAAAATTGTTGTTTGCAATTTTAATCTTTAACATAGGTAGCAGAGCATAGTTATGGGGTCTTCTAATAGGTTTTCATCAAAATGACCACTTTAATTAGAAAATCAGTTAAATTATCAGAGTTGAAAATGGGATATTTCTATATGGAGTTAACTAACTGAATAATACCAAAAAAGAGTTAGTGAAGCACTGAGTAAATTATTTGAAAAAGTTAAAAATGTCAATATATTACTGGGAAACCTTGGTGGCTTATTTTTGCCAGATGAAGACAGGAGGCAGATACCACTTTGTATATGTAAAATGATCTTTTTTGTAATAGTTATTAACTAATTAATGTTTATTCCAAGATAAGAATTAACATCAGTTGACTTAAGACCATAGTTATTTTAGCTTTACACTTTAAAGAGCAATGAGTTAAATTGTATGTTAGACAATGTCAGACAGTGGTTGATAATTCAACAACACCAAGATGCATCAGTTGGATGAAGCATTTAATATAAAAATAATGACCATGTTAGCTGAAAGTCATTGAAAGAATGGTTGATGCTGTTATTGGTAACATGATGAGTAAGATTCTTGCTGATATTAATGTTGCACTCTTTTGGGATGTATCTACTTGTAATACTTAATCAGATTTTTCTAGATTTTTATTGAATCAGTTTGTTTTTGAATTCAATCCTGAAATTCTAGACATCTAATAAAGCCTCTTCCCTGTATGGGAACAATTGTCTTTATCAATTGTTGTTAGATATACTTTAAATGACATAATACAAGAATTTCTTTGTGGTGAATTCAGTGAGAAAATAAATCATTTATTAAAAAGTATCATCCAATGTACTCCAGCTGAAACTTTTACAAATACTGATGAAGCATACTGTAAAAGAATTCTTAGTAAAGAATGGCATGAATGGAAACTGTTGGAAAGTTAGTCATAGTTCATTATGGAGGTATATATGTTCTTGTTCACACTTGTTGCTTAGAACTAGATGTTAATCATGATTTCTCTGCTAAATGTGACTCATGTAGAGTTTCAAATTGCAATAAATAGTAAAATAATTCTGCAGAACATCATTACTCATTAGATTATGATTATGGGGACAACAATGATGCAGTTCAAGTTGATGAAGTGGAAAGCAATGAAGAACAATTGAATGAAAATAAAGTGACAGTTGGACAATGGTTTCAAGGAATATATTTTGAGATTTGTGATTACAGCTCTGGTAATATATTGAGATAGAGAAGCCACTGAAAAATATAAGCACTGTCACAATATTAAATATGATTATGATGTCAGATTTGATTTGATTGCTTTTAATAAATTTAGTAAATTGAGAGTGGTAGCTAATGAAGAGAAATGCCACTGCTGTTCAATGCGGATAGAGTGACAGCTGCAAAGAAAAAAATGAAGAACTCAATTGATATATTTGCTCAAGTAGAGCATGAAGGTCAGAATGCAATATTTGTAGGTTGGGTTGTGTCTGAAAAAGTAAAAGATGGTGTAGTGATGGTAAAATCCAGACTTGTAGCAAGAGGCTATGAGAAAGGTACAAACAATATTTGCAAAGATTCTCAAATTTGTTCCAGAGAAGCAGTTTGTATAGCACTTTCTTTGACTTCTAATTAGTGGATATGTCATATTGTTGATATGAAAGTTGCATATTTACAAGGTGACAAAATTAAATGAAAAATTTATCACCAACAACTCTGCCACCTGAATTTTTTTTATGGAAAACTGTATATGGATTGTGATATAGCTAGAGCATGGAGTCAGAAATTAATTAATATGCCTTTTTGTGAAAATATGTTCCCTGGATAATTCCCTGTTTTCCTTCCACAACAATGACAAATTTGAAGAAATAATTTGCATTTATGTGGATGATTTTCTTTGGAATAGTACAAATGTGTTTGAAAAAAAATGTACTATTGATAAGTTAAGAAATATGTTGTTGATCAAAGTTCTCTAGTGTGAGTTTTGCCTGTGTAGAAAAGTAAAGCTTGGTAGTTATGAGTCAGCACTCAGTTGCATTACCAGTTGAGTTACCAGTTGAAGTGAGATACAGAACCAAGAAAGGAGAGATTTTATAGACATTGGAGCATTCCATTACACGTATATGGTTAAATCCATTCTCTGGACAGTGATTAGTTACTGGCCCAGCAAGTGGATATATTGGTACATATATATTCTGACTTGCTTCAGTCATGTCTCATTGTCTGTATTGAGTTACAGCCCGTTTTATTTTTGTCTGCCAGCTGGACGCTAGCAGGGGCTGCTGAGCCAGTAAGTGTGGTTATTATTGTTGTTTATTCTGCATGTTAGAGCAGTAACTTATACATTTATTAATATCTTTTAAATATAGTGGATTTAATATTATTTTTGTAAATGATAGTTTAACAAGGGACCAACTTCAGCATGTATAATCTCTATCACCTATTCCTATCAGTCATCTGTTTAGGAAACAAGTGAACTATCTGAAACAGAAGAAATGCAATAAATCCTGGATGAGTCACCTACAAATACCAGCCCCAATATCATTTTTGACAGCTGTGACCAAAAATGAAATAAAGTAACCAATAGAATAGTCCCTGTGACCTTGAAGCTGTTTTTTTTCCAGATATTCAAAGTATAAAATCTTATTTCCTTGAGGTCTTCTTTAATGGAATTTCACAAAGGAACTGTATAATTCTTTTGAGGGAGTCAGAAAATTGTTGCCCAATCTAGAGACAACAAGGAAAAATAAAAAGGGTACTAAAGTCAACCTTGCTTACAGAAACAATGGCATTGCTTGACTGATGAGACTGTCAAATATGTCACCAGTATAATAAAGGATGTGTTAGGATGTCCTGAATTAAAAATGTATAATAAAATTGTTAATAAAAATCTCGTGAAGGCATTGTATTCTTTTAAAAATGTAGAATATATAGGGTTTTGATTTGATTAGGCAGTGATAAAGACATGTTAAATAGAGGAGAGATAAACAGTGTAACATGAGTGGCAACCTCTGAACCGACTGAAAAAAGGAGTGCCAACAGAAAAATTAAGAGCTACTATCTGTAGGAATAAACAGTTGTTTAATAATATTCCTATTAGAAAAATGAGAATTATTAAAACTGTATCATAAAACCTTCCAAAAGGCTACTTTAGTTTTAAATGGACACTTCATTTAAAACTGTAGAAATGAGCATGTGTTTCCTGTCCCAGTCTTTTACAATAACCTTGTGAACTAGGAACTATATGCTTGTTAATATTCTTCTTGAAAATTATTGATTGTCATTTTAAGAATAAGGATAAATTCATTGCTTTTATGATGCATAAATGAAACTCTTTTTGCCATCAAAGCAGTGGAAGCACATGTAATTCTCATTAACTTTTAAATTCTATTGTTCATTTTATTCAATAAAATTTCTTTGCCAACTTTTTGTTCACCTATTTCTCAATGAATTCAGAAACTTCCATAAGGAAGAAACAACTTTTACAATTATGTTGAACTTCACCTGATAGGAACAACTCAGTTTCTCTTATTTTACACTAATATTTCCATTATCAAGATGAAAACTTATTATTCAGTCTGTGCCCTTCATACTCATTAGACTTAACTGCATTCAACTTTTTCTTGTTTCCAAAACTGAAACTTTATCTCAAGAGTAAAATTTGAAGACATCAAAGAGACTAAGATAAATATGACAATTCAACTTCAAAAAAGAAGTTTCAGAAATGTTTCTATAAATAGAAAACTTACTTGAATATGTGAATTGAATGCTAAAGAGACTATTTTTTTAAAGCTTTCATTCTTTCTTGGTAAATATGGCTTCAGTCCCAGTACTTTTGAACACATCTCATATTGTAAATTTTTATCACAAGAAGAGTTTATGTAGGAATAATCATATAGGATGACAATATTTGGTTAATGAATAAACAAGGGAACTTGAGAATTTACATTCTAATAATAACCAGAATCAAATTAAAAACATGAAATACGTATGAAATGAGCTGTAGAAAATAAATTTGAAAAATTATAATTTTATATAGTTTCTTAAGTCATACAAGAAAAATAAAAAATTTTATGAAGGAAAATTATACATTATTTGAAAGAACTATAAGAATAATATGAACTGTATTTTAGAGAGGCAATGATAAAGATTATAATGTATTCATGAGGATAAAGTCATAACATTGGGATTTATAACAATAATTTACCTTATCTTTCAACTTCAATTTAATTAAAATAAACTGTACAAAAGACCCAAAAAAATATTGTTTTTGTTTCAGAATGAAAATTACCTATTTTTCTTATAAAACTACAAGTGTCATTTAAAAAGTTGTTGGCCTTACCAAGAAAGGAGAGCCAGAGCTGAACATTTTTGTTGTGGTGACACACTAACACTTCTTATAACACTAGAAAAACTAATTCAGATTTCTGTCTTAATTTCTGTACAGGTGAGGCTCATACAAAAGTGAGAAGTGGTAACAAAATCTGGTTGAAGCTTGGAACTTTTTGAATGATCCTTTTATATATCAAAATCATAAAATGTAAAGCTAACTTTTTTTTGGTGTATTACAAGCCAGAGACACACATGAACATTTGAATCTTATGGCATTCTTTATATGTATGAATGTATACATTAAAACAAAAAAAAAATAATAAAAAGATTATATATAGATAGTCACAGAAAAAACAAAAAAACTTACAATATCTGTATAATAGCCAAGGGCTTGGAAGGACTCTCTACGAAAAAGTTTCTCACTAAATGCCGACGTCAAGTAGATAAACAGCAACATCAAAAGACTAATTATCATCTTTGGGACAAACATTGTTTTAAGGATCTGAAAATGAGGAAAGATGAAAGTAATGGATATAATTCTAGTTTCATAAAAGCTTTACATTCTAATAATTTTTGTAGTAATATCAATGAAGTTCTTATATATATATATATATATATATATATATATATATATATATATATATATATATATATATATATAAAATAAAAATTGATTCAAATAATAAACAATGGAATAAGAATCATGATGAAAACTTATGTTAAGTGAATAGATTTCAGTTTGACTGAATTATGATAGTGGCTTTATGTAGAACATTTTAATTGGAGTAAAAAGCAGATTTAAACAATTTAACAATTTATTTAAAATGAATGAAAAAAATTTTTTTTGAATTCTAGCTGTCCAAATATGTATATCAAACAGATTATCTTTTATTTCCAATAAAAACAAAGGGTACACTTCTGAATATATTTAAAGTACCTCTCTATAACACTTGCAAGATTTGGCATATAAAGATTTGGCATATATTTTAGATTAGATTTTAGACTGATTTGAATTGCTAAACTCATCAGAATTTTGAACAACATATGTCACTGGTAGACCAATAAAAGGTCTTTTTTCCAACTATACGCATTTAAAGAAAACTTTTTTGGGTTTCATAGAGCTAAAAACTGTTGATTTAATTGATAATATGCTAACAATGTATCAAAGAATGGGATGCCAGACATCTCTAAAAATGAGCATTTCTTGCACTCGCATCTCAATTTTCAAATATGGATACCATCAGTGATGACCTTGGAGAGATTGATATAACTAAACAATACATTTTTTATATAACTAAAAAAGATTTTGTTTTATCAATAGAATTCATTGATTTAATTAAACAATACTTTTTTTTAGTATGTGATGTAAAAAAAAGAAAGAAAGATCCTATTTTAAAGACATTGTACTGTAAGTTATGGTATATCAGTTAAAACATTTACCCAATTTTTGATAGCAGATGAAATTTCAACCATATCATTGCTTTATATTGGCATTGCATAAAGATGTGCAATGTCATGAAAAAATTATACAAATTTAAACAAAAACACCTTTGCCAGTTGAAACAGTTTATATTTGTTAAATGAAAAACAGGAAATAAAAAATCCCACAGACAATATGCATGCAGACAAATAAGGGTGTAACTTACCAATTGTCCGATTGGAGGCTTTATTAATAGCTAAGTTACACCCTCAGATTAACAGAAGGTTAGAATTAAATACTGAATATATCATTAATTAACATGCACATTTTAAATACATATTTAAGTTTAAAAAAAAATGAAATTGATTAGTAAAACTGAAATCACGTCTATTCTGCATGGTGTTTAAACACTCCATATGGCACCATGGTTACAACACCCAACATGGCATTCTAACACCTCATGTGACACCATGTTTACAATATCCCCTCAAAATTTGAAAATCCAACATTGTGTTCATTTAAAAAAGTCTCAGATGAAGTTTTTACTTTGAAATTAATTAGACTCAAATAATTATTACTTCACATTACAATAGCCCTCTAAATTAATACTGTGATGTGGTATGCTATAAGAGAGAGAGTGAAGGGGAGGTCAGTACCCTTACACCTTTATTTGAATCAACAGGCATTAAGACTGACAGTTAAAATGGTAGGGGAAAGAAGGTCAAGCTATCTACACTCTATGATCTGTAGTCTGTTGAACGAAAGAAGTCTAGGTCAATCGAGTGGTGTGACATGACAAGGTGGTGGAAGAAGAAAATCAAATGATTGGCCTACATGCTCTTTGTGCCAAAAAGACCATCACCCGTTAGAGAAATTTGAAGAAATTTTAGTTTGGATACAGCCAGTGTCAGAAGTAGATTGCTGAGGTCACCCAGCTCTGGGAAGGTCATTCACCCATAAACAGGAGAGAAAGAAATCTGAAAGATTGAAAACCCGTCAAAGATAAGTACAACTCAAATCGTTTTCCTTCTACTATTCTTAAACATTGGAAAGTTATATGTATTGAGAAAAAGAGAGACTGTAAAGGTTCTATTTCACCAATAATTAAATTTATTGAATGAATACTACTACAAGCATCAGTCCAGCGACTTAGACACTTTTACTCAAGCAAGAGAAAAAGAAAGAAAGAAAAAAGAGAAAGAAGAAAAAAGGACTGTTGAGAGACATTTTTGTTTGATATTTCCTGTTGGCTTAATATTGCCGATATCTAAAAAGAAGAACGAAAAGAAAAAAAGAATTGTTTCTTAAATCTCATCATTATTTGTTTGTTCGTCAATTTTTAAAATTTGGGTATATTTTAAATGCACTCTTGTGTTGAAATCTTTTGGTTGTGTTATTTCATCTGTCAATTTGAGTTCTTTTACATGTATCTTGTCTTAGCCTCATGCTGCCTTCATTAATTCTCACTAAACGTCTTATTGCCTCCTTAAAACATTACAAGAGAATTTTAGAAATCTGTCTACAATTAATTTTATCTAACCTAGAAATTTGCTCTTCTGTGATCTGAGTGGGTAGGAAGACAAAGGACTTAGTGGTGTATGTGAAAGTGAATTGGCACCCCCTTACCAACGTCTGAGGTCAGTCTAGCCCCAAATTAACCTCCACATTATTTGTCTGTTTATCATACACCTGAAATAGGAGTCTTGACCGGGATTTATTTTGTGGAGTTTCAAGTGCCAAACTGCCCTTGATGTTACATGCGCATAAAATGGGTTCTCGCCCTGGGATAATTATTTATGCAATGTTACAATACAATACAATAAATTAAAAGTAACAGTAGATATAATAAATCTGGAATTTAATTAATGCTATACCAGAATCCAAGTCTATAAAGGAAAAACATTTTAAATATACATTTATATTTGAAGATTGATGTATATTAATAGCAATATATCATGCAATCATCGAAAGTTATATTGCAAGTAGTGATTATAATTGTGTGTGCTTGCATGCACACAATAAATAGTCAGTAGGACCACCACATTATAACAGAATGAATGAATTAAAAAATGTCCTACCTCAAAGTTTTGGTGGTGACAGAACAAACAACATTCATACAAGAAGCAATGATAAACAAGACAAGTTATGGTTTTGGAACATGGTAACTAATCTATTTATTCAGCATGGCTGTTTTACAGGAACTGAGAGCTCATGTGCCCTCCAGCAGTTCTTAGTCAAAGGGAGATAATTAGTTCATTATCTACAAAGAGTGCAATTTGCAACAGTTATAATGCAGTAATACAGTTTTTTTTTATTCCTTTTCACCATCAAGTAATCTGAATCTAAAATGTGTTTCTTTCAGGTTTTTTAATGCAACTTTTCAGTTAATTCTTTCAACAAGTTAAAAGAAGAAAGTTTAAATTATTTTATTTTGGAGAAGAAAACTATTTCCAGATTAACTAATTAGTTTAAATAATAGATAAATGTCAATACAAAATTAGCAGGCATTCTTTTTAGATTCTAAGTGGAAATTATTTTTTGAATTATCATTAATGAACATTGGATTTGTTTGTCAAATCTATTTTTAATAAATTCGGTAACATTTATAGAAGAAATAAAATGAATGTATTAAAGAAGAAAATCTTATCTATGTGTTCTCTTTGGTTTATACTTCAAAATTTCTATTTAGCATTTCTGAGGAATACTAGATGCAAGCACAGACCTTTTTGTTGCTCTGAGTTAAATTTGTGAGTTTCTTCATACACAAAACAGTTTGCAATTGCAAGTGTTTTTATAAGATAGTAACTAAATGAATTTTTGAAAGCTTGTAATGATGAAAATGTTAAAAAGAATAGCTTAAGCACTGAACTCAGAAAATTTTTCTTTGAAAAAAAAAAGGTTAGAAAAATTGCATTCAGTTAAAAATCATTTTTAAAGCATGTACCACATTTATAATGGTGTAACAAAAATTCTTTTTTAAAACTTATTATCAAACATTATTTGATAGCCCTAATGCTAAATTATTATCACATTTGAATTAAAAACAGAGATATAAGACTAGTTTTTTCTGTGATAAACATTACACACCAAGAGACTCCATTACAATTATAGGCAGTTCTTTAAGCTAAAGATGACAAATAATTATGTAGTATTATTGCTTCATTAAAACTAAATGTCTTACCGACTAAAAATAAAATAAAGCTTTGGGTTGGTTCAGTTTTTAAAATAGGATTGTGTAGGATAATACCATAAATAACTTCATGTGTACATGTGTACACAATATAATTAAAAGATTATATATATATATATATTGGCATGCATTACCTCTGGATATCTTCTTTAATTTTTTCAGGAGTAAAAATTTTGTACATGAATATAAAATCTGCAGCAAAAGTAGGATTGAGGAAATATCTTGTTTCCATCTGTTGTAAGAAGCAGATGAAAAATGAATCCAGTTAAATAGGAGTGTTGCTTGAGGATAATGAGTACTTACACAGGATAGAATTGAAAAAAAAAAAAAAAAATAGAAATGAGTCTCTTCATTTTTAAATTAAAAAAAAATAGGTAAAGCATATTAAAAACATAGAAAAAAGTTTGTAAAAATATTCAGGAAACTTAAGAGAAGGAAGTAAATGAGAATTATCAATAGAATCATACAACCATTTCTACTGTCTAATAAAAATAATGTATATTATAATCTCATTTCGCATGAAAAAGTTTTATTGAATCATGTCATTTATAATATTTTTAAAAGCAATTGTAATTGCTTGAATATTAAAACATAAAAATAGTGACAGAATCAAAATGATAAAATCAACAATAATAATAATGATAGATAAAGACGTGAACACATACATTCAAATGTTATGCCCTGTGATACTTAAGATATGGATCATTCCATTTTCATTGGAGTAAAGAATAGGAAGAAAAAGGATACACTAGACACAAGAGAAAAAAAGAAAGCAAATAAAATAAGAAAGAAAGAGAGAGAGAGAGAGAGAGAGAGAGAGAGAGAGAGTGAAAGGAGAAAAATAATAAGACTATTCATTAAATGCTTGTTTTCTGCTTCAATCGAATAGATGAAAGAAGAATGTATTGAAAAACAAAGAAAAAAGATAGAGAAAGAAATAGAAGAGATATATGGACAGAAATAACTGGGTGGGAAAGATGATTCATTGGCAATTGTACAAGTAATGAAAATTTTACCATACAGACAAATGGTATATATCCAAATCAGAATCAGTCTTGGAAAATAAGACTCACAGAATTCTCTGGGATTTTGAGATAAAATGGATTGCCCAATCCCAGCCAGAAAAGCAGCCACAAAAAGAAACGTATTCATCAACAAGTGGACTTTGCCATTCTAACAGGTTAAAATAAAGGAAAGTGAAAAACTATCTAAGTACCTCAACCTTTCCAGAGAACTAAAAATGGAGTAGAATATGAATGTGACAGCAATACTAATTATAGTTTGAGCTCTTGGGACAATCCTGAAGAAGCTGGAAAAAAGGATTGGAGTAACTAGAAATCTTAGAAGAATTGAGACAGTCCAGATCACAGAATCGGTTAGAATATTTAGAGGAGTCATACAGAACTGAAGAGACTCACAGTCACTTGAATTTTATTGAAAACCTCAAGTATTTAATAGTGTGAAAAACTAACAAGGAGTTTGGAATTAAAAAAAAATAGAGAAGCAACTGAAGGAATAGAATTTCCCAATCAAGAAAGCATTTGCACACTTGGAGAAAAACAACAAACCAAAAATAGTGTCTGAATACTTGGAAGAGTCTAAGGGGCTGAGGAGATTTGCCACAACTTAGATTTGAGTGAAAACCACCAATTACTATTGGTTTAAGAAATATTAATAATGACTGGAAAGAGAGAAACAAGTGAATGAACAGAACTGCCCAATCAGGAGAGCATCAAAACATTTGGTGAAAAAAAACTACAAATATATGGGAATATTAGGGTGCATATCATCAAGCAAATGGAGATAAAATCAAAAGTAAGAAAGGAGTACTTCAAAAGAACAAGAAAACTTCTTGAAACCAAACTGTAGCAGAAATCTAATCAAAGGAATACCTGAGTAGTCTCCTTTGTAAGATACTTGGAACCCTTCTCGAACATGATGAGGGGAACTCAAAAAATATGGTTCATAAAATAAGAAAATTGATGATGATGCAAAAGACCTTACACCCAAGAGATGACACAGATTAGATGTGAAAAGAAAAGGAAGAGAATAAAGACTTACCAGCCTCAAGGATTGTGTTGATGCAACAATTCAGCAACTCAAAGAATATACAAACAAGAGCAAAGAGTGGTTGATTAAGGCAGCCAGTAACAGAAATAACATAAGGACAAAAATGAAAACAATCATAAAATCTAGAAAACAAAAATAGGAAGAAAAACAATATGGACACTTTAAGCAGCAAACTAAAGAAATTACATTTGAGATGACCTAGATATGGCTATGAAGAGTCAACCTGAAGATATCAATAGCAGCACAAAATTATGCAATAAAGACTATTTACATCAATGTTTAAACATTGATGATATGTAGGAGATTAGCAAGTGTAAGTTATGTGGTTATAAAGATGAAACAGTTAATCCCATAATAAAGGAATGTGACAAACTGGTACTGAAAGAATACAAAACCAGGTATGTCTGGACAGGAAAGGTGATTCATTGGGTATTGTGCAAGATACTGAATGTTGACTCTTCTGATAAATGATATATGCACTTAACAGAATCTGTCTTTGAAAATGAAATGCATAAAATTCTCTAGGACTTTGAATTAAAAATGGATCATCCAATCCAAGTCAGAAGACAATACCTAATCTTAATTAACAAGGAAAAAATAATTTGTTATCAAGTGGATTTTGCCATTCCAGCAGACCACAGAATGAAAAAAAAAAAGGTGAAAAACTGGACAAATACCTGAACCTTGCCAGAAAGCTAAAAACGTTGGGGCAGGTAAAGGTGATACTCATCATAGTTGGAGCCTTTGGAACAGTTCTCAAGAACCTGGAAGAGAGACTGAGTGAAGTGGAGATCAGAAAAATAATCAAGACCATCCAGACCACAGCACTACTAAAATCAACTAGAATACTTACAAGAGTCAAAGAGATCTGATGAGAATTTTTTGAAGTATCTCTTTGTAAGTTTTCATCATAACATTTTATTTTTTAGATTTTTATCATAATGCATCAATAAGAAATGAATTTATAAAATTCACTGCAATTTCTGAAAAGATTAAAGACAATTTAAATAAAATCTCAGGACAAACATGCATATGTATAACTTACCAATATAAATAATCTAATGCATGCATAAGGGGAAAACCAGAGTAGATTATTATATTCTTCAACTTTTAAAACTGTTTCAACATTTGGACAAAGGTATTTTACATAAGAAGTGAATTTGCTTACAGCATGACAACATCGTTTTTTTGTAGACTTGCAACAAGTGCTGGGCTTTCGATGGGCATTGTCAACAGATGGTAATCCTCGGTCTGTAAGGAAAGAAAGACTTCTAAGAATCAACAAAGTAAGCAAAATTATATATAAATGAATTGAAAGTTAATAAACTATACTTCAAAACAGATTTTCCGATATTTTGTAATCTCAGCATTAATCCTGCCAATATTTCAGAAAACAAATCTCATTGTTGGAATGTGTGGCATATTAAATGTTAATACAGAGAATAAACTTGTGAAAAAGGGTTTTAGTTTCAAATAACTCACAAATGATTGGTATCAAGTCTCAAGTCAATAAATATAACTTCATCCAGTTCAGTATTTAATCCAGCAAAGTCAAAGCTCAAAATAGGCAAATCCAAATTGGCAAGATGTTACTTCCTTGCAGGAAATGTCACATTAAATAGCTCGCATGAGTCAGGCATTTTTATTAATTGTAATTAGAAGATTCTTTTTACCCAGAATGCAATGTTGATGGGTATTTATTTCAAACAGAAAATTGTTTAAGGCTTATACGCAAGAATAATCCAACAATCATAAATAAACTAGTATATTATTTTCTGAAATTAAAAAAGATATTAGTTGTGATAAAACATAACTCTATGGAAAAAATGTAAAAAAAAATGCTTAAAATTAAAATATGATAAGCTTTTATGAATAAATTATTTTACATTTCAATTAGTCTGTCTGACCTCTTTAAGCAAAAATTAATTAGTATTATAAGTCAAGAAAAAACAACAATAATGATTAAGATAAAAGATAAAAAAGTAGAGAAGAGATCTGTCATAAGGAAATCAGTTATCAATATTCTTTATACCCGTGCCATATAGATATTACTGCAATAAATAATGTCTATACTCCTTTGTCTTTCTTTTGGTAACTCTTAAAATACAACTTTTTATTGGAATATTCCTCAACTGAATATTTCTTTAAAGAAAATTAACATAAAATTTATTCTGTACTTAAATTATAAAAAATTCATAATTCTATTTTATTTAAAATTTTTTAAAAGATTTTCTAGCAAGTATATATCAGTTAATAGGGGTGTTCATCATGTAATGATTAATGTCATAGGAAATGGAAATGGCTACCTGAATTCAAATCCTGAATGAGGCTGTTTGCATTTCCCATGGTGCTAATACTCTTTAAATTATGAATCTAGCTATTCTCCCTCCAGCCATGGGTAAATAGTAGAGCAGACAGGGCTCTTTAACTTTAGTATGGAAAGCCAGGCTTGAAGGAAAACTCTGAACTCAAACCAGTTGTTGATTTATAGAGAGATAGGCTCCACCAGGCTATTCCTGCCCAAGACATGCCACATGAATAGCACCCCTATGACCAAACCATGTTACAGGATCAGAATAAAATATCAGTTGAACATTTTTCTAAGTATAAAATAAATATGCAGATCAATAATCATTTAAGACTTCAATGAAAACAAAAAACAAAAAATCAAACAAAAACTGATGTGGTTAAGAAAAAGAGACAAGCTACTTTATGATAGTCATAATCATCAATGTTTGTAAAAGATCCTGGCAGCTTTTATGAAAATGTATTTTTCAAGTTTTTCCCAGAACTAAAAATTCTACCACTTTAATTAGAAGCTTTGAATAAAGTAAAGAGAATAATGACAGCTGTAATTAATAATATGCAAAACAACAATATTCACTTTCCTAGGGTATTTCACAAGTTCACAAATACAAGTTGTTAAAAAAAAGATACTTGGTTAATTCTAATAAAATACAAACCTTTACCTTCTCTGCAATCAACATAGACAGGATAGCCATACAGCAAGAGGCGGGTTGTTCTCATAATATTCACCATCCGATGTAAAAACCACATAACATCAATTATTACCATAATCCCAACAAAGGTATAAAATATCTGGTTACTACTGGACTTTTTAGATGAGTTTTCAATGAACTCAGTCATGTTACGATGGCCCACTGAATGTTTCCGTTCTGTATAAAACCAGAGATTGCGTGTGTAGTTGGTTGGTTCAGATTTGTTTACAGTAACCTCGGGAAAACCTGTGATGGGAGTGGTTCTTTCTTTGAACACCTCATCAAAACGAGGTAGCTTCGGGATGGATAACAATAATCCTGTAATGATAACAATTTAAAATCATAAGGGTAAATGAAGATACAAATAAAAATTGGCACCAAAAACAATACATCTTCTTACCTTTCTTCCAACAAATATAATTCATAACAATTGATGACTCTTGACAGAAACACAACTTTACTATTATGCAAAGTATGACCAATCCATCATAACACATTGGGAGCTCTTGAATGGAATGATATAAATTACTACACATTAGTCACAACAAATCAATAAGATTAGCTTCTGCCTGAGTTTGTCAAGTGTCAGTTGTTAAAGTAAGAAACTGTACCCATTTTATACCTTTCTGTGAACACTATGTCTTTTAGATTATTGATACTCTTGAAATATTTGGCTTAACACATCTTTAATCAGGTAGGAAACTATTTCATGTACTGTTTTTCTTAGTCTTTTCATCACTTTCAAAAATTTTTGAGATCAATTTTGTTCCTCACAAAAAATGTGCATCAAAACAAATCAACCTTTTCTGTTAAAAAAACAAAAAAAAAAAAAACATGAAATATGAATAACATAAGCTGCAATAAATAATTTTTTTAAAAATCATCATTTAATACAATTTTTATGGTCATACAAGAAAAATATAAAATTTCATGAAAGAAAATAACACATTAGTTTAACTAGCTATGAATTAAAATGAGAATAATATGAACTGAATTTTTTAAATTTTTAACAAAAAATTCAAAACTAGAGCTGACAAAATAGCAGGGAATTATTCTTTGTCACCTTAGAAGAACTATGTTCCCTTGAATTATAAAAAGTATCACAAAGAATTATTTTGTTTCACATACTGTTATCTTTTAACCATAATTTATTTCATATCCCTTTTCTCTTTCAACCATAGTTTACTAATCAAACATTTTTATTTTTTGAATGTTTCTTTTGCTTTGACATGAAGTTATTGAAAACCAAATATTTAAGTGTTAAAAGATTTAAACATTTAAAGACCAGAATAGAATTGGCTTTTGTCCACTAATTTAGTTTATTGTAGATTGATGGAAATTAGATATTATTATTAAAAACACTGTTCCTAGTTTCCTAAACTGAGAACCAATACTTAATCCTTTTGGTGTGGTTCTTCTGGCAACAAATTTAATGACTGGAATGCACTTTTGACCATAAAATAAAAAAGCTTGCAAATAAAATATTTATTGGAGTTTCACAATTACAATACACTATTGAAATCAGGGGTTATATCACTCTTGTGCATTTATGAGACAATTTTTTTTTCACTAATACTTCTAAAAACAACTTAACTTTTAGAAGTAATAAATTTTGTTTGATATTAGGGCCTGAATATATTGAACAAGGGGGACTTTCTGTGAGTATATTGCATAAAATCCAAGATTTTATGTTAGGATTAGGGTTGTTGACTAAAGTTACATCTCACCTCTACAGATTAAGAATATTTGGGTTACTTGAGTTGCTCTCTGCACCAAAAAGTCTAAACAGAACCTTTTAATGACGTTCATTAAGAATTAATATTAGGATCATGCACTATTTCTGCTTTCTCTAGTGTGTTCTCCAACACAATGATTAAAAGACAATTCCCCTTTTGAATTGATAATACCTCTATTTTCCTCTATAAGAACAATTATACATTTGGATTTTTTTTAGCACAGTGAATTGCAAGGCATACTCCTCTTTCGAGGGTGTATCCTCCAATCACCGAATTGTCACGGCAAAAATACGACTGAGCCTATGAAAGAATGCCACACGAACAACGATCACCATACACTGTGACTGGGCTCTTCTTAACAACAAGGATATTAGAGATAAATATGTGTTAGCATTAAGAAACAAATTAGATGCACTGCAGGAGAAAACAGAAATACACCCACCGAATGATGAATATGAGAATTTTGTCAATGCCCACCTAGAAGCTGCAATGAAATACATACCAACAAAACTTAGAACAAAATCTAGAGTCCCATGGGAGACATTAGCAGTTAGAGAAAAACGTGCAGACATGAAAACTGCCTCCAAATGCAATAGGAAGAACCCAATGAACACAAATGACCTGAAACTAAAAAAGGCACAAAATGAATTAGCAAGCATATACCTAAAAGAACAGACTGAATACATACAAAATCAGATAGATAAGATTAGAGACTCAGTGGAAGATAGGCAATCTAGGATAGCGTGGCAAACGATAAACAAAGCGAGCAGAAGGAAGAAAACAACCAAAGCTAAACTGAAAGCTACAGACCAACAAGAAAGAATAAAACTGTGGAAACAGCATTTCGAGAATCTACTAGGAAACCCACCAAAAGTTACACATGAACCAAACATGAGAATTATTTGTAAACAATTAGACATTAAACTAGGACCATTTACTCAAGAAGAACTCGACTCAGTACTTAGAAAAATTAAGAATAGAAAAGCCACAGGGCTTGATGAAATTCCTCCAGAAGTATGGAAGACCACACAATTTGACGTCATACTGCTCCGACACTGTAATGCAGTTTATAATCAAAATCCGATAGACAGATGGATGAAGGGATGCATCTTCCTTTTACCAAAAAAGGGTGACCTCAGATTAGCCAAGAACTATCGAGGTATAACACTTACATCCACAGCAGCCAAAATATACCATGCTCTTCTACGAAACTGCATAGAACCCAAAATTGTCAACATTCTTAGGAAGAACCAAAATGGCTTCCAGAGAAATAGATCCACGACCTCACAAATATTGACTATCCATAGAATCCTTGAAGGCGTATAGGCAAAAAACCTACAGGTGACAATACTATTTGTCTACTTTACCAAGGCCTTTGATTCCATTCACAGAGGGAAGATAGAACAAATTCTACTCGCACACGGCATACCAAAAGAGAACGTCGCAGCCATAATGATCCTCTATAGAAACACCGAAGTGAAAGTACATTCTCCAGATGGAGACACAGACTACTTCGACATTGTAGCAGAAGTACTGCAAGGGGACACACTAGCCCCATACGTATTTATCATCTGTCTAGACTACGTGCTTAGAACATCGATTGATAAAATCAAAGAAAATGGTTTCGAGCTGACAAAGAAAAGAAGCAGAAGGTACCCTGCAAAAACAATTACCAACACTGACTACGCCGATGACATAGCGATTCTGACAAATGCACCCGCCCAAGCCGAAACACTACTGCATAGTCTGGAATGAGCTGCCACTGGCATTGGCCTCCATGTCAATGCAAACAAAACGGAATACATGTGCTTTAATCAAACAGGCGACATTTCCACACTAGGTGGTAGTTCTCTGAAACTAGTTGACAAGTTCCCCTACCTAGAAAGCAGTGTCTCATCAACCGAAAAAGACATCAACATGCGACTAGCAAAGGCATGGACAGCTATCAATAAGCTATCGGTCATATGGAAGTCAGACCTGACTGATAAAATGAAATGCAGTTTCTTCCAAGCAGCGGACATATCAATACTGCTATATGGATGCACTACATGGATGCTGACTAAACGGATGGAGAAAAATCTTGACAGCAACTACACAAGAATGCTGCGAGCAATTTGGAACAAGTCCTGGAGGCAACACCCCCCCAAAGCAGCAGCTGTACCCCGCCTCACAAAAACTATCAAAGTTAGATGAACCAGACATGCAGGACACTGCTGGAGAAGCAGTGATGAGCTCATAAGTGATGTTCTCCTATGGATCCCTTTACATGGCTGAGCAAAAGCAGGGCGACCAGCATATAGCAGCTCTGTGAGAATACAGGATGTAGCCCTGAGGACCTGCCAGAAACGATGAATGATAGGGAAGAGTGTCGAGAGAGGGTCAGGGATATCTGTGCTGGTGGCATGACAAGATGATGATGATGATGATACTTTTGGATCAGAAAATATTTCAAACATATAGTGCTAAAATATTTTTCAAATTCATTGATCGTGTTACATTTTCAGTGAAGTACTCATGGGTAGGTCGTAATAACAAAATGAGGTTTTCAACTTTTCTCAAACAAACTAGCTTGTACCTATCTGAGCTTTGTACAAATTGTAATTATTAGTTTGTTAAATACTTGATATTTAGATTAGAAAGTATTTGTTGCTCCTATAACCTTCTATTAACAAACAAAAAAAAAAGGTTTCTTCTGTATTTACTACCTTGTGCCAGGTTTGAAATGTTTGGTTCTATTTGCATCCATTCAGCATATGGACGTGTTGGAAGAGGACTTGAATGTAGAACTTGTCGTTTTTGCTGGATATCTGAGTGTAAGTGTTTGGCCCCAGTCAACCAGCGATTTTCCATCACACTGTTATATGTCTGACGTACATTAAACTGGAGTCGTTTTTGTATTATATTCACGTAGTTGTTTAGCCGGTCCCTGAAAGAACAAATGAAATAAGAACTAAATGAATAAAAAGGTTATAAACTCACGTTTTTTTTTACCTAGCACATCTTTTATTATTTTAAAAAAGGATTTCAAGAAAAATATATGAACAATATACAAAGCTGGATCAATAAGTCTGTAGCATAACACAGAAGCTAAACTGTGATATGAAATTTTCCCTGTATACTGTTCAATCTATAAAGAAGTGTTGTATTAAGTATATTGACAAAGAAACAGATTATATTGAAAAATAAACATTTGTTGTAAAAAATAAAATCTCTTTTCATCATTTGGCTACAGAATTATTCCAACTCATGTACTTATAGCAATTACAACTTTAAAACAGAGGGTAATAAACAAACATATTATGAATAGCATTATGCAAAATCACCAAAAAAGAATGAATGATCTTATAAATTCCATAATGGCAACTGTTTAAAAGCATCTAATAATCACAAATTTGGCTCATGATTTGGTCAACAAACTGACTTCCTTTAGTGCCAATTCTATAGCTATAATTATGACTGAGGTTACTTTATTTTACAGCCTGTTTTCATAAATAACAAAAACACTGACTGTTGTGATATCTGAACTGTCAATTCAGCCATAAACATTAAACCATATGTACACAAAAGTTGTGCAGAAATTTCTAAGCCTCACCCAGATTTTAGATTTGTTGTACACTTCTCACCTTTTTATGGGTCTCATCTCCACAGAAACTAAGACAGAAATCTAGATTAGTTTTTCTAGTTTTATAAGAAGAGGTAGTGTGTTGCAACTTCTTTTTAGGTGAGGCTTAGAACTTTTTGAACGACCTGTGTGTGTGTGTGTGTGTGTGTGTGTGTGTGTGTGTGTGTGTGTGTGTGTGTGTGTGTATTTATACAAATAGGCATGTGAGTGCAGTGCAATTGCTCCTGTCATGCATGAGTTACAATATACAGGTTTTTTCCAAAAATTTGGTGTTTCAGAAAAATTGATATAATTTCATAATGAAACAATTTGATCGATTTTTGTTCACATCGACTCAAATTTTAACAGATTTTGTTGAAACAACTAAAAATTCTGTTTAATGTTTAAATGCCTTTTCTTTTCCAGTGAATGGTATTTTTATACTTAAAAATGAAAAAAAACCCATAGAATTTGGATTTGTTTCTACACATACTGTAAAAATTTGAAATCATTTTAATGAGAATTGGTCGAGTTATTGGATTATGAAATTATATTGATTTTTCTGAAATGCCTTGATTTCTCATTTTTGTCTTTATATGAGTGAGTAGAATAGAATTTATTATCCTTTTACTTTCTTATTTTTCATTTGATAATTGTTGGATAAAATAAATATTTTTTATCTGGCTACAGACATTGATACACCCACATATGTATATGTATGGAAGTATATGTGTGTGTGAGAGAGAGAGAGAGAGAGATAGTGAGAGAGATGCTTTTATTTCACTGTAAAGAAAGTAATAAGACCAATCTTCAAAGCATAAAATATCAAAACAACGTCAATTTCTAATAAAATACCATAAATCTTTCATGAAAAATGACCTATCATTACATTTATGTGTAAATGTGAAGAATGCAATTTCTATGAACTTAATTAAAGGACAACTTTGATAGCCATCAAGTTTGATTTCCTTTTATAATCAATTGCAAATAAATAAGGTATGTACTTTATAAATGTCGTTGAGGGTGACCCGAAGGCTCCCTTTTTAGTATCTACTACACTGAGGTGTAGGGGAGGGTGCTACTCCTTTCCCAGGATTGCTCCACTTCACCCTTGATCCATACCTTATATTACTGAATGTTAAGTAAAGAGGTATCAAGTACCATTTTTTAAGTCTTTGGTATGACACGACCTGGGATTGAACCCCAGTCTCCCGGACCATTGGTGAACACACTACTGGCCCCGTGGGTAGAGTGTTTATCCATGATCTGGGAGACCTGGGTTCAATCCCAGGTCACATCATACCAAAGACTCTTAAAAAATGGTACTTGATACCTCCTTGCTTAACACTCAGCAATATAAGGGTAAAGTGGAGCAATCCAGGGAAAGGAATAGTGCCCTTCCCTGCACCTCAGTGTAGAAGCTATTGTAAAGAGAGCCTTCTGGTTGCCCTCGACTATGGTCGCCAACTTTACTTTACTTACTTTATAAATAACATTTAATAATTATCTCCTTTCGGTAATTATAATGATTGGCATAAGTACAAACACTGACCTGACACTGTTAAATTGGAAATTGAATAGGAAACTGCTTTATTCTTTAAGTCAGAGCCTTTTTACACAATTGAGAAAAAACAAAACAAAACAAAACTTACAACACGTTATATTTATTGTGTTATGGCACCATACATACAGAAATTACATCATTATAAAGTAGATTCAAAAAGTTATGCGGACTCAGTGACATTAGAAAATACAATTTTGGTTATGAAAGATCAAATTGCATATTTGGGGTAGTTTGAGAAGAAGAAGAAGAAGAAGAAGAAGAAGAAGAAGAAGAAGAAGAAGAAGAAGAAGAAGAAGAAGAAGAAGAAGAACAAGAACAAGAACAAGAACAAGAACAAGAACAAGAAATATTTTTTGATAGGAGTAATTCTACTGACCTGTATACAATAATCTTTTCTAAAAATTCATCTAAAACACGACGCGTATGATTCCTGATCAAGTTACTTAGGTTCTCCTGCGACATCACTTCCTTGGCTTCTTTGGTCAAATTCCCCTTCAACTGAAGAAAAATAAACAATGCAGAAATTAAATTTCACATTTTCAAGAAGCAAAATGATAAAATAGATATGTATAAATTGCAAAAATATTATTATATTATTATATCATATGCATTTGATTACTATGGCAAAAAATTATTTAATAAACTTCCAATAGTAAATAAAATATGTTTTTACTTTTAACTGGATTTTGATAATTTAAGAAATTATATTCAAAGCAGCATTTCTTTCTGAAATTTCTGTCCAAAGTAATATTTTCACTTTTCTCAGCACAATTTAATATAAAATGAAAATTGTTTAACAAGTGATTAGCGTTACAATTCTAGGCATATTTTCATGATTTGATGTATGAATTTATTCAACCCTCTGTATGAGCAGAATGTGACCCAAGGTCAATTCTAAGTTAATTTTAACAGGTTTGAGTTCAGAGTTTTCCTTCTCCTAGACCAGCTATCTTACTAAAGTTAAAGAACCCAATCTTCCCTACAATTTTACCCATAGGTAGAGAGAGAATAGTTGGATGCTTTGATATTCACTAAATTTACTACAATGTTGCAGTCCTGCATATTAGTCCCTATGCTCCAGCAACTTCCCCAATAGCATTAAGAGAACTAAAGAACTTTATATGCTTCAATATTCACCAAATTTCTTATTTGCAAAATTAGGTAGTTCTAGAATAGATTTTAGAAGTCAAAAACATTTTATATTCTTTTATAAACAAAATGAAGTATTTATTGAGCTTAATCAGTTTATTCATCTATTATTGTAAAGTTCATAAAATTATGAAAAATTATGTAAAATAAAAAAAAAAAATTTTTTTCTTTCCTTTCTTCATTGAAAATTTTGTTAGTATAAATATTCATAACTTAGAATAATTTAATATCTGAATGCATTATTAATATAGAAATGTTTACCAGTGTAACATGTGAAAATGGCTTCTTGAAAGGTAGAATTTTTATTTTCCTGATTAAATCGCTGTAATCATTCCTGATGTTTTACTTATCAGTTGTGCTTCAACAACATTTTCTATCATTTGGCTATATCCATTTTATCCATGGTTATTTCATTTATTTATTTTGCATTGTTCAATGCTTATGAATTTGATCTGTCACATTTATGGCCTAATATTTACTGTTTAGAAAGCATTAAAATTAAATTCATGAAAATCTTATAATAATCGATAAAAATCATACACATACATATTAGGAGTTTATAATGTATTCATACCTCATTGAGACCTTGTGCTACTTTCATCATTTGTTCCTCACAAACACCCTTTGTTTGATTAGCAACTGCATGCTGACGTTCCAGCTCGGTTTGCAAGTATAGTTTCATTGTACTCATCTCTAGCTTGGTCAGGCTGGACTTGACTATAGACAGCTGATCGTACTGACTTAGGAAGCTAAGAGGATCTCTAGATACATAAAAAAAACAAATCTAGTTTATTTTGGATTCATACAAAACTTTAGAATATTGACACAAACTTTAAATATAGTCAGACTTGACAGTATGGTCAGTGTTGACTCAACTCAGTTTCATTGGATGGCACATAAAGTTCTGTAAAAGTGCATTAGTTTGATTGTTAGTCTCATATTAAGTTTGTATAAGAAAAACAATTGTCCTTAGAATTTAATTGATAAAAATCATTGAAAGATTAAAAAAAATTGAGTGAGCCATAAAAAATAGGATTATTAAATCTCTAATGAAAATTTACAAACAGAACAAGAACATTAACCGTCATAAATTTAAAAACTGTGGAAATAAATATTAGGTTGATGCAAAAGTTTTCAACATTCTTCACAAAATCTTTCACTCATATAAGTTCATAGCTATATTATTCAGTTATTTGCTCTGATTTAAAATGACCATATATCACTTTTCAGGTAAATTGTATATTCCACCATTATTTTTTTTTATTTCAATGAACTTAGAAATTTTTGTATATCTTGAACTTTTTAGAACTGCTGATAAGATAAAGTGTAGAGCAAAATATTTTTGTGAAAGGTCTGAGGAGTATGTTACAGTTAGAAAAGCTTCTAATTCCCTGGTCATTTGCCGTATTACATTTACAACATAAGAACTGGTGTTGTTATATTCTCACTGGTTGACTTCCTAGCTCAAAAAATTTATTTTCTTTTTGCATAAGTCATTCAAACAAACCAATTGCTAGCAGTAGTGTTGTAAAGTTTGTTTCAGTCTCAACAATTCATAATAAAGAAATCTCTTTGAATACCACAGATCTATTTATTATTTTCTCAAGGATCCTTTTAATAAATCTATTTGAAATCACCAGTAATTAACTTTTTATTGCTTTTTTTCTGTATTTATTAAAAGTATTTAAATACTAATTGATGTTCATTTTTTAAAGTTCAAGTGGAATACTAAATGTCTAAATTTTTCCTCAGTAGAGCTGAGTAATTCACTTGTAATTCTTCTATAAGTTCACATTGTTTTTGCTGTATCTTCTTTTAAAAGTTCCCCCGATTCACCAACTTTCAAATTGAGATTTTTCATTGCATGCTTTGTTCTTGAGCTCAAAAACTTCTTTTGAAAACTTACCGAACAATTCCAGAAACATTCTTTCACTTACTGCATCATTAACATATTTAAGGATCCATTGTCTCTCTTCTGCAGAACTTTTTCCCAGATTAAATATGAAGAATACATAGTGTGAAATGTGTATCTTATTTTCAGCCAATTATTTACACCATAATGAAATAAACTTATCACTTTTTCATGAATAATTCTTAAAAAGTATGCACAAGCAATAATCAACTGAGTAAATTTCAAATCCACTTCTTAGATGCAAAAGATAACATAAGGAACTTTTGCATAAACCTAATAAAATAAAATGAAAATTTTCTTAAAGTACAAAGAAGTAAAATCAGCTTTAATGAAAAATAGTAAAATAAGCATCAATGAAAATGATAACAATAAAAATAAAATTAACAGGTATGTTACCACTTGCAAATGGAAGGAAAATATTTTTTTATTTTTCTAGATTTGCAAGTGATAAAGTATTATATGGAGATATAAGAGAATCAAAATATATGAATTTTACAACTTCTGGAAAGAAGTAAAAAAAGAAGTAAAAAAAGAAGATATGTTTCAGTGCTAGTTTAATTAAAAGTATAGAGCAATGAACTTACTTGTTGATAGCATATATTATAACCATGAAGGAGGTGAGAGTCACCAATGTAGAGTAGAAGACTTGACATGAGAAGTAGACAACAGAAACCATGAGATGTCTCTGGTTAAATAATGACACCTCGTTTGCATCAATGCAGCCTGTACAAGAGAAAAGGAATTGAAAATTATAGTTGAAAATATATCTTTCAAAATTAAAACCTTAAAAAGGTACAGTTATTTCATGAAAACTTAAAATTATCAATTTAATTGTAATACTTGAATAAAATGATCACTAGGGATATTTTTCAAGAGCAAACTGTTTTACTCAACTATTAATTATAAAATATTCTACAATAAATAAAATAGATTATTAGATTTTTGTTAAATCAATCGAAGATTTCCAAATATTTTCGAATACTACTTCTCATAAAGGCTAAAGAAAATACTTGTCATATATATTATTGCTTTAACTCCCAAACAAAGTGATTTGAAGTCAATTGTCCATTTGTTCAATACTGAATATATCTTCATTGCTATTTTAATTTATGTCATCCTCTAAATTATTTCTAATTTGTGTCAAGTTGTTTTATAAAAAAATCCAGCAAATATTCTTTTGTATTTATAATAATCATTGTTTGTTGCATATGTTTTGTTCAACTATCCTTTCAAAGATTATTTCTAATGATATTCCTGAAGTTTTTATAAATGATAAAGAAATAAAAAATAACCTAAAGAATTGAATGAATTTGAAGTAAAATCTTATAAAAGCAAGAAATAACTTGAAGTTATTTGCTATGATAAACATAAGGCTATATGAGTAGATGGTCCATGCATAACATCTCAAAATCAGTCATAAATCTAACAAGGTCTAAAAAGTTAATTACATAGGTATGTTTTATTGTAAAATGTTTAATTTGAATTTAAATTTTTTCAACTCAAAGTGTTTTAGTAATTACTATCAGTAAATGTATAGGTTCTTCAATTCTTTAGTAAAAAATTATCTTATAAAATAAGAAATTTTGTAGAATAAGAATAAAAATATGTTGATAGATAATGTAACAACATTGTGTAAAATCACAAATAGTGTTTTGGCATTTGAATTAACATTTGTTAAAAAAACAAATGGTAATTGAAAAATAGTTAAGTAAAGAAACAAATTTCCCCCAAATTTTTCAAGTCAAATTAAGTATTGTGTAAGAGTAAAAAAAAGGAAAGGTAACTGATTATTATGTTCTTTTTTGAGTAGGTTTAGTTATTTAGTGTTAATGTGGATTGGGCCAAAATGATTATCTATTTTCAATTAATCTATGTGATTTACATACAGCAATATTTGAAATAATAATGATGCTAAGAACAGGTAGGTCTATGGGAGAGGTAAGTACTATATTCATTTTTGGTTCAGTTTGTCTCAATGTTATAATATATATTATTTATACGAGCCTGTTACTTTTTTGATCTTCAAAAAGTAAGTCAATTTTTGAGAATATCATAAGTGGCTTCTGAAGATAAGCTTCGGTGAAACAAGTTACAGGAAAATACAAAGTCAAATATGGGATAATGAACAAGAGAAGGCCTTTGTGGTGTGGTTAGGAAAGTAGGCAGTAACAATATCCTGTAGTTGTGATAGAAATGCAAGAAGTTGGGGAAGGAGCCATTGTGAAAGGAATATCTGATTACTATAGTGAAAAACATAACAGTTATAATCAATCACTTACGACAAGATCCAAATCTTTGATATCTGGTGAACAGCTCATCTTTAATTGAAAAATGTTACATGATTAGAACCATTGACAAGGCTTGTCTAAATTGATTTCAGGCATCATTTATGGTTAAACCAAGGTTTGTAGTCAAACAGGTTTGATGTGAGTCTTTTCAACATATTTACGAAGCATCTATATTAATACTGATGACTGAAGTTATTTCAGACCAGCATTATCAAATTACAAGAATTCCAAGAAATTTGCAGGATATTTTTATATTGCAAATTCTGAGTTTTCACCATAAATTGTTAAAAAGTATCCACAAACTAAAATATTTTGTAGAGGTTTACATAAAGATTTATTCCTACCTAAACATTCTATAGATATTCTACATTTAAATTTTCCCTTTGTGTAATGTTTGCATACTTTAGAAAAATAGTAATGTGGTACTATGAATAGCCCCTACTGAGCAAATCCTCAATGGTGGTGAAGGTAATTAATATATCATCCTAATTTTGAAAAAAAAATGGTTTCTAAATATTAAAGATCAAAAACCTACAATGTCCTCTGTGAAAAATAGCTAGATTATTTTTGGGAAATATCATTCTCAGAGAAAAGAAATGTAGTTTGATAAAAATTGTTATCTGATTAAAGTCAAAATGTTCTAAAACCATGACCTACGCATTCTCAAGTCAAGATTGACCCATGACCCTAAATGCTGAAAGCTTAGAGAAATGGATTTGTAGTCTGAAAAGAAAAATATTTATTCTTTGGCAAACAAATGGAGAACATCAGTAACATTGAGAGAAGAGACTTGCTGCATGGGCAGTTGTCTTCTCTAAAACCTTGCTTAGACCTACACCCAATTTTAGGTGCAGATACATGGCTTCATAAGACTAATAGATGCTATGACCACCACACCACCACCTATCCTTCTACAAACAAATAGATTTTTTTTAGAAAATAAACATATAGATAGGAAATATCACTAATATAAAATACTTGCAGAAATGTTACCAAGACATTGGAATCACTACTGTTTACAATACCTACACTATAGTATTAGCATCAGTGCTTCTTCAAAGAAATGCTTGACTTTCCTTCAACTAAAATTTGTTGTTTGCAAATTACTTATATAAAGTATACATTTTTTAGGTCCTGTACCCAAATATATATATATTTGTAAACAATGGGTATATATTAAATACATTAAAAAGATTATTATTAAAAAGCAAATTATTTATAAAAAGCACAAGTCTTTAAAAAATTACTTCGAAAGAATTATGGTTAAGTTAAACTTATAAAGGCTACAAATTTCTCAAAGATGAATATAGGTTTGATAATTAATCTATCAGAGTAAAGAACACCATGAATCATAACAGATTTTGATTCATAACTTAAATTTTGTCAATATTCCTATTTTAAAGTAATGCTTACTGAAGGCCTTTTTATTGGTCAATGTTTTTCTTGAAATGTCTTCAAAATTTTGTAGGAGAAGCATGCTCCTACAGCAGTAAACCCACCACTTAAGCCAGTAATGCCTACCAGGTTTTCTGAGTATCTTACCTTGCTTGGCAACAATCCCAAAGCCAGCAATTGATAAAAGTATAATGATGGCACCACAGACGGAAGCGATGAAGGGGATGAAGAAACTACCACTGCTGGAGAAGAATGGCTTTTTCTTATCATATCCATCTTCGTCAACAACTGAAAGAAAAAAAAAACATTTATTTATAAGAATTAGTCCCAGTGGAAAAAGAAAGTGGAAGAAATGGTTGAATAATGAACAAATATCAATATGCTGTCACTTAACTAAGCTTAGCATAGTATAGTACAAAACCAGAAGTATGAGGCATCCAATGAGAACTGAACTTATTCGTAATGGCTTGATAGTTTAGCTTGCAAACCATTATACCATGAGGTACTCTTAGAATTTACTAAGCTTTGCTTAGCTTGGCAGACAAGCTTCAGATTGCTTACAGTACCTGTTCTTTAGTCAATACCCATCTAAATACTGAACAGGTTCATTGCTGCTTAACTTTAGTGAGAACTAGTGCTTCAAGCAAATCAGTATAAGGCTATATGTTGCTTAGAGAATCATTGCTTCTACCTAATTATCAAATGTCAGAAAGTGCTTTAACCTATCAGCAACTCAAATATATAAATATTGTGTTCTACACAAAACATGTCGATGGACTGCGGAATCGTAGGAAGCGAATTTGTACTCCAGTCGCGCTATTACGTTCACTTTCAGGCAAATATCCTTGGGAAAGGTATGAACCCCCTTATCCTCCCAGTTGTGGGTTAAATAGTACCACACCTGTTCTTCTCGGAGAATGGCTTTGGCATTAAATAATCTACAAAGGTTGATATGCCATTAAATAAAGAAACTAAACAAAATATGTGGCATGTACATGAGTGTGCAAAGTCAAAGAGAACAAGAACAGAAAACTGTAATGTCAGTTTTTAAATGAGAGAAAATAAAATGGATTTAGTTTAAAAAATATATATTTTGTTTTCAGGTCAGGCAAATATGATAAGTAAATAATAAATTTGAACTGAATAAATATGTTACAATAGATACATATTTATTTACCCAAACCCTCAGTTACAGGTCAATTTTTTTAAGTAGAGTACAGCTGGTTTGGATTCAGATTTTTCATTCTCCAAGACTGGTTATCTTACCAAAACTAAAGAACTCAGTTTTCCTGACTATTTACCCATGGCTGGGGGGAGAACAAATTGATTCTCAAGGGCATTAACATGAAGTGAAATACAAACAGCCTTGTATAGGAGTTGAAGTGAGATTGCAGCTTCCATTTCTTCAGACAAAAATTGTTATGCAAGTGCACCTCCACATTAGATATGATATTGTTTGCAAGATTATATATTATCTTACACTTTTTTTTATATAATTAAAAACATATTGGAAATAAAAAATAGGAAAAACAGGAAGATTTTCAAGAATGATGTGTAAAAATAATTTGTATATCCAGTAGACAGTTCATAACTGTTACATTGTTAAAAAATATATTGGATTAAATATATATGAAAATTAAACCATAGTTATTATTAGTATTTACACTAAAGTCACTACTAGTTTTATATCACAAACAAAAGAATATTTCTCTGGCTTGAGATTTTTTTGAAAAAATGACCTTAATTAAAAAATTAATACTTAAAATTTCTTAGCTAGATGTAACAATGAAACAGATTTATTCATAATCAGAAGATTCTAGTGTTGGGGAAATAAAAGAATTTGTATTTGATCTTAAAATAATTTATTAAGCTGGTCTTGAAGAAATAAGAGAAAGACTGAAAAATATTCTTATTTTCATTAACCTTGATATTTCATTTCATATTATCTGATAGAACTGTTCTAGTTGTATTCTATGATGAAAGTTGATAAGTACTTTATATTATTTTGATTCAGAAGTAAAAACTCTTTTGTAAAGACTTATTAACTGTAGACTAGACTTACAGCTTGGCCAGTTCATTGTCTGTATGTGATCTATAAAAAATAAACAAACTTGTTCCTTTTAAACTTGGGTAAACCAGTGGACCTATAATTTTACATTGAAAATGCTAGAAATAGTAATGTTATTCTTCTGACAAAGTGAATAATTAGAAGGACAATTGTTTGTATCAGTCTCTGATTTACAATTAGTAAATCTAGTATGACAGAATGCTATTGTAGATTGATAGTTGACCATTCACAATAAATGATATGATTTAAAGTGGGATATACATATGTGAGTTGAGGGAATTTTTAATGGCACTTAAAAAGTTTCCTAACATTATTGCATTTTCTAAATTCTTGATTTTAATCATTCAGTTAAAAGTGAATTCAGTAGAAACATAGCAAAAAAGGTTTAAATGAATTTTGACTTTTTTTGTGGTGAGAAAGATCATTTGTTGCTGGATGAACTAGCTACCTGGAGTTTCTTCTTCAGGAGTCAGTGGTTGTTCCTGGGGCAAATCCTGGGGAGGCCTGTGAATGGTTAGGTGATAAGTGACATTTGCATCCCTGATGGAGGCAGTAAATGCTTTCTCCACATTGGCAGCATCTGAAGTTGGAATACTGAAGGTCAACTGGAATGTGGGCGGACATTCTACCAATAAATCATACTGGAACAGTGGCTGGTCATAGTAAGTGGTGTCAGTGAGATTCACAGAAAAGAATCCTGCAAGGCAAAGAAAAAAATGGTAAAAATTTTATAGAAGCTGCATATAAAATTCACTTTCAATTGTTATGTAGAATTTGATCTCTCAAAACCCCCAAATCTCAAGGAATGATTACAGAAAATGAGTTGTTGAAAATATTTAAATACTGTAAAATATAGTAACACAGAGAAATTATTTGAAAAAATTATTTTCTGTTATATCAAGTAGGGAATATCAATATAATGATAATTATAATGATGATATAATACAGCATACTATACTGTATATCCACTAAGTAGGTTAAATCCATAGCCTAATAAAAAAGAAAACATTTATTTTATATGACAAATGATAAATTTTTCTCATGAATGAAGATAACCTGGTACTTTTACTTTAATGATATAGATTGGACATGGTATAGTGAAAATATCTGATTAGTATTCAGCTAATAACTGTCTTAGGTTACAGGTTTACATATCTGTCCTAGTACTTTCTAGAACAGGAAAATTTAAGTAGTTTCAAGAGTCCGAAAATCTTCATTGATAAGCAGTAAAAAACTAAATAAATATGAAATTATCATATAATAATCACCAAAAAGCTTCTGAAGCTTTAATAAGATTAATCACATTTCTGGTTGAAAAACCAACTATGAGCAAAGAACTGAAAGTAATAAAGATTTATCTAAAATGTAATTATGAATTTATAAAATATTTCTATTTAAACATACATATTTTAATATTAGTTCAGGTTTATTATTCAAAACAGAGAAAGCTGTTTAATTTTTGAAAACCATAAGCAAATTAAAGAAAAGATCAAATTTTCATGATAAGTATTGTTTGAAATTTTAGTTTGAAGAATTGATATTATTCCATGAATTATTAAATATAAACATAAATAATATCTTCAACAAATATTGCAGATTCTATTTTTAGGCAAATAGATAATCTGATTCTGTCACTATATGAACACCAATTGTGTTCTTCAAAGACTTCCTTACCTGGGCAAGCTTCAAGATTTCCCTCAAGCATGACCACCCATCTTGAAGAGGAATGCTGAATGGAACCAATTATGGAGTCGTGTTTGATTCTTCCATAAGGAGCAACCCACTGCAGTAACGACATTGTACGTGGGACACGGAAAACAGCCTTGGGCGTGACACTATTATTAACAATCATATAGGTAATTTCACGCATATGGGAGGTGAGAACATCAGACATTTCAATGTAGGGTTCATCCTTTTCTGATACCATCATCAACTTCTCCAGGATGTCACGACTACAATTCTGCAAAGCTGCAAAAAAAGAGAATATGTAAAAATAATAATAATGTGGATGACAGTGAAAATGGGGATAATCATAATAAGAAAGAAAGGAAAAAGGTCAACCAAATTATAAATGTTTTTAAGCAAAAATAATAAGAAAATAATAATGCTGATCTAATAATAATAATATAGTAAAAAAAATTGTTTATAAAACTTTTATAAACAAAAATGAGCAGAGATAGGAAGAGTAGCAAAAAGTAAGGCGTAAAACGAGATGATATGAAGAAACCAGAGAAGGAGGAAAAGAATAAAAGTAAAGAATTAAAAAGAATGCATGAAAACGAAAAAAAGGAATAATTATAATATGTTGTTGAAAAACTTGACTAATAATAGCAAAGACAATAAAAGACTGAAAGAGGAAACTTTGCCTACAGAAAGTAATAAAATATGCTTTTTAAAATATGGAGATATTTATCATTGTATACATGCAGTCACACACACACACACACACACACACACACACACACACACACACACACACACACACACACACACACACACACACATATATATATATATATATATATATATATATATATATGCAAATGCATGTAGTAGAAAACAGGTGATATCCTTGTAGATCATGTTCATATAAACATATTCCCACCAATATCTACAAACATATAACATATAATGCCATATACATATATCCACATGCAAATACATATGCATGCATATAAGCACATATAAACATATATGCATAAACATATATAGAAAGCTCTATGATTTCTATATAAAAACAAATACTCAAATACACCCATATATTTTTATATATATTACTGCTTATGAGTAGTTGAGCAAACACATAATTTGCTTCTAGTCAGTTCTATGAGTTAAAAACATTTTTGTGGCTACTGACACAACAAAACATACATTTATTCATGTTTTATGGTTCTGGATGCCAAACCTCTGGAAAAAACCTTTTTATAAAATTAAACTGTTGAATAAAAAAGAATATCTTTTCTTGTTCTTCTAAAATCTACAGCATCAATCAAGGGGATTGACAAAGTGATGGCATATTGTTATTTTAATGATTTGCTAAACTAGCTATTCAATGTGGAGCCCCATGGCCAAAAATCATTTTTATAACTCTGCAATCTTAGGAAACTAAAAAACATTTTTGTGATTATTCAAATACTTTTGAGCAGTACTTTCTATAGCTTTCAGAACTACAAAATGAGTAAATGTATGCCTTCAGTTGATTGCAATAAAATTTATTTCTTCTTCTGAACACCTGCTTCCTCACTGCCCCCACCACCTTAAAAAGCTAGTGGCTTGTCAAGGTTGGCATCCTTAAGCCTCCATTATTAAAAAAGTATTCATTGGAAATTCAGCATTTAGGACTACAAAATGAGTAAATGTATACTTTCTTCTGATGATTGTGATAAGATTTGGTTTTTCTGGTATAATGTTCTTGTATTTATGTGGTTAGAAGCAAATTCTGTTTGTTCAAATACTTATAACTAGTACTCTCTCTCTCTCTCTCTCTTTCTCTCATGTGTGTGTGTGTGTGTGTGGGTGGGTGTGTGCATGTACACACACAAAATTAGAGAGTCAGGAGAAAGGGTACTTTTAGTGAAATCATGCTTCCCTTAAAGTGCTTAAAATTTATATTCAATTTTTACAGTAAACAAAGACATTCTTCTTTTATCATTGGTTCATACATTAGAGAATTAACTTGCTGAGTTAGTGCACCACACCATTTATTAGTTTTAGTTTTTATGAAAACACATTTTATATTTTGATCAATACTCCATATAGATTGGCTGTATATGATTGTGCTTTTTACTTAATCAAACAGATATTCAAATCTATCTACTGATGAACATATTTCAGTGATATATTCAGTTCAGTTATTCATAGATACATGTAAACATATATGAACAGAGGTTTGCTTCATGATTATTGAGAGAGGTAGTAATTAATCAAAGTAAAAACCAAATTTTGAATACCAAATTTCTTATTGGAGATACCTGTTTTCCTTGAGTTAAAAGTACAGAATATTTCTCATGTAAACTTGAGCAAAATGAATAATGTAGTATATACATGTAAAAGATTTCACAATTTAAAACACTATTAAAAGCACTGAATCATGTAAAGAATTAGCTGACTTAAAGTGCTGGTATCCAGCTTGCAAAGTGCTAGAACTGAATACAACAGGTGCAAAGAAAATATATTTCTTTTGTGTACCAAAATGTTGGCATCATTCAAGATGAATAGCATTCAGCTTTCTAATACACTACTGACTTCCTATTACTACTACATTTGCCTTAAATTTTCAGTAGCACTAAAATTTAGCTCCCATCATGTATCAATTACATTCACAGCTATCTCTACCTGGGCCAGCCTTAAGCCTATTGGACCAACTGCTTCCAATTGTACCCTGCAACTAAGGGGACTCTGTGTCAGATGTAATTTACTTTCTGCTCATCAAAAACACACAACAACACATTGCAATATATAGGTTCCAACTTGGGCCCAGCAACTCTGTGCCAGAGTGTAATCTACTCTCTGCTCATCAAGTGCACACAACAACACATTGCAATATATGTTCCCAATTGGACCCAATACCTTTTAAGGCTAGCCCTGATTTCTACAAATAGAAACGTGTCAATTTGAAGAAGAAGGCCATAAAATTTATGATTTGTAGTGCTGGTTGAACTTTCCTATAAGGGCCACAAACTCTTGGGACCATATTTTTTTAAAAACATATTTTATTGTATAATTAGTTTTTATTCTTTAAAACTAATTCAACAAAAGTTATATATCTATATATATTATTTTTTCTTTATGATTAATATTAATATAAACAATTTTTAGAGGAGGGCCACATATTTAATAAAGCTTAGGGCCTCAGCAGGTGAAAGTCCAGCTCTGATGATTTGTGAAAGAAAACTGGACCAAAACAAAAACTGTATATTTTCTATGCAAAGAATCTTAAATTTTATTGTTTATAATTCCCAAATTACATAAATATCACCTACTCAGTTAACAAATAAGCATATATTAAGATACATACGTGTATACATACATATATACATATTAACATGTGTACATATTAAAATACATGCAAATTAATACACATATTAACATAAATATGCATACATAACAAACATACAGACATAAATACTAATGTAAACATATAGTTCATTTATATAAACACTGTATAATATATCAGCATACATTTACATGTCTTTCTAAGACAACAGCTATAACAAAAATCTAATTAGGGAGAAATTTAGACAATACATTAGCTTTGTTACATGCAAGGATTAACAATAATCTTAACTTTTGCATAACCTATCACCAATCCCTTTGCAAATCATGTCAGTAACACTAGTCATTTGATAAGCTTGGATTAGTTTGGAACAAAGTCAAAAGTAAAAGGCACTCATTCCGAATCAAACTTACAAACAATGGTCTAAGTGCCCACCATGTTAGTAATAGTAACACGTATTTAATCAGTAAATCATTGATGTCAAAATAGATACTCTTATTTATCAATTTTGAATTTATTAATATCATTTGACTTATCTATTTTCTTGTTTCAAATGACAAGACTTAATCATCCTGTTCACAAGAAGGTGCTCATGGTATAATGGTTATTGTTGTAGGAAATAGACACGGTAAGCTGAGTTCTAAACCAGGATAAAGCTGTTTGTATTTCACAAAGTTCTAATACCTTTGGGGAAGAGTATGCATCCAACTATTCTCCTTCCAACTATTCTCCTACTATGAGTAAATAGTAGGGAAGATTGGGCTCTTTAACCTTTGTATAGCAACCGGTTATGGAGAAGGAAAATTCTGAATTCAAACCATTTGTATAAATGTGGCTTGGGACCATCTTTGGACACCAATCCCCAAGAAACTTCACATATCAATTTACGGAGTTGGCTTAATGCACACCAGGTGAATGCTGTCACAGACACACACAACCAGTTCACTTGACAAAAATCCAATTCTGTTTGTGCAATAAGCAAAATAAATTTAAGACAAATTGTAGACTTTAACAAATACAAAGATAGAAAAAAGTTTATTATAACCCGCAAGAAAATTATTTATTTTCATAATTGAATTCATACCTAGTGTAGGTATAGATAAAAGTGAAATATAATTACCTACATATTGACTTTACGATGGATAATATCACTTCAAGAAAAGAAATTTGTTGATGGAATAAAGTATTAGTATAAATCAACCAAAAATACCCGTAAAGAGCATATGCTTTTATAAACGCACTGAATTTACATCACTGGTTGTAATTTTAGAGTTCACTGATTGCTCTAACACATAGCCATGTGTCATATCATGTTTAAAGTACTGATTCCCATCTGTTCACATTAGCTAAGCAGTAATGAACTTGTTTAGTATTTAGATGGGTAGCCACTCTGTAATTGAAAATATTGTAAACAACATAAGGCCTGTATAGCAGACTGATACGTAGACTTGTGTTAGACTTATCATAGTTTAAGTAAATGAATAAGGACTAGAAAATTGACAGAAGTTTCTCAGTAGTAAAATGCCTAATCTAGATTTACTGAATGTTAAAGATATGTTGGTCAATCTAAGACAACCATTCCAGTTTTGTCCTTAAAAAGAAGTTCACAAAATACTTGAAAAAGAAAGGAATATAAGAATAGAGTATCAGGAAAATATTCAGATACAAATAATAATAAGATGCGATTCATGCTAAAAGAAGTTACATCGTATTATAATGGAGATTATGTGTCAGTAACTGAAACTACATTACCACTAATGTCACAATTTCCTTAGTTATCTATGATATTCTCAATGATTGTTAAATAATCGTTATTAAATCTTAATTAGCATAGCTGAGAATTTTCTCAAAATAGCCCATGTTTTTAAGGTATTTAACCGACTTTCCATCATGTCAAGATTTGACACAAGGTCATTTTATTGTGGTGGTGGTGGGGGGTTCATGCACAAATTGAGAATTATGTGCGGCCATCACAAAAAATGCTTGTCCCATCAGCATTCTCCTTTTGGAGTGCCTCAGGTTCCAAGCATTAAACTCAGCCTTGCCAATTAGGTATTGCTTGGGGGGAAGGCCCAATGGGATCAGGTGATCAGTTTAATAACATTCACCTGATATTCATGTCAAGTGACCTATGGAAAACTAGGAAGATAGACAGTGGTATTAAAGTATTTAACTGACTTCCCACCAAGTCAAGATTTGACTCAAGGTCATTTTAATGTGAATGTCTTGCACAAATCAAGATTCATGTGTGGCTGTCACAAAAAAAAAATATTTGGTCTGTATTGGAACACCTCTGGCACCAAGCTATGAACTCAGCCCTCCAAAGTACGTATTGCTTTGGGTAAGGCCCCTGAGACTAGATGATTCAGCTTTATAATAACTACCTGGCGTGAACGCCTGGAAAACCGGGGTGGTGGTGTTTGTGGGACTTGCCCGTGGGATTGATATTTATCTGTACCTCCCACTAGGTAGGATTTGACACAAGGTTTTTTTTAAAGTGGGTATTAGGGGATGGGGAGGTTGTGCATGAGCTGAGACTCATGCGCAGATGGTCGTAGGTTCATCAGGCCCAAAAGCCAGGTGCAAATGGGCCATTGCTTGTCATTGATTCACCAGGACAAAAAGGCCAAGTGCAATTTGAATCTTTGCTTGTCATTGATTCCAAACACTTGGCATGAATACTAGATGGGCCTTTGGAAACCAAGGATTTGATATTTATCTGTGCCTACTGCCAGGTAGGTTTTGACACAAGGTCTTTTTTAAAGAGGAGATTAGAGAAGGAGCAGGTTGTGCATGACCTAAGACTCATGCCCTGCTGGTCATAGGTTCATCAGATTTGAAGGCTAGGCACAAGTGGGTCATTGCTTCTCATTGATTCACTAAGTTCGATGTGAATCTATGCTTGTCAGTGATTCACCAGGCCAAAAAGGCCAAGTACAATGTGAAGTTTTGCTTATCATTGATTCCACTCACCTGGCACGAATGCCAGGTGGCCACTGGAAAACCAGGCAGGGGTCAAGCCCATGGTATTAATGTATTTAAAAATCCTGCAGTGTGTGTTATATACTTCTAAGAAATAAAGGCTTACATAGTATCATGTAGGTAATTTGCATATTGGTTTTTAGAAAACTGGGTTTAATAAATGATTACCAGGTGTTATTGATTTCTAACATTATAAAGTAATCCTATGTATAATTTTATCTAGAAATCAATTAAAATGAAATAAAGACAAGTGTAGTCTTTTTAAATGCATTCTTATTTAGTTTTGTAAGTCTTTCTAATTTATTATTTACCACAGAGCATATATTTTTGTAAGTGAAAATAATGAGAGCATATTTCATAGGAAAGAGAAAGAAATAAAAACCTTAAATGTGCAATCATGCAGAAGTTATGAAAAGTATTTAGGAATGATAGTTAAATTACATTTATCAGTGAGAAGAAAAATAACTTCACATCTGAATAAAAATTCTATTATTCCTTACAAAATATAGGAAACTAAGATAATAATGATGATAATAATAATAAAAATATTTACTAAACCTACAAAGCTAAGTACCAACTTAAGTACTGAAGACTTTCATAGCAAAAACTAATGAAAAATAACTTAACAAATAGCACAAAAGAAACTAAGAATTAACAAACCAAAAAAGGAAACATTTTGTTCATTTATACAAACATCTCTGAAATTAATACTGTAATATGCATGTACTTTCACATAAATTACTATATATATGAAAATAGAAACAAGAATTCATTATAGCTAAAATTTTGCTTTGGTTGTGCAGAAATTAATGAAAAGTTATATTGTTTGATTGTAGATTTAGAGAATTTATAGATTGGTTGGTAAATGTAAACAAAACTACTGCTACTACTAAATTTAAACTTTAAGCAAAACTTAGATATTTTCCAATAATTATCTGATTTTATATTCTTACTTCGGGTAAGAATTCTAGTTGTTTCCTCAAAAAGTTTAATAAAAAATGAAATGCCAAGAAATCAGATGTCATATTTTTTTGCTGATGATGAGCTTTTAAAATGACTGTAAAAGTCAGGATAAAGTCAAATGTAAAGAAAATAGTTTACTGCTGTTTTTAAGTTCAGGACAAGTTGAGTAGGATAGGAAAAAAGCTAATGAAAAAAACAGACAGATAACATCTAATTTCAACAAACTAATTTTTCAAAAATGTTGTAACACCTAAAACATTTTCTCTTTATTGAAACATGCAATTTTTCTACAAAGGATTTCATACATAAACTTTAATGAATCACAACACAAGGAAAAAAAGGGTAAATATTTTCATTGTTTTTTTCTCTCTCTTTTTAATTTTAGATTCTTTTAAAAAGGGTTTCTAATTTGGTGGGTATAGGCTCCGTGCAGAGGATTTAAATAAACAAAGATTTACCTATAAATTTGCAGTCTCTGTTGGGTGGGGATAACACTGACACCATAGGGCTAACTAAAATTTATAGCCACCATGACACAGTCTCCAGATTAAGTAAAAACTGAAACACTGCAGCACAAAATTATGCATACATTCATCAGTTGCTTTTTCTTAACAGTTTTTTCTTTCTAGAACCCAGTTACTTTGATAAATTGTATCATTAATGTCTTTTATCATTTGCTAAAAAACTAAACACTGTATACTGTTATTTTAATACTTGCAAGTTTTTCACAAAGGTTATTTTTTACTGGACTCTAATTGTTGTTATCATCATCACCATGATCATCATTATTGATCTAATTATTTATTTCCTAATTTAAAATTTATATTCAGAATGCCAACTGAAAATTGAGTTAAGTTTCCATTTTTTAAAAGTTAATCGGTTCTATAAAATATAGAAAATAATTATTTCCAGTTTCCAAAGTTATTTGAACTATTAGCTTTATTTTTGCATTAAGCATTAAATTTTCTCTATTAATAATAATGTACTTTTTCTCTAATGAAAAACAAACTGATGACCTTTATTTCTATGTATTCAATTCCTGAAATGATACTATAATGCTGTTGCAAAAATTCCTTATACTATCTTTACATCTAAGAAATAGATTTGAAATTTAATCAGTTCATAATTGCTTTTGCAGTAAATGAAAGAATGTATCAGGTTAATTTAGTAAGTTTTCAAAAGAGTTTTTTAAGCTTAAAAACAAAGAGTGCTGTGGAAAATCTCAGAATATGAAAGTTGGTGAATAGGAAGGATTTTGAATAAAGATATAGCAAAAATTCTTCAATGTTAACAATGTTAACTTGTAGAAGAATTATGGGTGAATCTCCTAACTCTTGTATGTCATTTAGAGAAAATTCACAAGCTAAATAAATATCAGCATTTACATATCTCTTTTTTTCTTGCTCTAAAGAGAATAATTGTTTTTAAACAAGGTTGTGGATAGATTCAGTACCTCTTCCAACATTTTAAAAATATTTTCTGCATTAGGATTCAAAAGGAATACTTCATTATAAATTGTCAAGACTGGGACAAACTGTTACTATTCACTATTATAGTAAGTGACTGGTTTGTTTGAATGATAAATTCATATAGAAAATTTTTCCTGAGCAATGAAGATAAGTAGTTATTTTGGTGCATTACAAATCACATTCTTTAGTTGCAAATGCGACACAGCAAATATGAAGACGGCACGGGATGTTCTATTGGGGAATATCCTCTAAACTTGTCAACTGTAGACTATTACTTGTTTTAAACTTTGAACATTTTTTTTGGACCAAAGTTTCGGCAAGTTCAATTTATTGAAGAAGTGACTGAATCATAAGCAAAATTGCTATTTTATGATGGAAAATTTTACCCAAAAGTTGGCATAATGTAATAGAAACTATCAGAACAACTCTGCAATAATGCTATAAATTTATATAAATAAAAGAGTTTTTCAATTTTTGCCTCAATCTAATACTTCTTATCTCTGCAATTACTCAGCAAAGATTTCTTTGTGTATAAACTTTGGAAACTGGTGGTTGCACTTTAAATGGCTCTCTATGAGTAAAATGATTTCAATAATTAATTATTGCTGTAATAATTTTTGTTACAATAACACATCACTCAATAAGTCCCTGGCCTAATTAATAAAACAACTTTTAAGCAAAATTCAACTTTATTCAACATAGTCTTCTTCTTGGGTGATACACTGATTCCAATGCTTCTCTAACAATTCAATGCCTTTTTTTGTTAAACGATTTGTCTTTGGCCTCAAAATATGCCTCAGTTTCCAGTATCACTTCTTCATTAGAGCTAAATCTCTTTACCTTGAGCATTCTTTTGAGGTCTGCAAATATCCAGTAGTCACTGGGGGTCAGGTCTGGAGAATAGGGTGGGTGCAGAAGCAATTCAAAGTGTAATTCATTGTTGCAATTGATTTGTGATACAGTGCAATGTCTTGGTGAAAGAGCACTTTTTTCTTCTTCATTTGTGGCCATTTTTTGGCGATTTCTTCCTTCACATATACCAATAATGCTATATGATATTTACTATTGATGGTTCTTCTTTTCTCAAGGTAATCAATGAACAAAATACCTTGCGTATCCCAAAATACAGAGGCTAAAACCTTGCCTGGTGATGTTTGCATCTTTGATCACTTTGGATGGCTTTCACTGGCTGAAGTCCACTCAGCTGACTGCTGATTTGACTCTGGAGTGAAGTGGTGGATCCATGTTTTATCCATTGTCACATATCTATGCAAAAACCTCTTTTTGTTGCATTGAAACAGCTGCAAACAATGCTCTGAATTGTCGATATGTTGTTATTTTTGATCGTCTGTGAACAAACGCAGTACCCACTTTGAACACAGCTTTTTCATTGACAAGTGTTCATGCAAAATGGTGAATACACTCCTTTCTGATATCTTCAACTCCTCTGCTACCTCATGCAACTTCAATTTATGATTAGCCAAAACGAGTTTGTGGAGTTTTTTTGGTGTTTTCTAGGACAACTGCCAAATTTTGTAAACAAATTATCCGATTGAACTCAGATTTTGACATGTGCCATTTTTTGAAGGTTAGTACTTCATAAGAATCATATATATTTTTTGTTAGTGGTACTATTTACCAACCCCTCCGCTCGGGCAGGATATGACACAAGGTCAATTTTTAAGCGGAGTTTAACAGGTTTGAATTCAGAGTTTTCCTTCTCCTAGACTAGTTGCCTCACCAAGGCTGAAGAACCTAGTCCGTCCTACTATTTACCCATAGCTGGAGGGAGAATAAGGGGGTTCATACCTTTCCCAAGGGTATTTGCCCAAAAGTGAACGTAATAGCGCGACTGGAGTACGAACTCGCGTACTACGATTCCGCAGTGCATTGCTTTAACCATTACACCACGTTTAAGTTTTGTTAGTGGTGCCATCTATATGTCAGGCCTGGGACTTATTGAGTGATGTTCTACTAATTATTAAGTTATTCTTTTCTTTTGATCATTTTCTTTACTATTCTTTTTTTTAAAGATTAAAAATTCATTAACTGTAAGTCTCTAGAACATTACATAATACAATAACAAGGCTACTTTTGACAGAGTATTTATTAGCTTCTTTTAGTTTTTTCTTTTTGGAAATTTGTTGTTTCATCTCAAAATTAAGTATTATAGCATAACACTTATTTTTCAAGAATTTTTCATCTTTCTCATCAGTTTTTAAAATTTATTTCTGCTCTAAAATATATTTACATTTTTTTTGGTTGCCTTTTATATTCACTCTACATTTTATTGGTCTCCTAGACATGATGCATATTATAAAACTGAAATACGTTTTTCAAATCTTGTAAGTTATATCTACTTTCGGATGAAAGTAGATATAACCATTTCTATCTATCAAACTTCCATCTTTTCATTAAGTTTAAAAATACCTATCTATTCTTAAAGATTCTAGTTTTTACAGCAAAAATTTTCCATCATTAAAGTTAATTCATAATTCTGGACTTATGAAACTTTTTCATAGTGAATGGTAAAACTTCATCTGCACAAAAGTAAAACACATTTTTATTATATCTAAATTTTTTTTGAGTAGAACTATTATGGCTAATTACAAAGTTCTGCCAGGAATCCTTTTTAGATACTATTAATATGGTATTTTTCATAAGAAGAAAACTAACTGGGTAACAGGATGGTATGTTTAGTAAATAAGGTTTCAAATGCTAATGTCAAGGAAGATAAATTTCAAAACAAAAAAAAATCTTCAAAATCAGTAAAAAATGAATTGCCAACAAATAATTTTGATTATTGTCTTCTTTACAGATACAGAAATAGAATTTTATATTATAATTCAAATTTATTTATTAGTGGTTTAATTGGAGATTTAAATTGAAGCAATTAGCTATTATTAATGATAAACATGAGAAAATTTCTTAGATAATTTAAAACTTTCTATTTGATTTTAAAGGGAGGTAACTTTTCTCGAGCTAATTTTATCTCAGTATGGTAAAAAGATGTTATTACAAATTTGTATATTATGTCTTATATATTTATAATTATATATGTAAAATCATGTGTAATTATAGAACATTTCAGTATACAACACTAAAACAATTTTATGCTGTATGATGTCAAGCTCATTTTACACACACGTATATCATTACATAATAGTACATTATATACTCACCCCAGTTTTGGAGGCTGACTCCAAATATTTCCTGTGGATGGATAAAAAGTTTATCCCCTTGTACCACAGAGCCCGCCAAATTGTGTCCTGATTTGCGGTGTAACCCAGCCTTTAAGCTTTTTGTTGTCTGATCCATCGCCACCACGTCAGGCATTTTTTCAATTCCAGAACTTATATCTATTTGTAAAAATTTATATCTGAAAAAAAAAAAAAAATACATGTATATGTACTGTATTATTTCTTTTTAATTAGCCTATCATAGGCCTCTGTAATATTTGTTTTAGAAAACATGATTCTCTGGGTGTTTGTTATAATCCCATTAATGTCATGAATTTATGAATTCAAATATTATTCTTTAAATTATTAACTAATCAATAAATTAAGCTCTTTGATGGGTGCATTTAAACCAAAGAAGGAATAAAGATTTAAAAGATTATTCATAAAAGATGACAAGCATTTGAAAGGAAGCATACACTATTTTCTTGCCATCTACTTGAATCATATGCTAAAGAAATATTAATCACATCAATCTTTGTTGAATATTGACATAACATCATTTAGACAATTTCAGGTTCTTTGCTTTTTTAAAAATTCTTCGAATGATATATATATATATATATATATATATATATATATATATATATATATATATATATATATATATATATATATATACGGCACCTTTTACTTAGTTGTTTTCATCATATAGCGTTATATAATTGGGTGGCTTATGAAAAAAAATACATGACGATAGATTTATAAGAACCAAATGTCTTTTTATTGTTTCTTTTCTGTTCAGTGTTTATATATATATATATATATATATATATATATATATGTGTGTGTGTGTGTGTGTGTGTGTGTGTGTGTGTGTGTGTGTGTGATAATGCAAATACATAATGTATATATATATATATATATATATATATATATATATATATATACCCCACTACCAATCATGGACTTGAGAGAGAGAGAGAGAGAGAGAGAGAGAGAGAGCGAGAGAGAGAGAGAGAGAGAGAGAGTATACTGGGTTAAGAGTAAAAAGTGATTCTACTCATGTGACTGACATTCTGGTTCTTTGATCTTTTGTGTCTTTTTATTTGTTTTGTATTATCCACACATTTTCACTATCTGTTCATATGTCTTTCAAAATTGCATCATGCCACCATGAGGTCAACATCCTTGAAGTTCATTTGACACCCTCCCTTGAACACTTGTGTCTGCTTTAGGCTGACAGTTGACATGTTTTGTGTTTGCTAATTTCCTTTCTTTGCAAATCATATATGTAATAATAGGTTCCTCACTGGATGCCTCCTACTTGCAGCCTAGTGCCAAATCTAAGCTATCCTTAGTTTTTTATGGAGGTGCCCATGGTGTAATGATTATCGTTGTAGGAAATGAACACAGTGTTCTGCGTTCAAAACCTAGATGGAGCTGAGGGGAACAAATCAATTCAGAAAAAATCCATCTCAATTCTGCAAAAAGAGCTTTTCCTAATATTCACTAATGGTTATTTGAACAAAAACAAGCCTCTTTTCATGAAGTGCTTTGTGCTATATAGTAAAACAAAAAATTTGTGTGTCAGTTTCAAAAATGCAACTATATGACTCTTAGATAAACCAGTCTCCTGATATAAATCCTATTCAATTTGCTTTGGCCATTTTGAATAGTGAAATTAGAAAAATATCCTACAAACTTAGAATAATTAATATTGTGATTTTAATGCAAAAAGATAGCAGTTTAATAAAGTCAGTAAAATGAAAAAAAAAAAAAGAAAAGAAAACTTTAAAATCTATAATTTACTAGTTTACTAAATTTTAATTCAAATAATGAAAATTCTGAAACTAATTTAGTCATTGAATAAAAGCTCTTGTTTGAAAACAGGCATCTATCTTTTATCATATATTTGTAAGGATGACTTATGAACAAAGAAATCTATGATCCTTGAAGCGTTTGTTCCAGGTACTCATAAGTTTTTAGGTTTTGAAAGGGAGCATTATTTTGCTCAGCTAATTTCAAAATTTTCATTAGAAATGACATATGATATACTAATAGCTTGTTGGTTGTGTTCTATGGCATATCAACCATTGTAGGTTATTCAATGCCAAATCCTGTTCATAAATATATATATATATTAAATATGTATGATTTATAAAGGAATAGTTTGTACGTAACAATTTTTAAATGAGCCAGAGCCCATTATTTCATGCATAGTTAAATGGTTTCAAGTATTGCTATTTAACTCTAGTTATTCTATTCAACATTATTAATTTGTTTGCTCACAGTTAAATGGTTTCATGTATTGCTATGTAATATGAATAATTCAATTTAACATCAGTGATTTTTTTACCCGCAGTTAAATAGATTTAAGTATAGAAAATCATTAAACAGGTACTACCACACTGGGTCAGAGTGAACCTGGGAGTAATGGCTATGAAAATTTAGTCTACATTCCCCAAAGCTCCATAAGTGGAGCCTCACCATATCCAGAACACTTATTGGGCTGGATCTAACCCTCTGCCGAGATGCAGCTGACTGGGCTGGATATACTAATGATAATAATGATAAACTAATGAAGAACAGGAAACCACAATATCTTGTTCAGTCTTGTTGGAAATATTTTATAAATCTTCTTGGGAGGAATTTTTATAGATGTCACTGCTGGAAGGAAGTGACAGAAGACATATCAGTTCCTTGTAATTTATGAGTGACCCAGTGTTTTTTCGAAACAATTTTATCATTGCTACTTAATTTAGTTTTTTGATTGGTCACTAAAATAGCAATTAAATTTAGCAACTAGTGTTATTCTTCAAAACTTTGTAACTCCTTTTTTCATTTTATCTACTTGGTAATAAATAGTTCTTAGTTGTTCGCATGAGACATATTTGTCTTTATATTTTTTCCTTTCTTTTTTTAAGTGCTGTTTAATTTTCCATGAAAGGATTTGTTTTTCTATTTATTAGACTTATGAGAATGATGTAGAAAAGGATACAGGATATTTTTTTAATTGGAAAAAAAAATTTGAAAATTTGATCCAACTGCAGTACAGTAACTCTAACTAATGTAAAACTGATTGGATGTTATATCGAAAAGTAGAAACATTTAATTAAAGGTTCTTACAGTATTTTCTTTTGCATGTTAAAATTCTAATATATTTTTTCTGAATTTTTATCAGAAAATAAACATGGTATCAACAAACTTTAACAAATGTAAAAAGAGAAAAAATATTTAAGCAAACAGTGGTTCTTGTTGATTTTGAACCTTTCCAAAAGAAAATCAAAGATCTACTCACTCGATGTTGTTCATTGATCCATCCCTTAGCCACTCAGGTTCTGCTCCGATTTGAAATGTTTCCTTGTGTAATCGTCTTTCATCATAGGTGATTGTGAAATCCACCTCAAGAAGAGTCCTTTGGGCGGCAGGTTGTACATGGCAGTACATTGTTTCCGTGAACACCGGTTTCAGAATGAACTCCAGCACGCTGCCTTTCAGGCACCTTTGGAAAAAAATGGTGGCAAGGTAAGTTATAAATCTGAAAATGGTAACAAAAGTACAAGTGGGATAAATAATACAAATCACAAATTTTTAAGAATCTAGATTTTGATAAAAGGCCGACAACAGAAGTCAATGGTTTGTAAAATGTAATGGGTATTAGCAGTCAAGTAGAACTGGAGTTAAAAAAGTTGAAGAGCTTGATGATTGGTCAAAGGAAGAGCAAATAAAAAGAAGGATATAGAAAGAGATAATCAACAATTATATTTTAAAATGAATATGAAGGTCTACTAAAGATGTAAATAATTACAATGTAAGTAAAAGGAGTTATTTAATAAAATAGTGATTTTCAATATTTTTTCAACTCATGGTACACTGAACCAGGAACTAGAGTTGTCAGTAATAAAGTCGAAACGTCAAAGATTCAAAGTCATTTCTTGTCAATTTTTACAAGAAATTGATTCCAAAATTCAGTGATTTATTCTACCCCTGACAGAATTTTTTCATTTGAATCCTAACACAAAACAGATTACATTAACATCTGAGGAATCTGTTTTATTCCAAGTCGTAAAAAAGCATTATCAAACATAACAGCTCTAGTTATAGTGGATATAAGTGTATGCAGTTTGGTTGATAGCTGTGAGCTCAATGCTCAGATCAACCAGAAAAATTGATATATTCTGGTTCCATGGAATGTATAGATATAGTATCATGAGGATAAATTAACTAGTACAGGATATCAATATATTAAACTGAATAAAATGTCTGGTTCAAAATTTTGAGAATATTACCAAAATACAATATTGGAAAAAGGTTAAATGAAGACAACAGTTCAAATAGATTAGTGTATAATAATTACTTTTAAATATTGTTTATTGGATCAGAGAATGTGACCAAAGATGAATATAGTAATGAAATAAGTGGTTTCTCATTTTTGTGAAGAAAAAAACAACTAATGTACGTAAAGAGAAATACAAGTAGATTATGGAAGAAATCAAGGATGAATATGAAATAACAATATTAAGATGAATTATCAATATGCTTCAATATCTTTTCTTTATGGGTTCTGAGCATGTGGATTATGAAATATCTGAAAAGTTAAGAATAAACAAGTAGATTGGGCGATCAAAGAAAGGATGAAATGTGCAAACCACTCAACTAACACTTTTGGTCTGCAAGGACTACTATAATAGCGGTCACAGATGGATGAACACTTGGTGTGGAGGCAGCAAGTGTAGCAGACGCGCAGACGAGGGGACCAACCATTATCTGCATCATCTCCGATCACTTTGCAGTCTTCCTTCTGAATCGGAGGCTGCCATGCACACATCTTTGTACAATTCTCACAAGCCACGTTCATTCTTTCACACCTGTTGAGAACAACAATGAAGAAAAAGAAAAAAACATTAGTTGTGGCCTTGCTTCAGGGATAAAATAAAAACAAATACATATGGAAAAAGCAGATAAATATACAGTAAATCAAAGTCTATCTATCTCTCTATATTTGTATATTATATATAAATGTTTATTTTCAGCCTTTTCTATTAATATTTTTATATCCTTTTTTTTTCTCTTAACACATCCTATTTTATATTTAATTCTTGGATTCTGCAAGAGTAAGATCTTTCCAAAAGAAAAATATTACATAAAAATTACAAAAATAAGAAAAGCATTCAATTAACCAATAAAAACACAAGAACTTTTTAAAAAATCAACAGAAAAAATAAAAAAAACCTAAAAAATTGATAAGTCAAGATCACATGCATGAAAAACATTATATATTTATACAGATATACAAGTATGAATAAAAAAAATGTGCAAACTAACATCTACCCACAACTTAGTGGAAAGATTTAATTTTATTACACAATATAAGCACCAAAATAAAGTTTATTCACTGGAATGGAACACTGCATAAAAAATGAATTAGAATATGTTTGTCCTGGTTTCATATCCCTAAGAAGCAAGGTAAGCTTTTCCCTGTAAAATCAAAATATCTCTGTTTAATGAAAATATTTAGTTGCTCTTGGTATCTGAAAAATTTATTTAAGTTTGAGTGAGTTGAAACTTTTGTATCACAGATTTATGAGACAAACAAGTTATTACTTAAAAATCTTTATTCTAGATAAGAAAACATGACATTTACACACTCTAACTCAACTTGGATGTAACAATTCTATACTTATAAAAATAGTTACCTGGAATTCAGTTCTTTATGCAATAAACAGTACCTACCTGACAGCAGACAATGACAATCTGAAACTCTAATGTATCTAATAAGATGTTTTATTGAAAAACAAAAACTTGTCAAAGGTACATTGAAACAACTTCTAAAGTATAATCAGTATAACTGACAAATTACTAAAAATATAATACTGAAACTTGATTTGATCAGAGAACAAAGTCCCTTATATATATATATATATATATATATATATATATATATATATATATATATATATATATATATATATATTCCAGATATTGAGCAGTCTCACTGAAGATAGTACAACCTTTAAACACAGTAATGATATGTATGTATGAAAGTGAAAAATGCTATGAAGTCCTACCATAATTAAAGACAATTAGAAATAGATTACTGCTCTTATAACAAAAGATATTTTAATCATTCTTATTCTGAAAGTTTTTCCTTGTTTAATATTAAGCAATACAATTGTAGTATTTAAGAAAATACATTGATGTTAGATAAATCAAGTGTAGCCTTCCAGCTATTGGAAACTATCAATCATATACAGAATAGGCAAAAACATTGTTATATTATATCAGAAATTGTTTGCAATGTGAAACATCTTTGTATTCTTGATGTTATAACATGTTTTAGCTGATTTATTCTTCAGTTCTCATAAGGTGTATAATCTGAGAAAAAAATTAGAGAGACTTCTCCCCCTAGACCGGAAAGAGAAAAAAAAGGCACAGAAAATGGTCATTAATATAATAATTGGACCAACTAATTACATCAAATACTCAGGAAATTCCAAATTATACCCTGGAGTGTTCACTAACATCTCATTTTCCAAGCGAAAAGAACTATAAAGTATTCAAATCTGTACTTACCCAGTTAATATGTATGGTTGACAAGGTAAGGTAAGCCACGTCTTTCAATTTGCATGCTCTCAAATAATGCTCCTTAAAGGAGTGTTTTCTTATATCTATCAGTGCTAGAAAAGATGGGTTTGATTTATCTTTTAGTGACTATCTTCTGAACCATTATTTTTCCCCCTAAGAAAAGGAGATTTCTCTTTTTTCTCTTTGAATTATACTCTTGAAGAATGGATTGGTCAACTTATGTTGACATCAAGAATACAAATTGTTCTATTGTCTAAACAATTTTTGGTATAATATCAACAATGAAGGCTGAAGAATGGGCTGGCCAAAATTTGTCAACAATATGAACATACGAAAGAGTTTCAATTGTTTGAACAATTTCTGATATTTGACAACATATATCTCCTATTCTTAGGAAACTGTCTAACTGGGGCAATGGCTTATTAATTAGCAACTTAAGACTAAACATATTGTTATCCCAGATTATTATTATCAATGTATTTCAATATAGTATGTTATAATGTACAGTTTCCAACTATAGATTAATATGTTATTTGTACTTGGTGTAAGGATTTTTGACATTTGATACTAACAACACAGTTTTTTTATTAGCCAATTGTGCATTTTCCTTTAGCTAGAAAATGTCTAAAATTAATGTTTAAAAAAAAAATTGATAGCATATTAATCTAAAGTATAATATGATTTTATTAGAACTTTTGGCCAACATAGACAATGTCATTATAAATGAAATACTCTATTTTCAAATATGAAGCAAACACACACCTTTTGAAAAGAAGGTTGAACCGAAGAAAATTGTTTGACATTGATAAGTAACCAAAGAATAATATTCTAGTCTGGTATGAATATTAAAATTTTGATGAATATAGATCCATGGCAGTTGATACATTTATATATCTTTTTTAAACTGAAATTGTTCTTTGATTAATTTTTATAGCAATAATTTGAATGCCTATTTTTCAACAAAAATTGTGTTACAAACTTCTGCAAATTTACAAATGCGATGAAAAGGCATAAACATAATTTTTCAAAAGACCTAAGCTGTCATCTATGATTTTCTTCTGCTCCTAGATATATCCATGCTTATACATGGAGTTATTTTACCATGTCTTACCAAATTTAAAATTAGGATTTTCTTTGCATTTGAAGTATCTTGAATTCTTAAGTGGCTTTTTATAGGAAAGAATCTTTTTACCTTAAATGGGTTCATGTAGTTAGATTTGTTAAAATAAAATTTGAATATATATTCTGCAAAAGGTAAGGCTTTTTTGTTGATATTAAAATAATACAAAATATGCTATTATTATTACAAAGCAATATCTTAAGAATTGGAGCATTGAGATATTTATCATATAAATTACTGTATTGCGAACATGGGTGTGATTTTATTCCATCCAATGGAATCAGAATTAACAAATCTTGGCAAGCAAAATGCATATTGGTTTTATTACAGATTTCGTATATATATTACATTCAAAATCAAATTATTCCATAACCTAGAAAATCATTGTGGTATTATACTGGGTCCTTCATGGTATTTTTCAGAGTAGTCGGATGACATGACAGAGCCTTCTCCAAGTAACATGTGACAGGTTGTACTGAATTAAAAGGTAACATCGACAGGGTCCCCTAACCTATTGTGAGGAGTGGAATTATGTTTTTCTAAGGGCAGTAAAAAATAAACTACTTAAGTGAGAATTTTAATTTTGTACACTGATTTCGTTTTCCCTGCTGTTAGCCATTAGACCAACTCTTCTCTTTGAGAATAAGTATGGAATCTTCCAAGACTAACGATGATAACCAGAACAAATTTGGAGACTCCTGGATTTAAAGTATAATGCAGGGATGTATCACAGAAAAATAAATCTGTCCATATTTAATTAAGCTCCTGGAAATGATAAGGAAATAAACATGCTTGAAAAATTTCACACAATGATCACGGGAATGTGAAGGTGTGATAAATCCATCTTGATTCTGTAAAGATGACAAGATTCAAGAAGCAATCATATTAAGAGCTCACTGGAGCACAAGCCTTGGTAGAGTCAGCTGGAGGTAAGGATGAGTAAAATTCTGCAAATAATAATAAGTACTCTTAAAAGAGCTAATGAAAAAGTGACAGTGAATCACTAAAAGTGTATTTTAATAAGAATCAGGGATATATGATGCGCTTCTTAGCTGTAAAGTAAGAAACTAAAATAAAAGTAAATTCTTTTATCAAAATCATATTTCATCCATGTGTTGCTGTACAAACAAGAACAGAGAACAGAGAAGCAAAAAATTATTGCAAAGAAATGATAAATGATTTGCTAATGTTTTTAAAAGGTAGGAATTTGTCATTAATATAAATAGATAAAAAGTGAGAATTAGATGTACTTTTTGGTTTATTTTAAAGGTACTTAAGTAAAGGAAGAAAGAAAAACTTGAATAAATTTGTGCTTATTATATATATATTAACCAAAACATCAAGCTTTATAATTTACAGCTTGTACAAAACATTTAGGATGAATATGGAATATATCAAGTGTTTGAATAGTTCTTAAAGGCTTGGAATTGTTTCACATTTCTAATATACTAGTGAAAAATTATAAAAGAAAAAATTAAGCAGGTTAGTTGATAATTTTATAGCTGTTCAATTAAGATGTATTTAGATGGCCTTCTCTTATTATTCCTGTATAAAACTCATATTTTTATAGGGTTCAGTTAACATATATCTAATAATTAATATCTAATAAGTAATACAATTTCCTGGAAAATACAAAGGTAAACTGTGCAGTTAACTTTTTATTTATTTTCATACGAATAAACAATATTCTGATAATTTTTATTTTATCCCAGATTTTATATAACCAATAGAAACTTTAGAAAAATGGTTAATGTTATCAGATTCTCAAAACTGTTTACATATAAAATCAAAAATATCCAAATTGCAATATGAAAGAATATGAAAGAAAAATAATAAGAAAGATAAGTTGGGCAAAATGGAAACCATTAAAAGTGATGAATCCCAGTAGTTTTTATCAAAAGAAAAAATATAAGGATCAAGAAATCTGATTAAAAGTAAGGTAAAAATTACTCTTTAAGCACCTACTCTTTACTTTTAACTAATATATTGTTTAAAACATATTACTATATAGAATTTTCAAAGTTTAACAGAATCTATTTTTTAAAGGATAAAATTTTGGTTGTAAAACTTTGGAAAATTTGGGCATATACATTTTATCCCTAAAATATGTAACTATGAATAGTTATATACAGCTGGTATCAGAATCATTTCCCCCTTCTCTCTTAAGGCATCTAGTGACTGTCTTTATTGATATATTCAACCCTGCTGTCTTTACATCATTGACACATGTTCTTTTCGATTAAGTGAGAATTCTTCAAGACATTTTAACAATTTTCTTTTCCATTTTCTTAGAAATTAACAATTTTCTGCTTATCATTAACTTATTCCCAATACAATGAGTATTGTTGTACTTCTTAATAATGCTTCAAATTGTCAATATGATTGGAAAGTACTGTATATCTATTACCTTGCTTGTATACATCAACTATATTCATTTGGAGCGTCTTGTCATCATGGTTGCAGAATAAATAAGTTATTGTGCAACATGGCACTCACAGATTCTCTTCTCCAGAACCTTCCAGAATATTATAGAATCAGGCCAATACTACTTTATTTTCAAAGATTTTTTTTTATTAAATATCAAATTAAGAAGAAAATTATAATTGTCATTGAGTGATATTATTTCATACTTTCCATAAGGTGGGGGTGAATAATTTTAGAGAGCACCAATTTTTAGAAAAATCTGTAACTCTAGATATAATAGATCAAAACTTCAAAAAATTCACTAATTATTCAAAACTGAATATATAAACTATCTATGGCTAATTCAGTAAATACTTGCAAATATTGGCATTTCCTAAGAAAACATACAAATATTTAGTGGGGGTGAATAGTTCTGATATCAACTATGAATAAATAATATAACCAGCCATTATGTATATCTAATTGCTGACAAGATATGACCACCTGATCAAGTTTTTTGTATCCATCAGAAAAGCATCATTATTATCAAGTGTATCTTAGGGATGCTATTCTTTGAGTGTCTGTACATTTCATATTCATTAAATGTACAGTTATCAATAAATTTCATAAAATCAAATCTTGTAAAATGATTTTTATATATATTATATTTAAATGCAGATTTGCTTTATGAACATGTATGTCTATATACATATGGAAAGGTGGATAAATAAGAATGTATGTGTGTGTATATATATATATATATATATATATATATATATATATATATATATATATATATATATATATATACATATAAGGGCAGAGAAATAAACCCATGATATATCATGGTTATCTTCATGAAATATTGTTTGTTCTATGCAATTAATAGAGAAGCATTGGTTTCCACTGACAAGAATGGAGATTATGTTGAAAAATAAATGATTGTGTAAAATTAATGCTTTTTCATCATTAGGTGATGGATTTATTGATATGTGTTCATGTATATACACACACACCTTAATATATTACTGTCACCTCACAACAAATGTATATTAATTATGTAAGAGCAATTTTAAATTACAAAAAAAAAAATAATCAAAAATTGATAAGTTCTATATTCTAAAATTAAATTTTCCTTGAGAATTTCATACTAATAAGTATTTCATACATCGATTAAAAAGAAAGTAAACAAAAAAGAATTAGGTTTAATCTGCTTTACCATTAATATGATGAAAAAAATCTTTGGAGATACGAAAAGGTGAACATTAAATAGAAGAAAAAATCTATTATTGTAAAGAAGAAACCTTTCACAATTCAGTTGTTTCACTGATGTATGTTAGCAAATGAACTGAAATAAAGTCTCAAGCTAGATAAACCAGTCTGATTACATGGGAGTAGTTTTTCTCTGATCCATTTGACAATATGTATGTGTGTATGTATATATATATATATATATATATATATATATATATATATATATATATATATATATATATATATACACAAAAATCCTTTTAAAATTTGTGAAAAGTTTCTTTGATTAAATTCTTAGAAATAGTCTCTGAACAAGATTTTTTTTTATCATGCTAGCAACAAATTACTGCTAGTCTTCTGTTAATTAAATGTTAACCATTTTTCATTGTTCCCTTGTGTGTGCTTCCATTAGTGTAATGTTTCTTTTAGTTAGTTTGTCTTATTCACTTTAATATACATGTAAATATAGATAAAGAATATTTCAAATTGTGTAAAGATAAATTGTATTTCATTATAAGTAAAATAAAAACTAAACTAATCATTGAAGGAATGTACAACTTAATGATATGAATGATGAAAATTTCACCAATTATTAGGAATCATTGGCCCAGCGGTTAGAGTGTTCGCTAATGGCCCGGGAGACCTGGGTTCAATCCCAGGTCGAGTCATACCAAAGACTTTAAAAATGGAACTTGATACCACCTTGCTTAACACTCAGCATTATAAGGTACGGTTCAAGGGTAAAGTGGAGCAATCCAGGGAATGGAGTTGCGCCCTCCCCTACACCTTGGTGTAGTAGCTATCGAAAAGGGAGCCTTCGGGTCACCCTCGACTATGGTCGCTAACTTTACTTTATTAAGCTACTGTATTGTATTGCAGAGTATAAGTAATGGTTACTTAGAAAGAAATGTGAGATACAACCAAAAAACAAAAATAGTCCATTTTTTTCGTTCATGTTGTTAACTTTCTGTATAATCTCATACTAATATAGTTTAAAGTAGTGGTTTTGAATTGATTTTGGGCCATGCCCCACTTTAGTATTCCTAAAATTTTGATGCCCCCACCTGTCATATTTAATTCTTAGATATTCTTTAACTTGGTGTCTAATCAAGCCCAACCAAAATATTACCATGCCTCACTGGTGGGGGAAAGTAATATTTTAATAGTTTAAAGACATAAACCCAAAACTTTTGTACATACCCTTGAAAAAGATATGAACTTGGAAAGTCCAAGCTATGATCCAACTCATTAAGACCACTGAACTTAAAAGTAGCAAACTCTGTATTTGAATCTTGTATGATATTAGTTACAATAACTTTTGTCATACCAGATGACCGTGATTAAACAGTCATTTATACTGATCGTGTGTTTTTCATAGTGTTTACATCCTTTTCTTGGCTACTTCATTATCTATATTATGCATTTAGATGTGCATCAAAATGTTGTGAAATAATTTATCTTGAAATATACTCTGACATGTTGGTTACTTTGAACTGTAATTCATTAATTTATTTGCAATGACAGAACTTATTGAAGAATGATAGTGGCATTTTGAGATTCATCAGAGACTCAAATAAACAACAACAGAAAAGATAAGAATGAAAACAAAGTGACATATAACATACCAAGTTGTTTAAAATTAACCTGAAAGCCAGAGAGAAGATAAAGACACTGGAGAAAGAAACAATCAAAGAATCATTATCACCCTGTCACCTGAACAATTCACATGACTTGAGAAAAAATGAAGAAAAAATAAAACATTTTTGTTTATTTACAGAACACCACACATGCATTGAATAAAAACAAAAACAAAAAAGAAACAGATAAGGAAAAAAATGAAGGAAAAAAAGAATGAAAAGAAATAAAGAAATATTCTGAAAAAGATAAAAATGATAAATACAAAATAGATAAATGATTGTATATATTCTTATTTATAAATAAATAAAAGAATGATAGAACATATTAGTAAAATAAATGAATCAATAGATAGATAGACTGAAGATTTCAATGGATTGGATGGATGAAAGGAAGGATAGATAAAGTATGATAGATAGATAAATAGAAAGATAGATAGAAGACAGGCAATAAAAAGAAAGTTAAAATATACAAGAGCCATCAAAACAGATTATTAAGTGTTATGAATCAGGAGTAGTAGTAAGAATTAAAGATCCAAACAAACAAAAAGCAATAAAGCCAAAAGCATGCACTTTCACCTTCACTCTGTTCATTCATTGCTGAACTATAAGGGGAGAAATTGCAGTTGTCAGGTGGGCCCATGCAACAAAAAAAAACAAAAAAAAAAAAAAAAAAAAAACACAAAGAGCAAACCTAATTAGCATAATTATTTTCTCTGAGAAATATTAGTAATCTTTTCCTCTCTCTATTTCTTTTTTTATAATAAAGGTATCACAAGCAACTAATACTTTTTTCTGTTTTGAATCTGACTAAGAATTTAATTCAGATTGTTTTTAAAAGCTTATGATAAACTATCATAATCTTATTTCACCTGAGATTGTTATATAGGAAATTTATAACTAAAATATAACTAATTTATACATTAAGAAACTGACATTATTAAGGTTTTAAGCATTTAATACATAGCAGCGATATAATGTATTGATAGAATCTCTGAAAATAATCAAGAGATAACTTTAAGACAAGTCTTGTTTTAATAATTTTATAATCTATTCTTTATTGGGTTTGCTATGAGTAAGAATTAAATAACTGAGTTTTGTGATGCAATCACTCCATTATTCAATGATACGCCACTAAAGATCACTCACAAAAGATGTGATAAAAATGCATCAAAATCTTTGAATTTTTCTATTCTAAAATTAAAATCAAGATTTGTGCACAGTTGAGTAACTTATATAATAAATTGATGTGTAGATATCTAGAATTCATGTAGACAAAGAGTACAAATTTGAAAAACAATTATGAAGTCAGTTCTTTTTGAACAGAAGTTTTTGGTGAAACACAGGATTGTATAAGTGTAGCACCCTCTATACTCAACTCCATGTAAATTTTTTTTGTTTCCTTAACTGAAAACTTTCTTAAGGGTAATACTTAAAGACATGGAGAACATTAAATATAAGAGTACAGCTTCATTCCACATCAAAATAGAAGTTCAGTAGTAAAAAACTCACTAGAATAAGCAGGTTAAATGCCAAGAGGACTATTTTGATAAAAAATCAACTTTTCATTCATTGTTAATTTCATTTTGGTAAATGCAACTTCAGTTTTGATACTTTTAAACTCACCTTGAATTTTTTTATTGAGCTATCATTTTTGACATTATTTCAAAAGTATTTCAATGCTCTGATATATTCTTTGGAATTTTCAAACAAATTCTGTATTTTTATCAGTAAGAGTTTTCAGACTATTGTCTTTGTCTTTATTGTTTTTTTCACAACGTTTCAGCCGCTGTATCCTCCTGCCTTCCTCAGGTGTCCCCTATTTATCTGGGCATAGAAACGATTCCACCAGGGAAACTATGAAGATCTTTTACAAGTAATGATGTCATTGTGAAAGATCTTCATAGCTCTTGAATGCCTTGTTTGATCAACAGTCAAACTGTAAAATTGATTTCCCAGGTTGAATCATTTCTATGCCCAGATAAACAGGGGACACCTAAGGAAGGTAGGAGGATACAGTGGCCAAAACATTGTGAAAAAAACAATGAAGGCAAAGACAATAGTCTGAAAACTCTTACTGATAAAAATCATCAAGCTTCGTTTCAGAAATTTAGACAACTAAAATTCTGTATTGTTCAGAAAGTAAAGATATTTGCAGGAATCCATCATGAATGTCATGCTGGGATTACTCATGGAAAAGGTGCCTGCTGCTTTTGATGAATCTTGGAAAAAAGACTTGTATAAATTCACCTTAGTTATAATTTAACTTTACTATTGCAGTTTCTACAGCATGACTTCTGTTTTTGCTAATATCATTTGATTCTTAACAATCAATAAGTTAGCTTTCTTCTTCTTCTTCTTCTTCTTCTTCTTCTTCTTCTTCTTCTTCTTATTATTATTATTATTATTATTATTATTATTATTATTATAATTATTATTATTGTTATTATTTCTCCTTTGAGGGCTTTTCACACCAACATTAGCCAATGGTCTTCCACTGGAACTTGAGTGACAAGTCTCCTCAAGTCTTTTCGGTATTCTGACCGATTTTAACAGTGCTGTCATTTGGATGGCCTCCACTCATGCTCTTATTTCCAATTGTTATTATTTATTTATTCATTTATTAACTCCTTGTGAGTTTTTCACAGTATGACCTTGTTTCTCAGGATGGATAATACATTTTTCATGCCATTTCTTTGTGTAAGAGCGGGTTACATAATAGAGCCTATCTCTTCTCCAAGTAACATGTGACAGTTTGTACTGGGTTATATGATACCAGCAACCGGGAGATCTAGCTGATTTGATCTACATATATGCAGTAATTAAATGCAAATTTTTTATTCAATTTCGCCCTAGTATTTTATAGCTATCTTTAATTATTCTGAAAAGATCAGAGATGTTAGCAGAAATATTAGGAGGAGAAAATAGAAAAGGAGGAATGATAATAATAATAATAATAATAATTATTATTATTTACAAAAGAATTATAAAATGGAAAATAACAAAAAATCTATTAAAAATAAGAAAAAATTGTAAGTGTTGATAAAAGCAATGGGAATATTTTGTCATTTTTGTAAATAAATATTAAATAAAAATATTATTGTAATCTTCATTAGGAAATAGGAAAAAAATCAAGGAAATCAACCAATCAAAAAACTCTTATCTCTATATTGGCCCACAAATCTGCTCCCTTTTACTGCAATCTTTCCCACCATAAAGAAAAAGAGATGAAGTGGGGAGAGAAATTCAGTACATTCAATTTTCTTTTCCCTTTTGGCTTCATTTTGAACTATGTATATAAAAATGTCTGAGAATTAATAGACTTGAAGTTAAAACAAAAATATCTTTAAAAAAATACATACTTAACAGTGAGACAATAATTATTTGGTAGATATTTTTTGAAGGGTATGTCTTATTTTTGTAACAATTTTCAGATAGTTTTATCACTTTTTTCTCTGATACCTTTGGAAAGATTGGACTTCATGGTTAATTACAAATGTATTTTACGTTTCATAAATATCAGACTTTTGGAAAGATTAATGCAAAGCAATTATACCTAATAAATAGATGCCATTAAAACTTCAGGAAATTGTGTTGTTATTAATTAAAAAAAGAAACCAAAAAATAATCACGATATAAAAAAATTTCTCATAAATTTTTTTGTTGCTGTTTGTTTCTTTTTAGGATAAATATATATCAGCTTTTCCATTGCTTGAAAAATGTTTAAAATAAATTCAAATGTTACAGTTATTCTTTTTAAAATCAATGTTTGAATCAAAATATCTAAATCATCACTATAAAGGATGACTGGGATTGTTTATATGCATAAATTGAATGACTCCACTGTAATTTTGAATATCAGTGCTTCTATTCTATCTTTTTTAGAAATAGTCTTTATTTGTATGTAATTAGGTGATCCTTTTTTAAGAACTACTTGTTTTAATTGCAAGAGACACTGATTGCTCATCAACAGCTTATGCTGTCTCAAATAAGATAGGTGATTTAGTTGTTAGTAAATTGTACTTTAAATCTAAATGCATTTTTATTATCACTTTGATAACCTGTTTAGAATATATTACAGAAAGTAAATATTTAGTAGTACATGAAGACTTGTTAAAATTGTTTTATTTATTCTTCATGCTCCCTGTTAATGTTTTGAAATGTTAATGATAGCTGAGAATAATTTCCTAATGAGAATAGTATAATAATATATAAGAAATATTAATCAGAAATGTTAGAAGATATATACTAGTTGGAAAAGATGTTTGGTTTTAACATGCCACAATAAACATTGTATATAAAGAAATCATTCACAGTACTAGACTTCAATAAGGTCAACAGTTTAAGCAAATATAACTACAAGGAAAAAACATCTTTAAAATGATTTTTAAATGATATCACAAACTGGTTTTATCTTTGATAAGAAAAGAATATATTGAAGCTTGAGTTTTATATTATGAGCCAATAAAATTTAAAATTTAATGATAAATAGTTGAAAATAATTGTTATCCAACAATTTCAAGACAAAAGAGAAAATACCAAAAAGCATATTTGTAAGTATCCTATATTTTATCTCGCAAAAAGGTTGATTTAATCAAAGTTTTGAAGATTTTAGTAAAATGTCACGTTCTTGTTAATATGAACTTTATGATCTATGTCATTCACTTCCATATCATTTTGAATTATAAAGGTATGAAAATTTCTCTTAAGACATTAATGTAGATATAAATTTATGATTTTATTTTAGATGTTTTATCTTCTTAGTTTCTCTTGTAAAAAAGCAACTTGATCACTTCCATTCAGGTTTTCTAATGATGAAATAAAAATAAAGATATTTGTGTGGAGTCCCTGTGACATAGGCTAATGTGCTGGACAATGACATTGTAGAAATATTTATGAAATTCCTTCTTTTCTTAAACAAATACTGATCCTCTTCCAACTACTAATTAAAATATTCATATTTAAAAATTATTTTGAAGAAATACATTTTGAAAGAAAAGTAATCATTGATCATTTTGGTAGTAGAGTCTCCATTATACTTATGTTTCCTATAAAACAGTTTTGTTGAAGATATTTTAGTATTCACAAGTACTTATCAGTATGAATTTACTAAGTAAACAACTTCTGAAATATGAACTCAAAATATACATCTTCACTTCAATAAATTGATTTTCTTTGATTCATACCTTACACAATATTGATTATTAAGCAAATCTAGCAAGAGATCTTTGATATCTATTGTCTATCACAAAGAATGTTAAAAGCTGGTGTGTAAGAGAGATGAGGTCTAAACTAGTGATATCTTTTATGCACTCTTAGTTTGTCAGTTTCAACAACCAATGATACTAGTATAAATAGTAACTAAATGTTTTATAGTAGATGTATAAGTGGATAACAAGACTCTTCTACTATAAATATTGATGCAATTCTAAAATGATTGATGAGTGTCAAATTTACCATATTGCTGAAAACAATATAATATTGAAAAAAGTGAATTATATGATAAAACTAGACTTTATAATTAGAAATTTAATTTTTCTTGAGATATATAATTTTAAAATCTAAAAAGGCAAAATGGTCAATCTTGTGTTTCTTAGTTATTAATCTCAAGATCACCAAAAATGTTAAATACTTTTAATTATAAATTGTTTTTAGAGTCATTATAAAAGAATATTTACAGTTTTATCTCCTCTTTTTTGTGATTTAAAAAAAAATTTTAAACATCAATGATTTTGATATAAAATTTATGGATCTCTGCATTTTTGTCTGTCTCTTGTAATATAATTTGAAAATACTGAGAATCTTATGTTTCAGCTTGTAATACTATAAATATATCTTATCCTACAAAGAATATTAAAGAGAGAGTGTATATCTAAGCTTTTGAAAACATTGTAATCATTTTACAACATATAATCTGATATTTTTGATTTCTATAGTTTTAGAATATTTTTTTGATATATATTAATTTCCCTTTCATTCAATTTTTTTTCTAAAAGATTTACAAGATTCTTGTGTTTTGTCTTCATTATAAACATATGGGAAACATGTTGGTGCATGAATGGATTTTTATTTATTTTCCTATATATGTTTAAATGTTAAAACTAAGATTAAAGAACATTTAAAATTTTCCTAATATAGTAAGTTTAGCATATGATGTACAATTTTTGCTTAATTTCTTTTACTATACAGTTATTCATTTTTTTAGAATAACTGAGAGGAATGTTCAATTGAATTCAGATAACACAGAGATATGGAGATGTATCAGTTAAAAGATTGCTTTTTTTCAGCATAGTCCTTGATATCTCTACAATAAGTAAACTTAAATTTACTCCTGTTTTGAATGTTTTTATTAATTTTTTCAGAGCTTTTTAGTTCTTGTTCTAAAACTGACATCCCTTCTTGAGCTCCACCATTCATTTTTTTCAACTGCCGGTTGCTTTTTTTTTATTAAACAAATGAATGGCAACTGAGAAAGCTTACTCTCACAGCTCACAAATCCAGCAAGAAGTAACGTCATCAACTGGCAACAAAAGCATGAAAAAATAATTACAGCCAATGAAACAATAATTTCAGCAATTAACTGAGGAAGATATTAACTTGAAGTGGAAAACAATTTACTTATTGATCAAAGTTTTACTTTTTGTCATTTTCTGTTGTGAATTTTAAAGAATTGATAGTGAGCACAAAAATAGACACATGAATTTAAATAAATGTAATTTCAGTCAAATAAGTTAATTACCTCAACTTTGCCAATGACAAAACATTCTACTATTTCTTCTATGTCTATCAAACTTTCTCAACAAAAATGATAAGGGACTATATGAAAAAGAAAAAAAACAAACAACAAAAACAATAAAAAAACAAAAAAAATATTTAATTAAAACAATTTTAAATTCTTAAATTATAGTCAATTCACAAAATTAATTCAATTGTAGTAATTTCACAAAAATTTCCTATGAAATTTTAGTAATAGAGTTAATCTAAAACAACCCTTCTTCATTTTGATTGTTTCTTTTCTGTTAAATCTATACTCTCTTTTTTTGAACATATTTATAAAACAATTCATTAACAAAAAAAAGTTTAATTAACCAGGAGGCTCCATACCAACCGCTATCCTATCAATGAACATTTCCTCATCTTTAAAACAAAAAAAAAAAAAGATAAGAGATTTCAAAATTTTGACAATATATTACTCTAAGATAGAAAACAAAATAAGAAGTTTAAAATACACACTTGCTTGGGGAATGTTAAAGTTGAGCAATCAGAAAAAAATACAGTTAAACTGAGTAACTCCTTCACAAAAGCTTAATAATGGGACAGCTTTGTATTTGCTGAAAGTTTATTTTTTGTTTTATACTGTAATAAAATATACTGATTTTATCTGTAACATCAAGAGATAAGTTTTCTAAAAATATAATACTCTGTGGATTTTAAATGTTTATTCCTTGATGATATAGAAATATAGAAAGCAAAGCTGCTGATAAAGAACCTTATATTTTTCAATGAAAAAATAGAAACAATGATCAATTTCTTATTTTCTAATTATTTTTAAAGCATTAAACAATTCTGAAATAACTTTTTTATTACCAAGGCAACGCTAATGTTTCGCAGTAAAATGGTCAAAATGATAAATTGTGAACAAATGTTTGAAGTTCAGTACTTAAAGAAAAAATTGAAAATTGTTCAAATACTACGAACTAGAAATAGTATATATAAATGCTAATAAATAAACCAAAATGAACTGAGGCTTTAATTTATTACATTTAGAAAGAAATAATTTTTTTTACTTAGCCTTATACTTAGAGAAATTTATCTTAAAAATTGCTTTTTTATAATAAATTTAAAAAAATCACCTAAATGAATTTTAATAAGAAAAGTAGTTTGAAAATTATTTTGAATATATATCTTAGATCTGTTTTTACTGAATTTTTTTTTTTCCTGAAGATTTTTTGCATCAGAAAATAAATCAAAAGTTGTAAAAATACTTTTTAAGACTTTAAACTGAGATGATTGATCAAAAGCAATATTTCTGTTTTGCTTTGTTTTAGAAATGTATTGTTTTCTTTCATTCATTATTCTCTGAACAAACAAGAGTGTTAATAAAATGGTTTATTTCATCAAATGTAAATAAGGTGAGACATCTAGTAAAAATGTAAGAAGATAGTAAATGTTATTTTTACTAATAGCTGGGATAATAAACATTTAAACTATCCAAAGCTAACAAAATCTTATCTGTGCTTCACCAAAAAAAAAAGAAAAAAAAAGAAAAAACATTCCTATGGATTAAGAAATACTTTCAAAAGAGTTTTGTTATCAACCTAATTAATCCACTGTACATGAAAAAAATTGCTATTTTTAAGAAACAATTAACAGATACTTTTATATTTTTAAAAGAGGTAATCTAGAAAAGTAGATTCAGATTTCAACTTTATTTAGAATTAATGAATTGGTTTGTTTAAAAGAAATTTAGAAAAATACTTGTGCAAAAATGTAAATAGCTTCAAATGTTCAACTATTCTTACGGATAAAAGATATGAAAAAATCAGTTATATAAAATTGAAGTTGACAGCAGCTTATACTATGCAAGTGAATCAATAGGAATTTTATTCTAAATATAAATTCTTATTTATATTTTTTATCAGTTATTATCATTAATATTATTATGATTATAGTTTTTCACTGAGATCTAAGTGACAGCAAGTTTCCTCAGGTCTCCCGGACTCTTTTAAGTATTCTAACTGATCTCAACAATGCTGTAGTCTTGGTCTTGATTCTCCAGTCACCTCAGTTTCTTTTCCAAGATTTTGGTGACTGTTTCAAGGGCATCAACTACAATTTGTATTAGTTACTTTCATGTTCAACAGCTTTTTCAGCTCTTTTGTATGATTCCAGCAAAATCCATGAGATGAACAGTAATTTCCTTCTTCTTAATTAACATTAAATCAGGTCTTCTGGTTGGGATTGGAGGATCTGTTTGGATCTCAAAATCCCAGAGAATTTTATGCACTTCATTTTTTAGGACAGATTCTGATTAGTGTATATACCATTTGTCAGCATGGTCGTATCTTAATCACTTCCATAATTCCCAATGGATCACCTTTTCTACTCAGCATGTATGTGCCAGTTTTCTGCATTTGCTCATTATGTGACTGTTTCATCTCTATTATCACATAACCTACATTTGCTATTCCATTGCCTATTATCATTTTTTGCTTTGATATAATTAGTTCTGATGGCATTATTTTGTGATGCAATTAATTTCTTTCTTCAGGTTTCAACTTAGCAATGTTCTGTTTCCTTAATTTGATTAGTACTACTATTATTGTAACAATCTGGTTTGATTTTATATAGTCTTATCATAAATATATGATTAAAAGAAAAAGATTTATCAAAAGAAGACAATTTATAAATCTTTGAACCTAATTTATAAAAATAGAAAATAAAAGTACACAAGCTTATAAATAAAAGGCATTATCTTGTTATATAAACCGATTTTGTTTTAGTATCAAAAGATTTTATTTTGCATGTTTTAATGGACATTTTATCTATTTCTGCCACTCAGATAAGATATTCTTCTGTATTTTGTTTTGCATCCTTAGTTTCCTATTGAAGACACATTTGATCAATTTAATTTTGTTATTGGAAATGCTATCAATAATTTGGATTTAGCTTAGATGCCTCATTACTTTTCATGAGATTATTAATATTGCTTTGTTGTTGTTCTCGTTGGTTAATGCCCTTTTGAAGAGTCTCATCATCCAGTGTGTATGCATATATGTATTGACAGCTAAAGAAAACCAAATTTAATATCTAACATTTGGCCATTTGGTAAACACTACAAACTTGAGGTAATTCTCTTATTCATTTTGATCAAATGTTTGATATCATTATAATCATAAAAGAGTAAATAGAAAAGATTATGATATTTTCTTAAGTAACCAAATAAACCAGAAACAAGCAATTCGATAGCTATAATGATTATTGTCATTTGATACATTGATGAAGAAACAAACCTAATTATATTTGAAAGTCTTTTTATTTTATCTTAGCTTTATATACATATTTTTGGCTTTCAATCCACAACTTCTTCAGGTTAAAAGAATTGTAATTGGAAAAGTTGTGTTAAAATGAAGTATAGAAATAAGATTGTCAATGAGAAAAACTCATTGCATTGTATTGATATCTCAATGAATTAGATTTAAAGCTGAATTATATCTTAGTAAGAGCATAAGTTTGTTCTTAAAATTTTATATATTTCTTTGTAAAAAATAAATGAATGAAAATAGCAATATTTGTCAAAGGCTTTTACATGTATTGTGACAGCATGCTGGGATAAGTGATTTGGTGACTTAAAAATCAAAGCTTGCAAATAGTGCTGAACTGAGCAAACTAGATGAGTAGCTAAGTAATCACTCTGATATATTCATCTATTTTTAATATATATATATATATATATATATATATATATATATATATATATAGGTTTAAGTGGAATAAAGATAGTGAGGCAGTGTTCCAGAGAGTGCATTACAAGAAGAAAATATACTGGGAAAGGTGAAGATTTAACAATTGATAAAATGGAAAAAAAATGCTAACTCCAAATAGTTATAGGGAAATTGTATAAAAATATTTAGTTTGGATCCTAGGCAGCTTTTTTTAGAAATATATACCAATAGTTTCTTCATCTGCATAAATTAGGAACAATTTTGATGAAATCTATTTCTAAGTAATTTTTCTTATCAAAGAAAATATTAGAAAGAAGCAAAACACCATAATATATTGTTATATCTGCCTGAAAAAATATATGAGAATTTTGTCCAACATATAATTTATATGAATTTTTTGTTGGATTTGTTTGAATGCTTGTTTTGTTTGTTTTATGTTGTTGTTTTTTATAGTAGAAACTTTAATTTTAGTTCTGATAATGGGATTTCAAGTTAAAAACAGCAAGAAAATTTGATTCCTTCAATAAATAAATAAAAATCATAATATAAACTTTCTTTGCAATAATTAAATTTTATGATGATGGCGATGATAAATATTCTGTAAGCTAAAAACACTACTGAGCAGAAAGAGAAATTCATCAAATAAAATAAAAAGAGGCTCTGTGAAAAATAAACAAGAAATTATAGAACTGACTCTTCAGTGGATGGATTAAAAAAAATATATTAATAAAGTTGCAATTATCTAGAAGCAACATTTTTTTTATTTGAACAAATAAATTTTTTTCAATATAAATATATATGTTTATCCATGCAATAATTATTCCTGACTTTAAAAATAGCAGGAAAGTCAGTTTTCAGAGAACCAATGGTCAATATAGATGTTACATTTAGTAATGTAAATAATTCCTAGTATTCTCTCACATATCTAATTTTTCATGAATTTCAAGATATGACCAAATCAATATCAAAATAAAAGATGTAGGCTCACCAATTTAATTTTTGAAGGATTTCCATTTCTTATCTTTAAAACATGAACAAAGGCCTACATAGAATATATATATTTTTAAATTTCTAATGGAGCAAACTTAGAGCTTCTCCTGATCAGAAGGATTTAGGAAAATCAGCTATATATTTGTGGATTGAGAATGAATGATTGTGGTAGAGAATGGATATTTTTAAAAAGTTATTATAGTTGTTTGTTGTGAAAACAGAAGATCAGCAGAATTTCAGATAAGGTATTTCATAGGTATGTGATTGAAATGGATAATTTCAAAGATCTTTAAGTGTTTCTTTGTGAAAGAATTATTGTTGTAGATTTTGTATGCTAGATAGAGAAAATTGGCGTTAAACAGTTTAGAGAGCAAAGATTTTGTTGTCACCGAACATTTAAACGGATTAACAACAAAGACGATAATTCAGGAGAAAAGGACCCAGCAGTGAATAAGAAATTCTCTACTTCTAAAAATTATAATTGTTAAGAGATTATAACTTTGAGGAATTAAAATGCCTAAGAGAATATAAGATATAATATTTTTTTTTATTAAGGCAGATTTAAAGATATACAGAAAGCCAATTTGTAACTTTGTATCATTATTTGGAACCGATCAATGCTCTTTAACCAGATTTGAATAGAGAAACATAAATTGACAGTACGTGTATTTCTATGTTTAAGCAAAGTTCAAATCTGATGCCATGTTACTCTTAGAATACAAAATTGGAATCTGGTGGTGCTTCAGGAATTTCTTTACAGTCAATGTTCAGTTGTCAGAAGCTATTCACTCATAAACATTACAGAAGATATAGGATTATGAGCAATTTGTGATCAAATACATTGATTAAAAAACAAAGCCTTTGATAGATTTCCTCAAGCCTTGTTGTATAAGCAGGCAGCACAAGTATCTGTTCAATCTTGTATCAAAATTCTAGGCAGAATGAGAAAGCTGTCACCAACATATCTGTTTAAATTTCTGAGATAAAGAGTAATTATTGTTTACATTATTTACATGTTTCGAACTATTATCCTAATCTTGGTTGTTATACTCACAACATTTGTGAATATGTCTTGTGTTGTAATTGGTAACCTTCAGAGGATTTCAAGCTAAAACACTTTATTCAATCCATGGGAAGGTTGACTGTTCTCATTCTACTGTTCATATTTGGAGTATTTTGTATCAGCTAATTCACCTTCTTATTTATTTTGCCCTTGTAATATTGTTTTTATTACCCTTGAATAATAATACAGGTCCTAAAGTCATTTTGTCTGAAGAAACCAGATAGAATAATTAAAAAAAAAAAAATGTACACACTCTGGCTGAAGAAGCAGATAAGATAACATTAGGTTTATGTCTCTTAAAATGGTCTCTGAGTTGTCTCAAGAAACAATGGCCCAGAGGATAAATTCATTGGTTAAGGGCTTCTAGTTGGTCATGAGTTCAATCTTTAGGCCAGGGTTCAATGGAAAGAAAGGCAATGTTACAATTGTGAAATAACTAAAGAAGCACATTAACTAATATGAGATATCCAAATGCATGGATAGTGGTATTGAATAAAGGAAAAGTTTCAAAGACGCAAAACATCAGCTAAAATATTGTTTATATAACAACCAAGATGACTACTATGAAGTTGCAGTCCAGTATGTAGGCCACAACACCATAGGGACTCTCTCACAACTAGAATGTGTCCGAAATATCTAAATTACAGAAACAAATATTTTTTTTTTAAACAAGACAGTGTTCTATAATACTTGTTAAGATCTCAATAAGTGCAAAAAAAAAATTATTTGGTGTCTTTCCATTCAACCAAATAAATAGAATAACTAGCAATTCTGTGAATTTTGAAAGCATTTGTTAATTCACTCATTTATCAATTTATATATTTTGCAAATTAGATTTATAGGATATGTTTTATTCAAGATTAACTGTTTATCATAGTAAAACTCTTTTGGAAGAATAAATGAAAAATTCTGAAATTCACCAGAAATCATCGTTCTCTAAATTTCAGAATGGTTAAAGTTTGACAACAGATTTGTTTTCTAAAAAAATAATTATTAAAAAAACCCTTTTTCTGAAATCCATCTGTCAGGAATTAAAGACTAATTATCATTTTAGATTCTAGTTTAATAGTTGCTAAAGTAGAAATTTCATAACAAAGGCTTAATTTGGTTGAATTAAGAAAAGTCAGTGTTCAAAAAGAAATCTATAGAATTTACCAAGAGGCAGAGAAATTTCTAAATTCAACTGGCTGGAATTTATGGTCTGGTATTTCTCCAGATTCCATGAAATCAGTGTTTACTAACAGAAGAATTCATAGCAGAAAAGAATTAGAGAGAAAGAAAGAAATTTTGGGAGAGAAGAAGAATTTTTATTATTAAGAAAGTTACCAAAAAATAAAATGATTTTTTTAGAAGAATCAATTTGAGATATGAATTTGCTAAGGTTCTGGTTTTATGATACAATTAGAAACTGAAGGAATTAAAAACAAAAATATAATAAAAAAAAGTTTTCTCTTTTTTAACTGGAATGTCTTTCTGCTGTTGCTTGCTTGAATTTCTTGAATAAGCCAAAAAATATTGGATTAACTATATCAAATATTTTTTATTGTTCATAAATTGAGATTTTTCATTTTCTGGTTTTTCTTAAAATACCATTATTTCTTTTAGAAGAAAAAAATTTAAAAAATATATTTGAGAAAATTATAGAAACAGATAAAAAAGGAAAAAATATATAGATAGATAGACAGATGAAGAAAAAAGACAGATGCCTTAGACAGACAGGCAAGATTGGTGGGTAAGTAAAATAGATAAAAAAGTGAGTAGAGAGGTGGATAGACACACACACACACACATACACACACACACACATAATTGTGTGTGCATGTTTGCATGTGTTCATGTGTGCATGCATGTGTGTATGCATGTGTGTGTGTGTGCGTGTATATGTGTGTATGTGTGTGTAAGGGGATAGTCCATATTTGTCAGTAAAAGCCAGTGTCTGAGGTTACTTCCTGCTTATTTTTTGTACAAAGCGGCCAATAAAAAGTTTTAAAAGCCAAAAACATTGAGGAATATATATATATATATATATATATATATATATATATATATATATATATATACATATATATGGACAGTGGTCAAATATGATTTGCAAATAACAGGACACAGCTTTCAACATCTGGTCAGGAAGCTCAAGGTCGAAACTTACATTGATGGATCTTCCAGTTCATGGCTCCAAGCATGTGACTCTAGAAGCTCTTCACTTCTTCTGTCAGTCCTATGGTACATATACGTAACATTGGTATATTGTACAGTGGTTCAAGAACTGCTGTTCTTAATCTAAGAAATATTTATAGAACCAAAACAACAGGCAAAAAAATGGAAAGCAACACACTATCACACAGACATGTATACATTTATACTGAGAATAAATATTACTATGTGATACACTTAAAGATAATCAAATATCAAGCAAAAGTCAAATTTAATATTGATTACCTATAAGCATATTCCTAGGAATATATATATATATATATATATATATATATATATATATATATATATAGTCACACATTCAATTCATGCATTCAAATTGTCACACACATGCACACACACATATGTGTATTTGTACATAGAGGTAAAAGCATCATAATCAATATATATATATATATATATATATATGTATATATATATATATATATATATATGTGTGTGTGTGTGTGTGCGTGTGTGTGTGTGTGTATGTGTGTGTGTATGTGTGTGTTTGCACATCCATGTCATCACAATTATGGATACCTACATATAGATAGATATTTATTTTTAAAACTTGTATAAATGTACATACAAACGTGTATGTATGTATGGATATATGTGCGTTTATATCCATACTAGTTTGCAAGTATGCACATTTATATTTTAGAGTTTGCATAGATATACATCCATACATAAGAATATGTATGTATATACATACATATATATATTTATAATATCTTTCTATGTAGGTGTGTATAAAAAAATCTGAAAAAAGAAGTGTTGAAAAAGTAAAAAGAAGAAAATTACAGAGCAAAAAAGAACATGGAAATGTAAAAATAATCACAAAAAGAATATGTAGTTCTAAATCTGAAAGCAAAAATGACTGATGTCAAAAAGCAAAGACTTTTGTGGTCACTGAATATGCTTCTTTCTCTCCCTTGTTCTCTCCCTCATGGAAGTTCTCAAAATAACTCTTCTGTCACATGACATAAAAAAATTATCTCACACACATACACACATACATATATATATATTATCAGACAAGAACAATAAGTATCCTTAAGTACATATGTATAAAATATTTACCAATTCTAAAAATGATGTACACTATCTATATCTATATATATATGAAGGTGGTCTGAAAAGTTCATATGATGATATTATATATGCTGTTGATGTCTTCTTTGACCAATGTGATCCAAACACTACAATGCCAATGGAAAAAGTGTGTGGACTGCAAAAGAGACTATGTTGGAAAATTTGGTCACATTTCATGAGAGTATTTTGATCAGCATATGAACTTTTTAGCTGATCCTCATATATATATATATATATATATATATATATATATATATATATATATATATATATATATATATCCGTACTATTTTTTAGAAAGTTAACTTTCTTCTTCACCAAAGATTTTTTTATTACTTAAAAATACATACATACACTTAAATACCGAAGTATGTTTGTGTGTGTGTGTGTGTGTGTGTGTGTGTGTGTGTGTGTGTGTGTGTGTGTGTGTGTGTGTGTGTGTGTGTGCACGTTTGCTTGCTTTGGTATTATAATTAGCAAAAATAAGAAAAAATTTGAAAAAAAATTTATAAGAAAATATTTGTTTAGAAGGAGAACAAATGCACAACTCATTCTTTTGTTCTTTAATTATTTCCTTTGATCATTGCCAAATTAACAGTATGCATCTGGAATACATTGTTTATTTCAAGTGCCGAAAAAAAAATGGAATGAAAATTTTAAAAAATAATTGTCTTTTTGATGCTTTTTCAGGTGCAAACTATTTGGCATATCCAGCTAAAAACCCTCATGAATTGAAAACAACAAAAAATCTTGTTGAGTTCTTGTTATTTCGCCTCCTTCCTTACAAGTTACTTCTTCATCTGACCTTCACAAGAGGAATAATAACAGATAAACTGTCAGAAACTCAAATAAAACACATTAAATGGATATGAGAAATAGCTGTTACAAGCAGCAGTATTGAGGAGAACAAAATGGTGCATTGATAAAACCCATTAATTGCTAAGGAAAAATTCCCGCTTCTTTTCTTCATTTAATCTTTTCATCCGTTCACAAAGATCCAGTTCCTTTTAAAAAGTTGTATCATGTTTTTCATGCCAGTGTGACTTAAGATAGATCAGACACACCAATTAAAGTACCTTGAATCAGTCTAGATAGAATTTTGACTCAATTATTGAATAGCATTTATCAGAAAACCCTAACTAATGCCTAATAAATAAACCATTTTATTATTCTCAGTTCTGTTGGTTGACAGCAAATTTTAACATCTATTTCATCTGTATTTTATTTCAGTATTAAACAGTTTATCTAATGTTACTCCTCTTCCAATGAAGTTCAAAGAAGTAACTTTTAAAGACTCTCATATAAATCTGTTTTCTCTTGCTATCTCTAAGTTTTATTCTGTTAAACACTTAATTATTCTTATTTTATGCTTTTTATTATTATAATGTCTTGTATACATGTATATATGGATTTACAAGTTCTGTATATACTTGTATATATGTTAATTTCATGTATAGATCAAACTTTGATATATGGTCATGAAATTATTAATACTTAATATTAAAGGTTGCTTCTAGTCCTTGTAACTACAACTTTGTCACAATAGGGAACAAGGTGGTCACAAGACATTATCCCTATATCATATGAATTTTGATTCCTTAACAGGAATAGTCTAAAATGTTTTAGATTTACTTTCCATTGTATTTAAACAGTGTTTTTGAATTTTGTTTTCTATAACTTTAGGAAGACTTAAAATAAAAATAGAACCAGCAGATTAAAATGTTAAAAGTTGGTGTAGATAGATTTCATTATTAATATCCACTTCTTTTTTTGAGGGGATTTAATTATTTGCACAATTTTTAAACGAAATGCTTTACTAATATTGAAGATATATATATATATATATATATATATATATATATATATATATATATATATATATATATATATATATACTATTCAAGGAAATATAACAAGATGCATACCCTATATACTCCTGTATAGACTGAATTCTAAAGTTCTAATTCTTAAGAAAAAAATTGGTTTCAACCAGTAATAATTTTCTTGGGTAGAAATTTAGATGTTTTTATACATTTGTTTCCTATAAACTTAGGAAAATATTCAGATTTTTTAGAAGTGTTTAGAAAATAAACAATAGATGAATATATATTTACCGACCACTCTGCATGGGCAAGATGTGATACAAAGTCAATTTTTTAAACAAAGTTTCACAGGTTTGAATTCAGTTCTCCTTCTCTAAGATCAGTTGCCATACCAAAGTTAAAGAGCCAGCCTGCCCTACTATTTACCCATTGTTGGTGGGAGAATAGTTGGATGTATACTTTCTTTGAGGGTATTAGCATTATGTGAAATGCAAACAGCCTTGTTCAGGATTTGAACTCAAGTCACCATGTCCAATTTCCAATGTTGATAACCATTATACCACAAGCAAATGAATATACAAGAAAAAAATTGTCAAAAATTTAGAAAAAGAAGAGAGACCTAAAAAATGAGATACTTTTGCAAATAGGTATTATGTATACACTTTGCATATTGTGTACCTTAAAAGGGATTATAAATAGACATGATATTCTTTTTCCTGTTATCAATCATACTTGTAATATGATGTAATCAATGTATATAATTACTGTTCTAAGTAAATTTATTAAAGATATAAAGTTAGCTTTGTTTTTACAAACTCTTACTATATGTAAAATACAGAAATGCAAATATTTTCAAATTTATTTACTTAAAATTGGTATATCATTTTGTAAATTTACAGTAATTATTTCATTACTAATGTTTATAGATATTGAAAAATAACATTTAATTTTAATAATTTTGATGTTTAATTTCGACAATTTTCATGAGTTTATACAAGTAACTTTTATTTAGTTCATAAATTCATTTTAAATAATGAACTAGTTCCTATTGGTTTACAATTATATCTTGTCATATTTATTGTTTTTTACAAATTTATGTTAAATGAGTCACTCTCTGATTCAATTTTATTTCATGTATAAAACACCAATATTAAAATATATTCTATTTTATAATTATCAAGATTTGAATGGGTTACCATGTACTTGAAGGACAGAAGTACTTTCCCCCAAAATAGTGGGCCCCAAAATCTGAAAAAATAAAACTATAAGAAAATGGCATAATATAAACAAGTAAATGATTGTTTTTTTTTCTTTTTCTAAAATCCTTTTACTATGTGGTTAACATTTTTAAAGTGCAATTCTAATAATTTGAAAATGCTTTTAACTTTTGATGGTATTAAAAACTAAATAAATGTAAGGAAAAAATAAGCAGCTTATTTTCGCCATTACATTAAATATTGTAATGCATATGAAAATATTTGCCAACATAAACATCAAAATTGATATATACCATTATGCATAATTTGGTTTTGTGTTAATGCCCTTTTAAGTGCTTAGAAATATAGACAAAAAATCTGTATATCTATTGAGTAGATTACTAACAAAAAATTTTCTATTGAAGATTATATAAAAAAAAAACAAACTATGATACAAATAAACTCTAAATGGTGTCAGATCTTGGTGGAGTTTACTTTGATATTTAAGATTATAAAAGTATAAAAACGTTTTTTTTTTATTTCAGTGACCTATAGGAAATAAATTGCTTTAAGTTTATATTTCTGTGGCATAATTTCATTATAAAGATTTGATTTTTGTTATCATAATATAGTAAAAATAAACACATTGTAGTAAAATTTTAGTTACTGAAAATGGGATAACATGATTTAACTTAGAGAATAAAGCAATTTTGAATCCAATCTGTAATTTGATTGGGTCAGCATTCACAGTGACCTTAATCATTACAATTTTTCAAGTGAGATAACTATTTAATGCAAATTAAAGTATTTTCTCTTATTTATTTGCAATTAATTATAATACAAATTCTGTAAATTGGATGTGAGTTACATTGACTGGCATTAATATCAAACTCATTAAATAATAAAGTTTTATTGATAGAAAACATATGTATATATTATAAAGAAAAATATATTTTAAGTATCAGTGGAATGAATAAATGTACTTCATAAAAATGAGCTTTATGGAAGTATATATTTCACTAAAATATCCAGATAATTTAATAAAAATTGTGACAGTAGAGAATAAAGACATTACCACATTTAATTTCTTGTTTTTCCATTTAACTTGGGTAACACTAGGTAAGACTTGCTGGGAATAATATAATAATTGAAGCAGATCAGAGTTAGACTCACCTGAAATGCAGAACTGGCAGAGAAAGCAAAAAAAAGGAAATAATATGTAAACCAGTGAGAAATTATTTCTCATCATTTGAAATATATTGAGCTGTTATAGTTTGAATCATTTGAGATTTGAGGTTATTCTTGAAAAGCACAATATTTTCTATACTATAACATATTCCTGAGAGTGAGTTACCTGTTTTTCACAGATAGAATGGAGTAAGGTGAACATGTATAGGGTATATTCTAAATAAGAATTGAGGCAAAGAGAAAAAAGCCATGGTAAACTTCTTGGCCACAAAAGTAACCTCATTAAGCTGTAAAAAATTGGATAATAATCAAAAATGAGCTTGTCAAATATTTAAAATAATATTCTAGCATTATAAAACAAAAATTGAATGTACCATAAAAATCACATATTTTTAAATAGAAAAATAATAAACAAAAGAGAGGATTAGAGCTATTAGTTTTTTTATCTTAAAAAGAAATACAAACAAGTTTCTACTTTCACTTACCAAAGTAAAAAATAATCATTGTTTTATATTCCATTTGATGAAGTAAATATCTTTTTAAGGGGATGGTTGTGGGATCATAATATCAAAAACACAACTTTATTTTTAATGATCCTAATTTGGTTGGCCAAAGATATTATTCTGTTTGTTTTTTTGTATGGGATGTCATTAAGCACTTTTAGTTTTAACTAATTTCAATAGAAAAGCACTTTTGATTATACTGTTATTGCAACAATAACATGGTACATCTTTTAAAGGAATGTAAAAAATGGTGTACTTTATTCATACAAGAAGAAAATGAGCAACATTTCCAACGTATTCATTTTTATCTCATAAAACATAATATATAAGACTCAAATAAAAATGATTTGCAGTTTATGGAGAATGTACTGTAAAAGAATTTGTTAAAATAATTTCAAAATTTTTCTGCTGAAGATTTCTTACTTAAGAATGCTTCACACTTAAGAAACAAGTTGAGACTGATAGCAAACAAATCAAGAAATTCTTTGAAAATTAATCAATGTTGGCTATCTTTTGTGTACAACATGAGAGATAGCCAACATACTTAAAATATCCAAATGAAGTGTTGGAAAACATTTGCACCAGCTTGATTATATTAGTCTTTTTGATGGGTAACTTCTACATGAATTTAGCAAAAACTCTACCGAATCCTATTAACATGTAGGATTTACTGTCTATGCATCATAAAATGTATTTTTAAACAACTCGTGACAGATAATAAAAAGTAGATACTTTATAACACTATAGAATGCAAGATATTGTGGATAAGCAAAATGATGTAACTGGACTAAAGTTTAGTCTTTATCCAAAGAAGGTGATGCTGTGTATATTGTAGAGAATCAATTGATTAATTTGATTGATTATTGTTCCTAATTGGACCAAACGAAGGTAAATAAAAAACATCTGGAACAAGTTAAGAGAAAGAGTGTATTATTCCATGTGAATAATGCTAAACTACTTGTTTTTTTGATGACCAGATAAAAATCTGCTGTATTCTCCAGATATCGCTTCAGATTATCAGTTATTCTGATCTTAATTTTAATTCTGTAGAAGAATGCCAAAGGCATCTCAAACAGTTTTTTTTTTCATTAAAATAAAAACCTATGACTGTATGAAATTATGAAGTTGCTCAAGATATAGCATAAGATAATGGAGCAAATAATAAAATCTTTTATGTTTACTTAATAAAGTGAACAATTTTTGGCCAACCCAATATTTTACTTATTTTTTCCTGAAGAGCTAAGATTAATTTTTATTTTATTCTTCCGTATATTATTTGGGTTATTTTTATCTTTTTTAACACAATATTTGAAGTGATATATTCTTTGATGTTTTTCATGTGTATGGTGTACCCTGCCTTTATAATTTGATTTGTGATTTTTCTTCTTTTCTTTTTTTTTGTCAAATAGAACATATCACCAGTCTAAATAAATTTGTGCAATTGAGGTGTAAGGTCTCAGTGATGATATAAATATAAGACTTTAACCATCAGACATAGTGACTCATATCTCTGCAACTCAGCAACTCACCCTGCAATATTTATCACTACAAGAAAAATTTCTAATCTCTCCATTACTACTAACACAAAACCTTAAACTAGAGTCATGTGATTTTGTTAGACAAATATATTCTAGGAAGAAAGATGAAAAAGAGAAAGAAAAGAAGAAAAATTATGTGAATTCTAAAGAACAGATACAACATAGACCTGAAGAATGTTATGGAATATTTTGGCAGAAATGTCATTTTAAAATTGTTCAATAATATATAGAATAAATATCTTTCCCAAATTTCAATTTTGATAAGTATTGTAGATGGATAATTAAGAATGAAATATATTTTCAAACATATCTAATGAAATATTTCTATGCTCACTAAAAATATTATCAAAGCAACAATGGAACAAATAATTTCCATATTAGTAATTTATCTGTTTGAATATGACGAAGTTGATATTTGGAAGTGCTACTGAGCATTGAATTATATCATGCTACAAAGAGAAAAATCATATTAATTTTCTTTTTTTTATAATTACTTGCCTTATAATACTTATTTTTATAAGTACCACTATAATCTTTTGCTTTTTGAAGATCTAAAAAACATGAAAAAATACAGATGAAAACAAGTTAATTAAATAGTTTTAAATTACTGATGCTAAATAAATGGTGTTGCAACATAATTATATGTGGCCACATGATTAAAAAAAGCCTAATTTCTCTACACTATATTTTCTCTTTTTTTAGTTTTTTCTATGAAGCAGCAATTTTTTTCTAGACTTTCATCAATTGAGATTAAAAGTTTCTTTAAACATAAATTCCAAATTAGAAATCATCAACATTTTAGGCCTTATAACCATTAGTTTAAACACAAAGAAACTGAGAGCCAAATATATTTTTCAAAACTAAGATGAAAATTAATTCATAAAAAGAGAGTATATGAATGGAAAAATCAAGATTTAGAAATTTGATGATGAAAAGATCAATTGATGCTCTTTCAAACTATAAAATAGAGAAATGACTATAACAGTACAGAAATCTATGTTAATGATTTAAAAGGTAATCAATGAGTCAAATATTAAAAAGATAAATACCCTTTAAATTATTTTAACAATATCAGGATCAATACATAGTGATAGTATTTATTTCCTGTAATCTTTACATTTATTGTATAGGTTAAATTTCTGAAAATAAACAAACTAGTTTAAATGCTGGGAATTTTCAAGAAAATCAAATTTCAGGTTTGCTAGATTATTTTGACTTAACAATTTTTCAATAGGATTAATTTTTATCTGTTAACAACTTTGAACTGCAATTGGCCAAACTGATTTATTACAATGCTTTATTTATCCAGGATTTCTTTTATTGATTCTTTCAAAGAATGTTCAGTTCATTTTTTGTTTTTTCAATTATTCAACATTTCTATTCAGATTTTCACTCATAAAATTGTTTTATACATTTCTTTTTTTTATTTTTTTTTATTCCTGAGCTGAAGATAACAATATTATTTGAGATATGGCAATTGTATGATTACCTTTTTGTAAAAAGACCAAGATCTAAAGCAGTAACATCAAGAGAAAAATTGAGCATTTAATCACTTAGAACAATGGTGGATGAAAATCATCTTTAGTTTCAGAGTTGTTCTTCCAGTCAATTTTTTAATGAGATGAAATGTGGGCAGGCGACAAAGTTTCAAACAAAAACTGGATGTTAGCTAAATTGTCATGTAAAAAAAAAACAAAACAAAAGAAAACAATAAGTTTTCTATGTAATTAAAAAATCTTAAAAATAGAAGGAAAAACTGAACAAACTACTGTGCAATAACCAAATTCAAATAATAATAATAATAATAATAATAATAATAATAATAATAATAATAATAATAAAAATATCTACAGGCCAAGAGATTTAAGACATGAGACTGACTCACAAGACTATAAAAGAGATAAAATTGATACCAATAACATGATGAATTACTAGAATGATGAAAATCACAGTGTCTTTAATAGTACTCTTTTAATATATCCATACACTCACGCAAACACATGGACGCACATGTGTATATATAGAAAAATATAGATAGATAGATAGATAGATAGATAGACAGACAGACAGACAGACAGATAGATAGATAGATTGATAGATAGATAGAAAGATAGATAGATAGATAGGTAGATAGATAGATAACTGTATTTAAATTCAAGTCAAAATATGAACAAAATTATTTGCAGACAGTGGCAAAATTTTACCAAGGAGAGATTTTGGTTTACAGCCAATAAGGAAATATCTTATATCCAAATAAAGACAAAAAATAATGATCAATGAAGAACTTTGAGTTTTAGAGGAAAAAAAAGGAAAAAAAAAAAAAAAACAGCAGATCAAAGATCACTAACAATATTTTCTGTTTATTTGGAATGCTGAAATCTAAACTAAAAGGTAGAAATTTTATTTATGAAAATAATTCTTTTTCTCCATTAAAGCAAAATTTTTGGTACGTAATTAATGAAGCACAACTATTTATGAAAATGTTTTTAATATTAAACTTGACACAAAATTAAAACACTTGGAAAAGTTTTGGAACTTTAATAAACCCTGAAGGAAAATATATAGAGATAGTTTTAACATACCGACATAAGTAATGAAGAAAAAATTCAAAAAGAAAGACAAAGGTAACTAATTGATAACTATTATTTTTTTTATATTTGGCTTTAGAAAATTATAAAAAGGAAAAATAAGAAGGAACTTCCTCTAACAAATACATAGGTATTTTTACAATATATGTATATAATGTTATCTAAGTCCATAGAATGTCTGGATCATCTCAGAGTAAAAGCTTAGTTAGTAGTAATAATGTGTACACAGCCAAAGGCACAGGTGACCACAAAATGTGTACTATTAAGAGCATCAGGTAACATCAAAACCATGCAAGAGAAAAAAAGACAGGATTACCTTTCCGCAAGAAATACGAATGGCCTAAAATGAAAAAAAGACAGTATGAGTCAATCCCTTCTAATGCCTCATTCTGAACAGAAAATAATTTGGCTGCATTTGTATGTAAAGAGACATATATACATATATATATACACTTATATGTGCATATATATATTTGTATAAAAAATAAATACTAAATATTATTCTATATTCTTATATTATGACAGCCAAAATGCCCTTAAGAAAAAAATCTGACCAACACTAGGACACAAAGCTATGTACAAAAAGGAATCAGCTATGGAGAGATATTGACAGATTTTGAGAGAAAAAAGATATACAGATAGTGTAAGAGTGAGAAAGAGAAAGAGAGAAATTAAGGGATAAATAGAGAGGGACTGCCAAGAACAAATAACAAATAGGAAGGAGAAGGCCAATTGGAAACATTTAATGGCTTCCTCTTTTTTCTTACTTGTATATATATATATATATATATATATGTATATACATATATACACACACACACACACACACATACAAAAATATATGTGTGTATGTGTGTGTGTGTGTGTGTGTGTATGTGTAAGTGTGTGTTGCATACATATTTATATATGTGTGAATCAATACCCTTGACCACAGGGACACTGCCCACAAACTACACCATTCTGTAACAGAGAAACAACGACTAAAAACCCAGCAAACAAGACAATCACAGAAAAATTACTTATGGACATGGCTTTTTACATTTCATTTTTTTTTAAAGATAGCTGCATGAATATTGTTATGAAAAATTCCAGAATATATTTTTCTTTCACCAAACAACAAATTTAGGCAAAAAATATAACAAAGAAAGAAAAAACCCAGAAAGAAAATAGGACAAAAACAATATAAGAACAAGAACTTTGCTTTTATAGGCTGATGACAAACAATAGAAGAAAAAATGCATAAGAAAGTGTTTAGGAAAGTCTACATGTAGGCACACACACACATGCATGCATACCCACTCACGCACACACACATGCATGTATATGTATATATATATATATATATATATATATATATATATGTATGTATGAATGTATGTATGTATGCAGAGTAGTGAGAATGGTTTGAAAAATGTATATATAAACTTTATTTGGTAACCTTCAAGAAATAGTATTACTACAATTTGAAACCTTCAATGAGAATAGAATATAAATTATCTAGGAGTTTAATTGTGGCTTTTTAAAGTTGGAGTCTAAGTTGTAATTGGTATTGTAAGAATTTGTACTACTGCTCTAGATAGATACATTGAAAGTACCCATTAGCACAAATAAGTTGAGCATGTAATAAAAATCAATCAATGAAGTTATTTGTTTTTATCGAGAAGTAAGAATTTAGGATTGGTGATGATGTGTAGTTAGTTATACAAGTAACAGACACTAGCTCCGGTGTATAATATACCATAAGGATCCAACTCAGTTATCAACAAATATTTTTGCTTTTACAAGCCATCCACCAGAAAGCATTGCTCTATACTGGGTGTAAAAATGTTTTCCTTTATTATAGAAATTACATTTCATTGCTATTATTACATTTATAAAGCTTTCAAACTGTTATAACATAATTAATGAATTTAAAATTGATATTTATTTTTTCAGTCACCCAGTATATAATATATTCAAATGTCTCTGTTGTATGTGTGATGAATGGCCCAACAAAATAGATAAACAAAATCAAAAGAAAAGATTGACTAAATGTATTTTAAGAAGCTTCAATACAAAAGGATGCAAAATACTCTCATAAACAAAGATCAACACATCATAAATACCTACTCAATAAATTAAATGAACATCCTCACTTTTTAAATAATCACTGAAAAAGATCAGTGTGAAAAATCTCTGATCATTTTTAGGTGTGGGTATTTATTTGGTTCAGCCAAATCATGCCATCTTAAAAAAAATATTTCGATATCTGCTGTGAAGTTTAACATTGGATAATTAGCCATCCCCTGAATTTGAACCATGACTACTTGTAATGAAATCAAAATTTCTTCTGAAGGGCACAAAGAAGACTTTCTCTTAATGGAAACAAATAGTGTCTTTTTATTATTTTAGCAATGTATAGATGTACATGCTATATTGAATGGAGTCAGTCTCATGAAGAATTAAGGATTATTGAAACAACTTATACTGTTAGTTTTTCTTAAATTGAGAACAAAACAACAAAATACTATTAATTAATTGAGAGTAAAGTGAGAGCATCATTACCAATAACTTTAAAACAAGCAGACTTTTAAGATGAATTCACCAAGTGAAATAAAATTGGCATTTTCTTTTTAGATTTGTTATTTTCTTATTTTTACAATGCTAGAATTATATCCTTTGTGAGCATAATATAAAGTCACAGGTTCTGTGTTGTGGGACATCATCATTTTATTGCTTTTTCCCCTGTTACTTTAAATATAAACAAATTTTTCAACACAAACATGTATTTTCCTCACACACACACACACACACACACACACACACACACACACACACACACACACACACACACACACACACACACACACACACACACACTCTCTTTGTTATCATTAGACCCCAAAAGTAAATTGAACTCTTAAAAAATAAGGATATTTTGAAATTTGATATATTTCCTTTATAGTAATGTAAAAGATAAATTATGTGATAAGTGAATCCTTTTACCTTTCGATTTGTAAACTTGTAAGAAGGAAATAATATTTGTTGATAATAAGGTTATTCTATACATAAAACAGAAAGCAATATCATATTATGTATCAAATGTTTATAAAAATGAAGAAATACACCCTGATACAATGCCTTTCAGAAGTAAACTAGTAGTTTGTCAAGTATCTACAAATTAGTTACCACAAAATGGGCTCAGAGAACTATAAAAATATCCAGTTATCTTGAAAAAAATTTTCTTGAGGTTTCCATGCAAAATCAACTTAAAATATATCATTTTTTGATATTTTTTCTTTAGTTATGCAATTTCTCAAATGTTTATTTTTTCTGCATGGAGCTGTAGGCCTGATGGATTTTTTCAGAATTATTAAACAAAATTTGGATTTTATGGATTTTATTATTTGAACATGTAAAGTGATCCTATAAGTATCTGTGGTTACATGATACGTTTTTTAATAAAAAGTAATAGTGAATCAAAAACCTGGGCTTACTTATAAGATTTGGATGAAGTATAAAAAAACAATTGTATTATGATGATAAATGCTTGAAAAAATAGGTCTACATAATTTAATATATTCATAAAAACTGATGAAGCAAGTATTATATGATGTTGGGTACAGTCATAGCAGTAAAAATGTCTACTGGAAATAAAGGTTTATCTTGGACCAAAATAGGTTGTGGCAACTTTACAACAATGTTATTTGAGTCTTGGTATTTGCAGAAGTAAAATTTTAGAAATCCTCTGCATAATTCCTGTATCATCCCATTTCTTTAGATTTCCTATCGAATAGAACTTGTATTTTTGTAGTCGTAGTTGTCCAATTTATGTTCTCTAGTTTCACTAATTCTGAGTCATTAATGCTGATGAATTCTATGTCATTAAGACTAATTGAGATAAGTGGGCCCACTAATCCCAAAATTTTACTAATTTTCTATTCATTTAGATTCATAAAGTATCACTGAATAAATACTTGGAATATTGCTGTATTATTTAAAAATTTTTGAAATCGGAATTACAGAAACAAAGTTTAAGGTGTATATTTTTAACATGACACAATAATATCCTTATATAATTATAATTCTTTTACAGAGATGATATGAGAACATGCCATAGAATTTTCTCAACTAGATAAATAGGCTAATGAATAATTCTTTCACCAAAACAGCTTATCAATTGCTACAGATTACAGACAAGATATACATTCAAAAAATAATTAGCTGCTTTGATTTTAGCTATTTAAAATATAAGCAAAAAGTGAGCCATGGAATGGTTTTACCTTTTGATTTCTTATATTTGCCCAAATTACACACACACACACACACACACACACACACACACACACACACACACACACACACACACACACACACACACACACACACAGAGTTTTTCAAATAAATAACTATATATGTTTATAAAGACAATAATCATTTTTACTACTGCTGTTTGATGGTGTTTATTGGATCCAACAAAATCAGGTTAGTACCATTAAATTTTTGCCACAAATTATAAATTCTCCCAATTTTCCCATGTTAAGGACAGATAATATTAATAAATATGACAAAAATTAACATTAATTTTTCCCAACAGTATTTTTAGAATTTATCTTGTTTTTTTAAATCAGTTCTTGTCATGATTTTTCAATAGATTGGATGATTATCTCTAAATATTTTAAAATAAAATACTTGATTTCAACTCAAATATACAAGATAGATATGGCTATAGACACCAAATGATCAGAGAGCACACTGGCCAGGATAAAAAGACATCAATGAGGGTATTGGTCGGAATAAGACAATGAATAATCACAATGACTTCTCTCCAAACAATAAAACTATTGCAGAAAAAGTTTAGGTATTAAAAAAATAACAAAAATAAATTCTAAGATTAAAAAAGAAAATAAATTAAGCAAATAAGCAACTAAAAAAATGGAGGAAAACAAATGAAACATTCATGAGTATGGGGTTTATGCTCTTATAAAAGTTCAATAACTTCCAATTACCAAAACAAACAAAACAACTATCAGTGATAACTGGGAGGACGTTTAATACATTTTATTCAGTATAATGACAGATGAATTGAATTGGCACCTGATACAACTGAAAACATTAGAGTATGTTTTAGAAGAAAGTAATAGTTACATACTGAGTTGTTGTCTAGAGAAATAGATGGTCCCATTCATTTGATTTTAGAAAATGAATGAGTAGATAAAGAGGAAACTAGCTGAATAATAATAAAAAAGCATGTGCAGATTAAATCATAATGAAGTGAATGAATTTAAAAAGTGAATTTTCAGGAACGAGTGTCTGTCACAAAAGATTTTGGATAGTTTAAGAATCTGAAAACTGATAACCTACCTCTGGATGTCATTCCTAATGACTGAGAAATGGCTCTGAGTTCTCGGCTGTAGCAAGGGAAATGGTCTGTGTATTTCATAGCACCAACCAAAATGGTTTGCTTGAATTTGTTTAAATGGTTCTCATGTTCCCTTCTTTGTTACCCCTGATGATTAAAACATCTTTTTTGTTGGTGGTGTTTTTTGGGTTTTGTTTTTTTGTTGTAGTTGTTGTTGTTGTTGTTGTTGGTGGTGGTGTTTTTTCTTTTCTTTTTTTACCTATAACTTTATCCTCGCAATTTAAGTCATAATATGACACGTTTGGCATGAGATACTTCTAAGAGTTCCCAGTGAAAAATGGTGTAACATTTTTTTTTCTCCTCCAAAAATTAGTTGAAATATTTTGGAACTCAATTCATATTTAAGATATGCATTTGTAAAATATTTCAATAACATTAATAATCTTTTTGGATTAAAAATTGTTGATAAGAATAAAAAAGAATATAGCAAAAATTATTTAATGAAATGTTACAAACCAAATAATTTTGCTCAGAAAATTTAATTAGAAATCTTTTTATTCATTGAAATGGGAGTATTAAAGCATAAAATTATTTGTAATCAGTATTATATAGAAACAAAAATATTCATATTTCTTAAAGAATATTTCAAAATTGTAACCCATTCTTTTTGTGAATTGCAACAAATTATGTTAAAAAAATTTTCCCAAGATCTTTAAAAAGGTTATCAATGTTACGAAAAGTAAATGCATATCTATGAAACAAGATCAAATTAAAAACAACCAAAATGATTTATCATAATAAAATTACATAAAAATGAAAATAAAAAATGAAATAATATTAAGTATAATGGACTTAAGGTTTGGAAATGGGATATTTCATATGAACCATATATGCATAGATATGAGGATTAAATTCTTGAATAAAGAATGCAAATGAAGCATTTAGACATTCAACTGAAAGTAAAGTTTAAAAATTCAAAATATTTTGTGTGGGAATTTCCCAATCCTTATCAGGTAAATGTATTAAGAATGAGTGACATTTTTACAGCAAAAGGAAATGAAAAACAAGTCAAGAGTTTTCAGCTTCTTAGAACTGGAAACCAAAGCTTAAAACTAAGAACAACTTTGTTGTTAGACACATTTCCGTGTTGATGAAGTTTTCATTTGTACCACAAATGTTTTGTTGACAAATATTTTTCATTTTCACTTGCACCCCCAATAACAAATAAGTTAAAAAGCAAAGATTTTTTTAAAAACTAAAGATGATATCAAAATAAGATACAGCATTAATTTATCTAAAAATAAATTTTCCAAATAAAAAAAAATCTATGACAACTTTAGTAGATATGTGAGTTTTTCATCAACTTTAATTATTAACTTGTTATTCTTATAAACAGATCTCAAGGATTAAAAAATAATTGAGAATGTTTTTATAGGTTTGTTTGTCAAGTAATCAACTTTTGAAAAGAATTTTTTATTGACAATGATTTTAAGTCATCTGGGCCTTTAGAATTACTGCTAATGAAAATAAAATAAGATAATTCTACATAACCAATTTGAGATCTCTGTCAATCAAAATTGATCTTTGAATTTCTTTCCCACATTTCAAAATTATGCTGAATACTGTTTAGAACTAATATGAATAAATCATGTTATTTAAAATTATACAAGAAGCCATTTATATGAATTTATTTATCCATGCACTTTATGTAACACTATTAAGGAGAAGTAAGTCTCAGAATGTAAGAAATTTAAAAACATATTAAATGAGAAATTTTACCAATTGTTTGGGTCTCTATTTGCTTTATTTATTTCTTATTGTTCTTTAAATTATTTATGCTTTTTTCTTTTTATGTCAGAAAAAGAAAATAAAACTGCAGTTTCTTCTGTTAGAACCTTAATTCATATTCCAAACTTCTTTAATAAAATGAATATTAGTTTAAGTATCATAAACTTAAAGATTTGGTGCTTACATACTAATATGACTATCTTAGAAATAAAAGATAACAAATGATAATGATTAGGTGAAATGTAGACATTCTTTATATAATAAAGAAGTGATCAAGTTCAGAATTGCTACATAAATATAGCAAATATATTATCAACAATTGTTGTCTAAATATCAAGATAAGCTCTATTTGTGAAAACCCATGTTTGTGAAAAGAGTACTAGATGATGATATATTTTAATATCATATTTTGGTTGCCATAGAAATGAAGGCTACTAACAGGTTAATAGTCAGCATGAATATAAAGGCATCAAGTTATATTCTTTAAAAACTTTAATATCTCTAACTGAGATCTTTTCCTCACATTTTCATTTGTTATTTAGGCTGTTAGATAAAAACAAGAAGAAAATTATTATTTGAATGATGAACTTTAAAGCACTACATTTAGGTATATGTTGTACTCAAATATGCTGCACCAACTGAAGGATCTTATTTTGTTGTTTAATTGAAATATTACAGCATGGAGATGAAAGATTATAAATGAAGGATGCAATTATGGCAAAGGTATAAAAAATAAATAAAGAAAGAAGAAATAAAGTAAGAAAGGAAGAAAGAGGGGAAAAAAAAAAGGAAGAATAAATGAATGAAAGAAAAAAACAAACAAAAGAGTAAATTATGATAATTGAAATATTACAGCATGGAGATGAAAGATTATAAGTGAACGATACAATTGTTGCTAAGGTATGAAAAAGAAAGAAAGAAAATAAAAGAAAGAAAGAAAGAAAGAAAGAAAGAAAGAAAAGAAGAATGAATGAATGAAAGAAAGAACAAAAGAGTTGAGTAATTGAAAAAATAGTTTGAATTTTTTGTCATACATATTTTTTTTATTCTAGACTTTAGTAAAATGATCAAGGTTGGAAAAAACAAAAAGAAAACAAGGAAACTATATCTACATAAATAAGTAAACGTACATTTTCATAAATCAGTCGTCTCACATGTAGTCAGATCTCTCTGTTACTGCTTTTTAGTTGTTCTTAAGATTCAAATCATAGTAAAAATAATACCGTGAAAGAACAGAATGAGTAAATGAAAGAATGGAAGTGGGAAAGAAAGAGAAAGGTCAATATATCAAGTGATATTTGAAAAATATTTTGATATGATAGTTATTTTTAGGATCAAATTGAAAAAAATATGATGGGTCAAATCTATCAAGAAAATAATTAATAATTACATTACTTAGACAACATGAATTTTACACAATCTGCATCTATATATAATTTTATATTATCTATACTGATTGCTGGAGGATATTATATTTCTTTTCTTAGATGAGCCTCAAGTATCTTATAGCGGCAGTAGAAACTTGGATATTTTTGTCTTTCATTCAATCAAGTAATATTTAAGTAGCTGAAGTAATGAAAAGGTGAGAAACTGCTATATTCCCAACAATAACAGATCAGATAATATCAGAATTAAAATTCTAAATAGATGATGTTAGATTTAAGTTATCTAAAAAGAAATTTTAATTAAATAAAAAATAACATGGGAAACTTGTATCAAGCTCTCTAAATAAACAAAAGTCTTAAGAGTAAAAGATTCCAGCATGTCTTTGATTTAAATAAAAATTCTCAACTCTATTATCAATATCTAGTTAGAATATTTTTAAATAGTGTGACGGAATGCACATAAAATATAGTTTATATGTTAGTTGGCAAATATTTTTGCTTTTCGGTAGAATAATTATGAATAGATATATTATGCAGGTGTAAGAATTGTAATTTCACATGATCATATTTTGCATTAACTTGGAGCATCTTGTTAGATACTGTACAGCTAAAATAAAAAAGTAATTTTGGATGTCAAAGAAAGCACTTTATTGTTTTAAAAAGATCTAAACAATTAAATATGCTATTCTGACATCATAGATAGAACAAATCAACATATAACAAACAAACAAATAAAAATTTGAAGATACATGCAGATACAGCATGGCTGGAAACTGATACTTTCCAAAATGATTGGTGCACAAAAGAATTCAGTCCAAGGATCCATTCCCACAGGTTCTACTTTCATTGCACTTAAAAGAGTTGAGTCAAGCTCAATCTCTGATGTCTGAGGAACTCCATAAAGGATAGGACAATTTATATCTCTACCCACATATATATGTGTGAGGGTTCCCATGCTCAACTTGACCTTGTAGACTGGAGGATAAATTATATCTGTTGATATAAGGGTTGTCTTAATCACTAATCTTACAACTCATAATTGTTTGAAACAAGAGAGCAATCTTATACAATGCACAAATTATACAATTGCCTTTTATATACATTAGATATAGTATAATACAATGTAAAATCACTAGTATGCTTACAAATATTGAATTGCAAAGCACTGAGATTAAAGATTGGAATCTAGATAAAGTGAATTTTAATTCCTTTGTAAAAATCAAATGTAAAGAAAAATAGTGGAATATATATCTGACATTGAAAGAAGAGCCTTTATATCTATTGTTAATATGTTTAATATTTTGTTTTTAATAAATATAGCATGATTTCTTCATAAAGTAGAAATCTCAAAATTAATACTACCAAGCACCTTATTAGAATTCATAATCAACTACGAGAAATGAAACTAGAATCTCATTAAAGAATATTTATTTCTACTTGACACAGTTTCATTGTTTTTTAAAAGTTTATGTTATACAAGTTTTATAAAAAAATTATAAAAACTTTTGATGAGAAGTTGACTGATATTTATGAATATAGAAAAAAATTCAATTTAATGGGACATTTGTTATTTTCTTTTTTATTCACAATTTTTGTAATAAAATTATCAGGGGAGATTATATTGATTTATTTAAGGTTTTACATATTACTCATTAATCATCTTTAATTGTGTTTAGATGGCTAAATGAACATTTTAGATTTTGCTATGAATTCAACCAATATTTTTCTTTAAGGTAAAACAAAAAAAAGGCACTAAATTAACATGAACTGATAATTTGTGTTGTATAAAAACACAGAGCATATTAACCCTGTTTAATATTATATATTAATATATATATTATATATCAAGATATTATAATTGGTAATAACTTCAAGGAAGAATGAATAACTGTATTACTTTGTAAACATTTTTTTTCAAATTTAAGTGTTTCTATCTGACAATACCCCAAGGTCCAAGTCAAAGTTCTAATTGTTTGTGTAAAATATCTTTCTGTTTCAGAAAAGAAGAATAGTGTTAATTAGTCATTTAAGAATATTAGTCATTGGAAGATATGTTATAATGAAGAATAATTCTGAAGGGAATTATATCCTATGTTTATAAAGAGTGCTGCAACTGAAGTGTTGCCTACAAATATATATATATTTATTTAAGAGTTCTTTTTCTTTTCTTTGTTCTTATATTTTTCTCCATCTTCTATTCTTTTTTTTTTCAACTTGGTTGTAAAGTCTTTTCATAAAAATAGATATTATCAAAAACCAAAGGAAATTCAATGTGGTAAACTTAATCAGTCAAACAAATTTGACTTTGCTTGTATTCTTCCAAATGTTTTGCTCCAGCCTATAAGCTGTGCAACATTTGGATTTAGATTTAATTTTTTCCCACTCAGTTTATGTCTATGCAGTTTTATTCATAGAAACTCACAGGAATAATAAAGGATATAGAATAAAGTGAAAAAGAACTTAGAATGAAGTGTGAGCTTTAATTTTGAATCTTAAAAGCTGCTTTTTATAATCATTTATTTATATCTTTATATTTTGATTGATTTAAGTATTTCAAAAGAACATCTGAACAAATTCTATATCTAAATATTCTACTTGGTGCTGGTCTTTCCCCTGCTGATGTCCTAAGCTATATGAAATTTGAGGAGCTTTTCTAAAAAACATCTTAGATAATCATACATCATATATATATATATTATATATATATATATATATATATATTATATATATATATATATATATATATATACATATATATATATACAATTTTTGATAAATTAGTGTTAAAAGAATAAAAACTAATGATAAAATGAAAATATATTTTGAAAAATGAGGCCCCATAGGTGTATTGCCCTAAGCTATAGCTTATTTAGCTTATAGGTATATCTAGCACTGACCCTTCTTCACTTGGTACAAAGTTAGGATAATAAAAATAATATACATCGGACAGAAATTGTTGTTATGACATGATAAGAATCTTTAAATGTTTCCTATTTGGTTCCGTTTGATTTTTTTGTGCATGGTTTGCAGAACACAGGCTGGTTTGTTGAATGGTGAAAATGATAAGTAGCAATATTTTTCTAATTTTTCTGATATAATTTTTTTCTTTCAATTTTGTCTCATCTTCAATATCAATGTATATGTTCAAAGCAGCAGAAACAGTTACTTGCACATTTTCTTAAAATGCAAATAACTTTTTCAATTAATTACAAGTTAAACTTGAATAATATAATATTTAACATGAATTATTATTAAATGCATTAATTATTATTAATGTAAATATATATAATATAATAGACTTTTTATTTTAAATAAATGAACATCTTGAACTGGTGAAAGATAAAGAATTGTTAGCTAAATGATAGACTTTAAATGCAGAGTAGTGCATATTATTTGTTCAAGTCTGTAACAAAGTTCTTTATTCATAAAAATAATCAAAGGGTTCAGAAATGTCTATCCATATATATCTAAACATGTTCCTATTTAACTATCTTGGATGTTGTGGTGATTTTTTGAAAGTGTATATTGTTTATATATGATACTAATTCATGAATGAAGAGATGTATAAATGCACATATAATGTTTATGAATAAGTGTAAATATAATTCTATACTGTAACATAGATATGTGAAAGTATAAATGTATGCACTGAGATTACATGATGATTTATACATTCAACTGAATTTCATACATAATATTTCATGCATGTATAAGAATATGTATATATTGTATTCATAAAATGTATTAGACATTTATTTGTGTATGTGTATTTATTTGTATGTAAGAACAAAATTAGGTATTTCTGCCCATACTGAACTGGTAATTGCAATTTGTGCTAATGCATAAAAAATCAGGAAAATTATGCCAGAAGAAACAGAAGGAAACAGTTTGTAAATACCAAATGAAGTAAATACAAAAACGACATCTGTTCTTCAAAATCTTGATCTCAGAATGAGGATTTATAAAAGATTTGATTGTTGCATTATTAAATAATCTTTCAAAAAGGTTGGTTGCATATTGTATAAAAATATGTATGTAAATATATATTATGAAATTATATATATATATATATATATATATATATATATATATATATATATATATATATAAGACAGTATTTAACCTAGTAAATCTGGAGTTGGGAACAATTCCAAGCAGGACAATCAAAATACTCAAAAATAGAATATCAAATTTAAGTAATCCCAGTAAAGAAATTAATTTATTATCTTAATGTGACCGATTGTTGTTTTTTTGAAAGAAAATATATATATATATATATATATATATATATATATATATATATATATATATATATATATATATATATATATATATGTATATATATATATATATATATATGTATATATATATATATATATATGTATATATATATATATATATATATATATATATATATATATATATATATATATATATATATATTGTACTGAGATAATCTATTTTGTAATCATATTTGAATGTCAATTTATTGGTGGATAATCCTACTTGAATGCAATATTTCAGAATGTTGGTATTAAAAAAATTTGTTCACACAAGTACATGAACACACATGTGCATACACACATACAAATATAAGTTTTCTGCAAATTTATTGCTTACTTACATTACATAAATACATGTCCATACATATATGTTAATAATAGCACATGCAAACATATATTATGAAAATATATAGACAAAAACAATTTCTTTTTCAACAATATTTATGAGGAGGATTTCATTTGATAACTTGGTATAAGATAAATTAGATTTATTACTTTTAAAATCTGCATTTACTTTTGCTGTTAAAAATGTTTATATCATGTTCATCTACTAAAGAATAAGTGTTTTTTGTTTTTTTAAAATAAATCAACTTTTTTAATGTTTTTATTATGAATCATGTAGTTTTCTGGAAAGCTGAGGTTTCTAATATTATCCCTATTAGATAGACACAGGCCATTTTCAAACAAGCTGGAAATCAAAAGATATGAGCAACATTTCTGTTTACTTTCCTACCTTTCTTTGTTTTGTTTATCATCAACCTATGCAATAAGAAAATCAAAAACTGAACAGAATTTATTTTTGAATCTGAAAAAACTGGAATTAATATTTTCTGTAAGATGAACTTAAAACTAAGAAAGGAATATGAAGATATTTAGAAATATCTTCATATTCCTCAATGTTCAAAACCAAACCAAACATTTATACCTTCTCTAAAAAGTATACAAACAATGAAATATAGTATAACAATTCTTTTTGATTGATTAATATCCAAGCTTTTGGTCTTGGACAATAATTTTCAGCTACCGAAGTATTTATTATAAAACTTTGTTTTTATTGCAAGGAAATTGATATTTACCAATGTGAACATTTAACACATATCTTCTTGTATAATGAATATCAATTTCAAAATTTAATTTTTTACTATATTCAAATAATTTATAAAATATCTTGATTTGATGAAACTTAGAGTGTTGCTACAAGATAAGGTAAGTACAGGTGCAAGGTACAAGTAAATAGGAATTATAAACGTTAAATGGAAAGTCAATATCATTTTCAGAAATGATAAGTTAATCACTTTCACTTTTTACTTTGACTAAATAATTGAAATCAAAATTCACAAGTTATTTTAACATGAATTGTTTATTTTAAACAATTCAAACTTGAAGCAAATAAGTATAAGATTAAGTGTTTTTCTCTACTTATGCAAAACCAAAACACTTTAACAGGAAAATACCTTTTAAAAACCTACCAATTCACTTTTTATTTCGAATGTGCACAATAAAAACAGTTGGTGTTTATGACATCAAAATTTACTAATCTTAATGGGGAGCATAAATCACTATTTAATTATGTCTTTTATTATTTGATTATCAAAATAAATATTGATAGTACAATTTTTTTTTTAATGGGGAATATAATTATTAGTTTGTCATTTTTGATTTAAACAAACAAAAATCTGTTTTATGAAAATAAAACCATATCAAGATATAAAAGCATATTTTGTTTTTATCTTCTATGATAGATCTGTGTTTCAAAGGTTTGATATTAAAATATATGTTTAAAATGTCTTACAAAAAGGATTGCACCTGCTAAAGAACAATTAGTTCTAGTATTTATATAATCATCAATACTCTTTTGTACAGATGATATCTTTTTATCCTGTTTTAAAAAATGTTATTTGACACATACATACATTTTGATATCTATAAAATGGGCTTGTCTCTGCTTTTTTAAATGTTTTGTCCAAAACATATGCACACATAAACATAAACATATAGAACTTTTATAGATATTCTTTAAAACACAAAACAATAATAATTCATTTAGTGGTATGCATTTTCATTCACAAAATCAGACAAATAGACAAGGAAATAAAACTTGTTTAAAAAAATCAATTTAACAAAGGACAAGATTGTGGGTAGTTTACAAGAAAACATCGGGGAAGGAAAAACTTTTCTTCAACATATAACTGATTATTTCATGATAAGTTGATTGTGATGAGCTATTTTGAATTTGAATTTGATATTCTACATGTAGAAAAATCAACTCATCATAAAATAGTTATAATTTGAAAAATTAATAATGATAATAATAAAAGTAGGAAGTAATTTTAAATATTAACAAATATTTATGGAAATGTTTTAGATTATTCAGCATTTTACCAAGAGAAAAGCATATTAAAAAATAAAGTGGGAAATAAAAAGAAAACTGGAGAAAGAACTGAAATGTTGTAGGTGGAGGAGTATAAGGGAAAGAAAAAATAAGGAATAATATTTTTGAGAAGCTTTTAATAGAAAAAATATTTAAGAAGAAATTTGGAACAATATTATGTCTATTTTATTAATAAAACATTCTTTTATGATTGAAATTGTTTTTAGATATTAATTGAATTCATTAAGCTTAACACTTACAAAGATTTCTGCCTTTGGGAGATATTGATTTTAAAATATAATACTTATTAACAATGGCTTGAAAAATAATTACATCTACTAATATAGCCAAAGAAAATATAAGAAATAAAGAAATGGGTAAGAAAAATTATGATTTATCTTAATCCTTAAAAAAGATGATATATACAGTTAAAGGTTAAGTATATTACAATTAGTAATAAGTACTTTTTGGAATTTGTTAATGATAAAGCGAAGAACACCAATTAAAACTTTTAGTATTTAACTAATTTTTCGAGTTTATCCAGGCAATATGTGTGTATAAGAAACCCTATGAGCAATTGAGGCCTACATTGGCTAAAAACAAATTGTGAGTGTCTTTATTTGAGCATGTGACAGAGAGATAAAGAAAGAGTGGGAGAAATCAAAAGAGAGAAAAAGCAGGAAAGAGTGAATGTGAAATAACTAGTCATTGTAAAAATGCTAAAATATAATCAAGTGAAGTGTGTGTTGAGTATGAGTCAGCTTAAAGAGTAAATTATTTCGAATATAAAAGAAAGTTGTAACTGAATAGAACTTTAGGAAGGTCACACACACACACACACACACACACACACACACACACACACACACACACACACACACACACACACATGCAATGTGCACACACACCCACACATACATACATATATATATATATATATATATATATATATATATATATATATATATATATATATATATATATATATATAATATCAATATGCATATTGTTACATTGAATTACATCACTTTTTCCTTAAACATACTTTCACATCCAAGGTAACAATACATACATATTGAATACATATTGTTTTTAACAGTTTATTTAATGAAGAAAATAAGCATAAACATTACCTTTCAAATTAGATGAAATGTTTGAGATTTCTCTTTTTCCTTATTTTTTAAAATGACTTTCACTCTTTTTGTACATCCAGGAAAAATCAATAAAACTTAAAAAAATTCTGATCAAGAAAAAGAATATCCAAAGAGAAGACAAACCTTGTTGATTATTTTAGAAACTAAGTTTCATAATCTTTAAAACTAATTTTTGGCCCTTTCTTATTTTAGCTGTATCTAAAGCAAAATACAAAACAATTATTGCAAAGTTTCAGTGTTTTGGCAACTAAACTCAGGATAAATTTCATGTTTCTATATCGTATAATTTGCTAATAGTCTTTTTTATCCTTCTGTCATCATATAATGCAAGTATAATGCTAAATTGCATCACTTTTTGTGTCTGCCAGGTTAGCTAAACTGAATCCTCATGTTTTTCTTTAATTGTATGAAGTAGACAGCCAGCTGAACATTTTCTAGGCAGAAATCAAACCTAAGATGATATTTTCTTAATCGAGAATCATGTCAAACTCTCAATGACTTTTAAGTTTTCAAAAAAATTTACTTTGTTGTTTTGCCTGTGGTGATCGTCACAATAAAAACTGAGATGCATAAATTTATGGCCAATTTATATAACTTAAATCACACTTATAAAGAGAATTTTCATCAAGTTAATACAATAATGGTCATCTAGATTTTTAACATCAAGTGGTTTTTGAAATTTCAAGCATTAATTTTCACATTACAGCTGAAATAAAATTAATGTAACAAAATGAAGTTTAAACATTTTATGGACATCATTGAAATAGTCGCTACTTATGGCACATGTCAAAGTTTTTCCCTTTTTTAAGTACCACTATTAACTATTGTAAATATTTAGTAATGTCCTTATTTAGTATTTTGCTGTAATTCATATTTTTGCTGGAAATTTTTTTAATCTTTCCTGTTATTTGTTATTGCTATTGTGTTCAATGTTATCAGAAATCAAAAAATGTTTGATTTTTCAATTAACTTACCTTGTTTAAAATCCACTTTGTATTGTGAATTTTGCACTCATCAAAAAATTATTTACTTTTCTTTATCTATCTATAAAAAATGAAGTTCAGGTTTCAGCAGTTAAACAAGGGATGTCTCTGTTAAGCCTTTATACTTAAGGAGTACTTTAAATCTTTGAAAAAAATGTTGTATGATTAATTTTACATGAATAATTAAAGCAAGTAAAATGTAAATTATTTCAGACTTAATACTCTTTGATTTAATGAATTATTTCAAATGAAATCAAATGGAGCCTCAAGAATGGAATCTATTTTATACTTTTATAATGATAGAACGAAAACATTAGGAAAAAAATTACCGGACCTAAAATGATTCCAACAATTTCATATGTAGAAATTAATTTTTGCTAAGACACCATATCCGTAGAATGAGTTTCATATAAAAGATATGGATTCAAGTTACAATTTTAATTTGTAATGTTTTATTTTAAGTATAATGTTTTACAGTAAGGTCAAGAATTATTGTGCAAAAAACAAGCAAACTGTACTCACTAAATTATTCATATTAATATAAAATTTTTGCTTTTGAAAACTGTACTTTTTACTTTTTTTCAAGGAATTGTATACCATACTATTTGAGAGCATAACTTTATATTTCAAATTTGTATCAAGTAGTCAAAGACAGCTATAACATATTAGGTTTAAGGTCCAAAATAAATTTATAATAGCTATTTTTAAGTAATTTTTTTTATATATATATATAGTCATACCAGCATATATACATACACATTTACCGTCAACATATGCAAGTATAATAACAATAATAATAATACATCATTCATATATATATATATATATATATATATATATATATATATATATATATATATTATAAATATATAAAAAAATTATCCAACTTTTAGTATAAAAAACATCAATCTGAATATAAAATGCAACATAAGTTATTAATGTATATTAGAATATAAAATTCAGTATACCTAATAATTATTAATATGATATTAATAACAAATGTTGCTAGAAGTAAGAGTTAATTAAACTCACCTCTTAAAAATGAATATTTAAATTTCACATCAACATGTATGTGAATTTTGCATAAACATCCAGTGAAGTCATACGATTCCTCCTTATCATCATGTATATATCATCATCATCATGTCGCGCCGCCTGCGCGGATATATATATATATATATATATATACACACACACAGTCCTAAAGATACATTTTACAGATGTGCTTGGGGATGCATCATTTGTATTGTTCTTGAGCTCATTAGGGGTTTTGGATGTTTTTACATCAAATCACCTTTTCCATGTGATCCAGTTGGGATTGATTACTTCCCAACTGTACCAAACCATGGAGATGACTTCTTTAACCCAAAATACCTTGTAGCTTTTACTACCATGGTTTAGTGACCCAGCTCATTTTAATAGCTCCTGTTATATCAAGTCTACTCAAGGTCATGCAGAGTAAGAACCCTGCAAACCCTCAACAGTTCACTATTGATTTCTACATCATTCAACCAACTCCTTGTATTTGGTGAGTTTCCTTTCATAATCTCTATTAATTCCCGCATGATCACTTGCAGATTGCATCTAAGATAATAACAATTTTTAGGCTGAGTATTGTCTGTATCATGTAGTCAAGGAATTTTTTACTCTTTCAAGATCAATCTCATTTGCCAGTATGGGGCTAAGAATAGAAGACATTTTCTTGTTTGCGTTATTACCTGGGTCTTCTCTGTGGCTTTGAAACAGTGGATAGTTTTCTTTGTTGGGTAATATATTAATATATATATTACTAATTATAATATATATTACTAATTTTCTCTTTTAAACAATATATATATATATATATATATATATATATATATATATATATATATATCAAAAGAACCTGACATTACTCAACTTGAAAATAATATACAAAGGTATATTTTATTGAATAAAAACTCATTAAATTTATTTTTTGTACAAATTAGTCCTACTTTACTAATTTCTGAGTGCTGGGGGGCACTCCTGAAAATGGGCATTTGATTTGCTTTCTTGAGACATTAGATGTCCCAGAACAATTTTAAGCTAAAATATTCTGGAACCTCTGGGAAGGGGTGGGTATCAATTCCTATCAATTTCCCTGTAGATTCTTTCAAATCATTACTTGTGGTCAAGGGAGTTTACATGCCAAGTTTCAAGATGAGTCCATTAGCCTCGAAGTTCAGAAATAAGAAGCACACAACTTTTCCCAATTAGTAAGAAAATATTGCCAAGATCATGTCCTTTTAATAATTGTTTTGTATGTTACTTTAGATTTTAATACTTAAAACTTTTTCTGAGGGCCCAAATTCTCTGAGCAAATTAGCAAGTATCAACATGGTATCTCTCTCTCTCTCTCTCTCTCTCTCTCACTTATACACACACACATTTTCATATAATACCATTGAAGATTATGATGGCTGGTTAAATATACTTTTACAGACATCTATTTGTAAAATACTCAACTCATCTGATTATGAGATTTGAAAATTATCTATAAAATAAGAAAATGGTTCATAATTTCCTGTGTTATTGTTTTGGTTTGTCTTTTTTGTTCTTCTACTTGAAGTAAATCTAATCTTCAAAATGCTGAAAAAGTGTAATTATGTCACAGCAACTTGATTTTTATAACTAATGCACAGATGTGTACTCATTTTCAAATATGTAAATAGATGCTAAATAAATTAGCTATCCGTTAAAATTGAACCCATGATCTCATGAGAGAACACAGATCAAATCTAAAATGAAGAAGTGCAATCTGCTTGTATATAGTTGGGGATTGTTGACAAGCATATTGAACAAATGCTAACTACAAAAGAGTCAATCAATTGTGTGGAAAAGGAAAGTTTGTTTAATTTTTTAAAACTAAAATAAGATTTTAAGTATCACTATGTTATCTGTAACTTGAATAATTAAAAAAAGCAATTAAAACCATCTGATGGCTGTTAGTTATATGCATTAATCCATTCACAATCATAAAACTGTTAGCAAGAGAATCAGATTGTAAAAACAAATGCACCTAAAGTCTCAGGAGAGTTAGAAATCAAGCTTTTAAAAACTGCAATAAAAGATCTAGTCATAAGTTAAATTTCTTTCATGATTGAAACTATCCACTCAGCATTTGTTTATATATTTAATTAATATATTGTCTGTACATTAATAAATAAAAATCAAGCTGTCACAAAATAATTATACTAATGTATTTGTAATTGTTGCTTCATGAAAAGCATGAAAAGTAGTAGGATTGGTTGTTTAGGTGAAAAACTACTGTTGAAGATCCGCCATTCAGCATCCGCCCAATCAGGTAACAAGTGTCCCACCTTCAGCCTAACTTAAAGAGAAAAGATATTTTTTATTATATTCCAGTAATAGTGAAATGTTATTTTTTCTCTGCATGTATTTTTTTATAGTTTAAGAACACTATACTTTCCATAATTTGTCATATTATGAAAAAATTAGTACATTTTTTCTTTCCTAAAATATATTTTACAATCAGATATGCATAAACATAACAATAATAAAAAAAAACAGCATTTATTTTTGATTCTTTTAGATTAAAAACTGTAATAAATTTGATTTTATTTTATGGTAAGAAATTTGGGGTGTCAGTTTTTCTGGGTTTTTTTTTTCTCCAAAAAAATAAATATTTTTGGTATGCAAATTGCTGCATATGATTAGTAATTGTTAATGTGATGACAGGTTCATCTGAACATTCTAGCAAGCAAGAATAATCAGTCAACACATTGTTACACTACGTACCAAAAGCCCAGTTCGGCAAAAAAAAAGTCTTGTATAATAATCAATATTACCATTTATGAATATTAATATTAGTACTGTTATTGATATTAAACTCTCTTTTTATTCTTACCTAATGGACTTCTCTACTCGGACTGTCGTCATTTCTGTTAGTTCTTCCTCAATGCCAAACATTTTTGCCAAAGGCCCAATTTTGGCACATAGGAGAGAGCTGCGATCAGGTTGGCGTAAGTCCGGGAAGCGCCCATGTGGTTGGTATCCACGACAAGGAAGGAGCTGGTCATTCGTATTTACACCTCGGTCCATTTCATAGGTGACATCCTGTAAATAAAGACAATGATCAAAGCAAAGTTTAGAGAAGATAATTCCATAATCTTTTAGAACAGGTAGTAGGTACTCCCAGTAGAGACTCATATGTAACTGTTTTTTTAATTTTTTCTGTATTTGGTAATAAATTTACTCTTTTATATACTTTCAACTAAATGTAGATGAGACTTGCACAGTTTATTGATCAAATACTGAGATATCAACTGACCAGGCCTCATTTAAATAGGGTCTGTTTTTGTCTCATACAGATTACAATAAAATCAAAAGAAAACAAAATTTAGAACTGGTATCACAAATTTAGCAAACTACTATGTCTGCATGATCCTTATAAAAACAATGAACAAGACACCTTTCACTTATTCTTAAGCTAGTGATGGTATGGTGTAGTTCTAACCTTACTTCTGCCCATATATTTAATGGTTAAAAATCATTTTTGTCACTTGTGTTTTTATCTTTTCATACTGTTTCCAAAAAAAAGAAGCCATTTGGAGAAATTATTATAATAATTTCATTTCTCTTATATTATTAACATGCTCTCAGTAAATTATTCATAACAACTTTTTTCATATCTTATATTGAGTGACTATTTTTATTTTTCCTATACTGAGCATATAATTTTGATATTCTTCAGTATTCTCTCTTTTTCTTAGCTGTAATTTACAATATCTTTTTTATGCAAATTTGTTTTTCATCTGTTTCTTCTAAATGCATTTTTCTAAAAAGGAATTGAAAGGAAAATGTAACAGATAAAATATATGAGACCCATCTGACTGTGAAGTCTTCCACAGCTAGAAATAGACTGACAGAAAATCCAGTATTTAGTTGCTTTACACCCAATTTCTTGATGAATTAGTGAAATTAAATAAAAAATTAAATTTCAGTTTATTGACTCATCAGATGCTTTCCCCTATTTATTTTAAGAACCCAGAAAATCAGCTTATTTTTCCCCTTGTTTGCTATAAAAGCCCCCCACCCGAAGACAATTTTGAACTCACCAATCAGTAAGCAGTTTTCACACAACTGTCTTATGCTGACTTATGCACTCTTCTTCCAACACTCACGCACACATACATATTTGAGTGAGACATTAATGAACTTTTGATATTCACACACAAAAACAAACACTAATAATGCATGCTTTTCTTTCTAGAAAGTTTCATTGTGTGAATGATCATAAATAAATGAAACCTATTTGGTTTATCTAAATGTTTCTCTATCATTTATTATAACCCAAACAGTTGTTCAAAGTTTATTGTTTCTTTCATGCATTCTCTAACCTTTCTTCATCCTCTTCACATGCTGTTAAATGAGGAAAGCACAGCATACTGAAGCAATTTGACTACTGCATTTAATTGAAGTATTGTTAGGGTCTAATTTTCTACAACTTATACATTTACAATTCAACCAAAATAGATAAAATACTCTCCTAAAGAAAACAAAAAACAAACATTATACAAGAAAGTAATATAATTTGTATACAATTTCATTTCTGTAACCTAATAAGTGTTTAGGCTTACTTCATTTTTATCACTCACATGCAAAAGTTTTATCACAGGAACAAAGTCTGAACAACATAAAAAATCTTGTGCACACACGAACAGAAAGAATTAGAGAGAACATTGATTTTCATTGAGCATTTTTGGGCTTTTTTCTTATTCAACTGCATAAAAGTACAATTGTACATTAATTGATTCTGGGTGAGATTCTCTGTGTTAGGTGTTTTATAAACCACAGTTATAGTCTTGCTTTTGTAAATATTGATTTTTGCTGGTTATATAATCTATAATTGATAATCTTATCTAAATTCTTTGAGAGTCAAATCCTAATTTAGTTTAGTTCAGGAGTATGGGAAAATGAAGTTATTTGATAATGACACTGGTCAAAGTAATAAAAAATATGGATGTTTTTTTAAACATATTTTGCAATACATAACAGAATATTTCTTACCTAGCAAGTTATTTCTGGAGTGTTTAAAGTTCAAAGAAAAATCATGCAAGAGAAATAAAAAAAAAAAAGAAACTAAACAAACTAAGATATTTATTCATATTTAACCAGTTCTGTGTACAGCAATGTGGTCCCTCCAATGGATAAGATGAAACACAATGCATTTCTGGGCTTACTCAGGATTTTGAAAGTTTCTTTTGAGCATCAATTTAAAGTTAAGGTATGGGTGGATAAGATGAGCTGTCTCCATTGGAGTTTGGGGAAAAGTGGGTAAATGTGGTGGAGCATGAAAGCAGCTAACCACCAGCTAAAAAGATTATGCCAATGACTTCTGCCAGTTTTAAATCATCAGTTATTGGCCATTGTATAGCAAATTTTGTTCTTCTTTCATATAATTACCAAAAAACTGTTGTTGGGTCTATTGTGTTAAATGATTTATATGTCAATGTTATAATTAGGCACATGATTATAAATCGGCATCCTGATGTAAATATTTGGTTTGGTAGGACATAACCCTGATGACAACCTCTTCTCTCACTTTAAGCACCAATCTTTCCCTTGACTTTGACCAGTAGCAATGAAGTTAAGATGATATTTCAAGTCTGACACTCATTTCGTAGATTTGGAAATTGAGTGATTGCTAACAGAAGACATTATTGTTAAGTATATCATCTTGGAAAACTTAGGTATTCATCCCTAGCAATGAAAACCATAAAAAGCTAATGGTTATCAACTAATCATGAATGAAAAACTGTTTTACTATATATATATATATATATATATACATGGTCTGATAAAAAACTATTGTGATTGGATCTTTTAATGTTTTAAAATTTGGATTCTACTGAAGACTTGTGCACAGTTAAGTAACTTATACAATAATTTGATAATGTCTAGATATTATCATATTATGATATATGATAATGGTATATCATATATTTGTCAGTGCAAATTCTTAATACATTTTGATGAGCATTTTTTGACAAAGAACAAGATTATGCAAGTGCAGCATCCTCCATACACACTGTCAATTCTGTGGGATTTCTTCATGATTCCTAAACTGAAAATCTATCCCAAGAATAAAATTTAAAAATGTGGAAGACAGTAAATAAATATGATGGCACAGATTCAAGCCATATCAAAAGAAGTGTTTCAGAGGTGCTTTGATCAATGAAAAACTGACTGGAATTAGTACTTTGAATGTAAAGGGACTGTTTTGAAGAAAATTAATGCTTCAAACATTGTTGATAACTGTCTTGGTAAATACAGCTTCAGTCTCAGTATTTTTTCAACACATATCATATATCTACTATCTAACATTAATGATTTAGTGGAAAAGATATCTAAATAGAAAGTATTCAGTATAGTGACTTATCAAAAATACCAAAAAGAAAAGAAACTTTTCAAGATTGCAGTTGATTATTTTAATTTTTTCATGTTACCTTTTGGTGTTACAAATGGTATAGCAGCTGTCTAAAACTTATCAATAATGAAAACATAAAAGGCATTTTTTTTAATATTGATTATGTGATAGTATATAGACAAACTTCATATTGAAAATTTGAAAAAGTTTATAGAACTTACAAAAACTTCTATTAATTTTTTTCAAATATTTTTTGACATTTAATAACAATAAATGTATTTATAGTCAAAGATCTATCAATCTTATATTGCAGATGATCATATTAAGTTCTTACAATCACTTATTGATATACCAGTTCCAATAGATATATTTCCCCCCAGTATAGAGTCATTGGAATGTTCTCATATTATCTAAGATGATCATCACAATTTTCATAGAAAATCTGTCCTTTAGTGGTGTCATGGTAGTTGCCTCTTGGGATTCTGTGAGAAAAACCTTTAAGAGTCTCAAATGAGATACTCATAATGCATCAATCTCCAAAACTGACAAAATTTTCCCATTTATTGTCAAGACTAAAATTTTAGACCATACTACAGACACACTCAGTCAATATTCACATGTTTATTTTATGAAAAAAATTGTGTGTACAAACATATAGGTATATGAAATTTTGACTGAAGAAAGCTTAAAATTTTTTTTTTTTACTAAACCTTTCTTGGTCTGACACACAGACCTCAGGTTGGTTTCAGTATCTTCTGTTTCTTTGTAATTACCAATCTGAATACTGGGGGTGTCCTTGTGGTGTAATAGTTAAAGCAATGGACTGCAGAATCGTAGTAAGCAAGTTTTGAACTTCCCTCGCGCTACTTTTGGACAAATACCCTTGGGGATGGTATAAACCCCCTTATCCTTCCAGCTATGGGTTAAATAGTACCACTATCGTTCTTCTAGAAGGATGGCTTTGGCATTAAATGACCCAAGACGGTTGATATGCCATCAAACAAAGAAACCAAACTAATCTGAATACTGAATATGTTCATTGCTGCTTAACTTTGATGATCTGATAAAAAACGATGCTTTTTTAGTGACTGTTAGTTATACTAGCTTCTTCTAGATGGATATAATTATCAAATACAAAATATTTTATTTGAATTTTTCTGAAATTTGCAAAAGTTCAATCCTTTTTTTCAGCTTATAGAGAGAGGAAAAGATGCCTTAAGGTTCAATGTGTAAATGCCATGACATTAAAAAAACAAATTGCTTCCATCTTAACCAATGTGGAACACATGGTTGTGGTGATGTTCTTTTCACCATGTTAAATATCAACCAACTATGCAGAAGTATAGATACTTATTCTTTAAACACTCTCATGACCAAGTGAGAACCTGTAAGATATAATTATTTTGTATACATACTCTTTTTGCCTCTAAAAAGCTCTGGCCAGGTTTATAACAAATTCTTTAATTTTGCATATTTTATCTAGTGAACCTCATCAAAATACACTTACCATCTCAGAAATTTATTAGTGTGAAGATTCTGTTATTGATGTCTCAGAGACAGCACTGTAAAACAAGCTAGAACAAATGTTCCATGTAATTTTTTAAACCAACTCAGTTTTGGTGTGCACATAAAAATCTTTGGGCCATTTATTCGAAAACATATGGCTAGAACACTTGAGGTCTGTATTTGAGCCATTTGTAAGCTTAACCTTTCTAATAGCCTTCTATAAATTTAAAAAATCTTTTTTTACTTTTATTTTTACTTGAATTGTTAAATAAATTTTATCATTAAACAATAAAATAACTCGTATTCATTTCTTCTTTGCTGTGACATCTCCAATCACATATCTTTATTCTCTTAAAAAATACAATTATTGTTAATATCTTGAGCTTCTTCCTTGATAGCTATCAAAATATTAAAAGTAAATAACTCAATACTTGTAATTTGCAGAAAAATCTAATATGAAAGTTTTATATGATTAACTGACTTTTACATAACTCTCAAATAAATCCCATCAGGAAAGCATGTATGTTTTCATTAGAAAATTTTTATAATCTTTCTTTATTTCATAGCAGCAAATTGGAGAATGATTTGAATGTACCCCAGTTATGAATGAGCTTCTGGCAGCATTTCTTTATGTTTCAAACCATCAAGAACAATGCTTCAAAAACCAGACTTCATAGTAGATCACCATAAACACTGAAGACTTGGCTCAATAGACACTTTGATGAGCAAAATAAATATAAACAGTTGGATACTGCAATGATAAATGGGAATTCAAAGTAACTAGCTTTTCATTTTTTACATATTTTCAAAATAACTTTTTAAGCTACTTCAAAACATCTTCAAAAATCTGTTTGGAGAACTTTATTGAAAATGCAAAATAACCAGCTTATTTAGGCATAGTTAAAATTATCTTATAAAATATTATAATAAAGATGCGCATGGTCACATTTTTGAAGAAAATAATTTTTTGGGTTCTCCAGGAATGAAAAAAAAACCTTTTCCCTATAATAGTACTGTGGTTGCTGGTATTAAATTCTAATGATCTTGATATATTTCCACCTTACCAGAAAGCCTACAATATATTAACTCTTTACTCTGCATAGAGGGTAAGATCTTCCCCTCATAAAAAAAGAGTGTCCTAGGTATGACACTAAACTAGATCCAATGAATAGGCTACAATTTTGGGACTTTGGGGGAGTGGAGTTTTTTGTTATCATTATTCCCAGTTCAGAGAGGACCTGGCATTGTTGCACTAAATAGGGTCTCATCCAAGCATTGAATATAAGAATGACAAAGATGTGCTTACCTGCTCAAAATGATTGTGAAAATATATTTTTTAACTGTATATAATTGGTAATCATAACTGTTAAACTTATTTTTCAGCATAAAATAGTTCAACAAGGGTCATAAAAACAAGCAAGCAAGTAATACATATATAAATATATTTAAAAAGCATAACATATGATATCATCTATGCATAAGTACACCAGTGACATACACACACACATATCTCTCTCTCTCTCTATATATATATATATGTATATATATATATATAAAAGACAAAAAATATCGATTGGATATTAAACATCATATATATATATATATATATATATATATATATATATATGTATGTGTGTGTGTGTGTGTGTGTGTGTGTGTGTGTGTATGTGTGTAAAATGTTGAATATCTGATGAATATGTTTTGTCTTTAAGAGTGAAATCCTAATAACAAATTGTAGAAAATTCTATTGCAACTGTTTTCAAATAAAGTAATTAAGTGTATTGATTCTGGTAATGCACATAAACAAATCAAGAAGAAACTTACTTTATGTACCACATACTCTAGCTGATAATATGCAGGCATAGGGTATGGGCAATATTTGTGAAGGATGCTGCGGTCATAGAATGCCTGATTATCATTAACACTGGAATGATCAACTGGGATGAACTTATGCACAGGGTCCAACTTGACGACTTCAATCTTGGCTGCCATATTGGATCCTACAAACAGAACAAAAAATTATTTGAAGTTTTTTTATAATTTCAGTCTGAAATAGAAAATATATGAAATATTTATTAAAAAGACCAATAATGATTTTAAAAAAGACTTGTTAAGCTGAGATTTTCAATTTGTGAATTGTGACAGAATCTAACCTTTGAACATATTAAACTATTTTATTTCTACTCTGTAACTTCAAGCAATCTCTGGTTAAAAGAAAGAAACTACTGTATTATTAGCTCTTAAGATGTTATTGTTATGATAGTCATAATAGTAGGAGGATATTGGAACCAAATTAAGTTTATAAAATTCAAAACTATCAAGAACAATATATGTCAAATTAAAAACAATCAAAATTTTATAATAATGTTTTAAATGGTCTTGAAATTATATCAGATAATTTCACTATTTATGTTCAGTGGTCTTCAGTGGCCAGGAAGGTCATAGGTACTCGTTCAAGGGAATATCAACAGAACAGAACTATTTTTGGCCCCATCTATATATACATTAAAAAAATGAACCTGCTTTTCATGGGGCAGTACTTTATTCAAAACTGTTAAAATGGAATCAATTTATTAGTCAGAATACCAGGTGTTTACAAAAAGTATTTATCGATCATATTTCAAACGATATTCTATAACCAATTAATGTAATAAACAGAGTAAAACTATCAATAAAATATTTTTCTATCTGTCCATAAGAAAAGAGCAATCATGTTTAATTGGTAATATTTTTATATGTTGCATTGGTACTAAAAATGATCTAGAAAAAACACCTTTAAAATTTTTTTAAGTGAATTCTAGGGTGAAAAACTATTAACATTTATTACCATCAACTTCTTATTCTATGAAGCATTGTTGATGAATAAAACCTTTTAAAAAACACTATCCTCCTTTTCCTTTTTCTTTCCTTATCTTATACATGTGGTCATATTTCGAATTGTGTACTTTGTAGAACTACCAGAACATAATTAGTCTTTCACTTGAATAAAATTTATCAAATAACCAGTTGAAAAAATAATCAAGATGTAGCATTCATAAGTTGAAGCAGCATTGATTGGTACCTATAAGATTATAATCATCATTAATGGAATTTATGAAAATAAAAGTAAAAAAACAGTACAGATTATTATTATGACAACAACAAAAAGGATGAGAAGAATAATATAATTGAAAAAATAGAAAAAATAAAAAATTACATAATTTGTGATTAGACACATTAACATTATTTAATGTTTTCACATTGAATTACAGAACCTTTAAAGATTAAGAAGAAATTATAGAAAATATTTTTGTAGCATAATGCTTTTAGAGGAATGAAATCCGCATGTTTCATATTATGCTGTATAAACTTCAAAAAGTTGATAAAGGGGAGTTTTTGATAAGACATGTGATACATGAATTTTTTTCAAAAAACAGGAATATGATCCAGTATTTTTACAATTCTAAAATACTCCTGGAAAATACATTTATTCTTTTTGGGTGCAACAGAAAGCTAACTCTGAGGATTAGTTCTGAAGTTTGGCTGAAAAGTTCATAGGCGGATCAAGATACTCTCACCGAATATGGCCCAATGAGGTTTATCTTTCAATATAGTCCTCTTGAGGGTCACACGCTTCTTCCACTGTTATTGCAGTGCTTGGGTCCCATTGGACAAAAAAGTCATCAACAGTAGATATGATATCATTATATGAACTTTTTAGCCTCCTCTTGTAAGTGAAATATAAAAATTTCATGTGTGTTTGAGTACAAATTACCCAAAATAAGTAACTATTTCAAAACTTCAAAATGAAATTCAAAAAGCTTATATATATATATATATATATATATATATATATATATATATATATATATATATATATATATATATATGCATCCACACATTTGAAACAAGGAAATTTACAGCAGAATTACGTATGAAAATAATTAATGAATATTTACCTCTTTGAAGATTAAATGTATTCTCATATTTCCATTCCATGTCAGGCAGGTATCGCACATCATGTTCAATATCCTTCACTTTGCTGCGGTCCTCTTTCAGAACATTGCTAGATGTCTGGATTGCGGGCAGTTCAGTTTTATCTGAAATTGACACAATAAGAGTATAGACAGATGCAATAAATTAGAGAATCAAACTTGAAAGATTGACTGTGATTTTCAGATGTTTTGATTTGTGATTATCAAGTGAATACACAAACTCACATATCATTCTTCTTTTTATACCTACCTGAATCCTTCATTCAAGTAAATTCTTCCTTAGTCTTAGTTTTTCTTGCCTAATTGGTTATGTGGATAAAATGAACAATTATAAAATTGAGAAATGCATACTATATTTCATGTATTTAACTAAATGATTGTTTCACTGTTCAACATATTTGAAGTAACTTATTTACTTAAATTCATATTCTAATTTCAAATTTTGAAAAATATTTAAATACTGTCAATTAAAAGATTATGGGAAAGTTTATGTAGCTATTCATTTTACTAGTTAGTGTTTTGATTAGCATTAATTAAAGTCAAATGATTAAAAAAAATAGTCCTGAATAATTTATGGAATTTGTTAATTTTGATTTTAAGGAAATGTTCTCTTTGATGAAATGTTCTAGTTCAATTTTTAAATCATTTACAAGAAATATATTTTAACATATACATGATTTTGGAATTCTACATTATAAGTTGAATAAATATTTTTCTCATTGACAGTAAAATTATTGATGATTAAGTATCTAATAATAGCATTAAATACAATATGCACACACACACACACACACACACACACACACACACACACACACACACACACACACACACACACACACACATATAATAATTATTATTATAGTGTGAGTCAGTTTTTGATGACACCTCTTTTAAGAAATCTTTTTTCTAACTTATTTTTTCACCTTACTTCTTTGATAAATAATGTCAAACAGAAGGTTATCTTAGCAAATGAAAAGGCACACTGTAATTATTGCTTTAAAAGAGAAGCATAGAGATACAGAGATAGCCTGCTTCCTGAAAGTTGCCTGAATTTTCATTGAATCTGCTGACATCAGCTGATGGTTAAGCAGAGACCTAAATGGGTATTAGTATTCATGACTGTTCAAGTCATGAATACTAAGTTCCCAGCAATTGTGATAATTCTTGCAGTTGTTGGCAATGAAGGGGATGTCATACCTCCTAACTTTTTTCATTGAGTCAATGCTACTTTTCACAGAGAAGTGTTCAAGAAAGTTGAGAGGCTCTTGATAGATAAAGTATGTAGTGGAAGACCATACATCTTACAACTAGAATGCACTGTTACATAAGGCTCGGACAACTTAAGCATGCCAATCTCTTTGATCATGTTCTTCTAGACACATGACCTCATAGCTCACCAAACCTCAATCCACTGACTATCATTTATCCGGCTTAGTTGAGAGAGAGTTAACTCTACACCCATAAAGTACCTTACCATCTCTAAAGTTCACCATAACCAGTACTATATCCAAAATTGATAAAGATCAACTGATTTGGACATGTCCCCTCTCTGATTCAGTATTGAAGCAACTATTGATGCTTATGGTGGATTACTTAATTGAGTGAGATAAAAGGGTGCTCAAGATTATTTGTACTAATTTGTTTTTAAAAACAGCCTTTCTTTTATGTGCTCTGAATCTTTTTGTAAATTTGTGCCAATGATCTAAAAAAATTGATGTACCATGTATATATGTACATGTATATGCACACACACACACACACACACACACACACACACACACACACACACACACACATACACACATGCACAAAGGCAAACCTTTGCTGTATCCACAACTTACCAACAATGAAGCCATAATTCAATGATTTAAAATTTATGCCATTATTGACAGTGACTAACTTTATTGAAGTGGCTCATTACTGTTTTCTGAACTTGAACAATGAAGATTATTTTATCAACTTTCCAAAGAATTTTATGTCATTTCCTAATATAATTCAAATTTCCATTATTGAATTAATGATTCATTATTGAGATTTTATGCACAGAAATTTCATTTCTTGTTTGGTGTTCTGATGGATTATCTATTCAATCAGTTGAAGTGTTGGTTGACGACATGCAAAAATCAAGAATCAAAACAAAAGGTGTATTGGCCAGATGATATTACACAACAGTCATGAGAAAAAATGTAATTCTATTTGATAAATACATTTAGAACTGACTGTCCTTATCCAAAGAAGATCTTATGAAGAGTTGGATTTTTTCATTTTATTGTTAAGGCCTTGAGTATTTTGAGTTTTTTTTTTTAACTGTTGGTTTTGTTTAATATCCAGATGTTTTCAATAAGAAGTTGGTATGTTAGGGGTTTCAGGTGCTAAGTGTTTGTTGATATGATTTTTTATCCCATTCTAATTAAAGAGGTGGCAGGTGAGGTATCTAGATAAGGTAGTAGGGGTTTGTCCATTATAAGAATTCAATGGTTAAAATGGAACACATTCTTTTAAGGGGCAATTGAATTCATATTTGATTTGCTGAAGAAAGTGGTTGCTAATTGCTTGAATAGAAGTTAGAAAGTTTTTGTTATAAATAGTTTAAAACATTTTTCTGACAATTTCATTATTCAATGTTTGAGGCAGGATTTTTATTTTATTCTTTCTAAAATAATGACTAATTTTTTTTCAGCAACAATTATGTGGATACATCTTTATAAAAAACTAAATTTCTCAGTTTGCATCAAATATGAAGCTATGCTGTTTGGCAGAATAAAAAAAGGTAAGCTCAATAAATCTGTTGAGTTTTATGTCATTTAGTTAGAGATTACTTCCATGTTTATTGAGGATACATTCTTGGCCTTTTACATCATTCTTAACTTAAAAATCCAGATGTCCATAAAAAAGGAATAATTGTTAGTATTATACATTAATTCATTTGAAATATTGCTTTTCTAGTTTTACCATTAGCAGAAAATTTTAAAAAAATGCTAAATTTCAGTAATTAGGAATAAATGTCATAAAAATATTAAGTTTTATGAAATAAAAAATGAAAATTACTGGAATAGACTAATTATTTACATTAATGAGAAATATGAGAACTAATTTGAAAAAATTATTGAAAAGAATGGAACTAATAACAGTGATAATAAAATGGTAAATAAAATTACTAAAATAGAATAAATTGTTTTACTACGATTATGATGCCACAATCTAATGCATTAATCACTATGAATTCCCTTGAATTGATTTTAAGGAAAGGTTTAAAATAACATAGAATATGGTCATGCATCACAGAAAGATTTAAATAAATAGAGAGGTGAGCTTTTAAGAAGATTTGGTGTCAGTAGATACCACTTTTTACTCTTAAAAAAGTAAATGAAACACTTTTATGATAAAGAAAATTAATATAATAAAGTTTAGAAAAAAAACAGATATATAGATTTAAAGGAAATTTTGCTTAAATTTGCTTAAAGTGTTCAAAATGTTAAGAAAAATGTTTTAGAATTTTTAAAGATGATAAAATACATAAATATTTTTATTAGTAAGTTATCACAAAATTATTGGAAAAGAAATAAGTGAATAGTTGATGTTTATAATAATAATAACAATAATAATAATTACTTTTTAAAATGTATTCACAAACTTTTAAACAATAATAAAAGTTTAATTTACAAATAAAGTAGGCTGATGCTTTTGGATACCTTTATATACATACCAATAAAACTTTTGTACATTTTATACATTTTTACATAATTTTTACTGATCTATAATAACTTATACCGAAAAAGGAAATATGTAGTAAGAAAACAATATCAGTAGCTTTTAATAAAACTTTTGTAAGTGTGTCCTAACAAAAATACCACCATATATATTTGTGTATCATGTAACTTTCTGAGACCTAAATTGAAACCTTTCGTTGCTAGAAATTGTTGGTGTACCAGTTGACCCAGGCCTAGTCTTGGCCAACTATTTACATATGCAAAGTTTGTATCTCATGTATGATGCAAATCCCTAATATCCAACTGAAATTTAGGTCTTTGAAATCACATGATACAAGAATGTATATGGTATCTATCATTATAAAATAAACTTTATTTAAGAGGATAACGAAAAAATGTTCAGAAGTTTAAAAGAATTCAAAAATTGATATTATAAAATCTGAATAGATTGTTTAAAAAAATTGAGCTCATGTGCCATTCAGATGACGAATATAATTATTTATCACTGACAGTCACAATTCTTTGACAAGCTTCAAAACATTCATGTAAAAAAGAAATAAACATTAGCAAACCAGAGAAAAAGCAAAAAACAAACAAACAATAAACAAACAAACAAACAAAAAACATCATAAAATGCAAAGTGCAGAAGTTTTGAAAAATAACTGAAATGTTTATTAGATTTGATATATAAGATGTAAAAATAAATTTCACAATTTTGTTTCAAGCTTTAAATAACAGAACAAACACATTCTGAGAAATAATGAATAAAAAACACCCCAACCCACAAAAAAAAATCCACAAAACAAACAAATAAATCAAATAAAAGCTTTCTTAAAATATTATTAAAAAATAAATGAATTATTAGCTAAGAAATTCATTAGATTTCTGTTTTCATTGTTTTTTTTTCAATCTTGATCATTAAGATCATCATCATCAAGTTGTGTAGATAGCATAGATTTCCTTGACTCTCATCATCCATCACTTTTTGTAAGTCCTATAAATGGCATCCGGTGTCTGCATTGCATTGAACTGATGAATGTAAATGTTTGCTGGTTTGCCAACACTGGTATGTCCATGAGTAGGAGTCCATAGAAGAACATTGCTTATGAGTTTATCCTTACTTCAACAACAGTTACCTGCATGTTTTGTTTGTCTAACTTGAATTGTTTGTAAGATGAGAAGTAAGTGATCATACAGCTGTTATTTTGTAGGGCATTGCTTCAAGGATTTGTTCAAAAGCACCTTTGTGTAGTATTCATTTAGCTTGTTTACAAACATTTCATTGATGTGGTGCAGCTGTACAGTGGTACTGACATGGCTACAGCTTGGAAGAATTCCTGTTTTATTTAATCAAAGATCAGATATCCATATGGTCAATGATCTATCAATAGATATCTATGCTTTACCTATGAATATGTTGACATCACTTTTAATAGATGAGATATTGCTACTGAGATATATGAACTGATCAACTGATTTCTGAGGATTGCCATTTAATGAGGTGATGGCACCCTTTTGTTGCTTGCTCCTGGCCATGTGGCAGAAAATTGGCTAGAGCAGGTGTATTAGTAAGAAGCAATTATTGATGTATGTATTAGAAATAGCTTCTGCAGGATATTGTTTGCTTTTTGCTTTTTCCTAGAGTCAGACTGTTTTCCTTCGTTTGATCTATTGGTGTTTGTAGTGTATAATCTAGGTAGATTATGGATGGAAATAGTGCCAATGTCTCTCTCCTTGAAAGACGCCAGTAACAATGTCAAAGTAATCCGTGTCAACGTCAGGTGAGTGGACCATAGCCTTTATATCCTAGCAAAGCATTAACAGTTTCTTTTGGAAAACCATTTGCTAATAGCATTTGCTCCATCTTTCCTCTGAGTATGGAATCAAATGCCTTGGAGAAATTTTCAAATATGAGTATTGCCTTAAGATTTTTTGCATGTATTCCTATAATAATTGAAGAAATAGTCAGAATTTCAGAAGTTGTGAATTGGTTTCTCAGAAACTAATTACTTATAAGATTAAGTTGATTCTTTTTTTAATTTAGAAAATCTTAAAAAACTTACTACTGTCAAAATTCTTAAAATTTTTTTGAAAATCTGAAATCAATCAGTAATTCATGATATTTATTTTAAGATAATTACATTAAAATCGCAGTACAAGGAAAAAATGGCAATGTAGTAATAAAAACATATTTAGTTTTCCAATGATGTTAGCATAACATCAATTTGATAAAATAAAATAAAGATCATCAGATATAGATTGTATTCTTATATGTCCTCTTACAAAAAGTAGCCCAGCAAAAAAAGTAAACTTTTAAATTTTGGTACAAACATTTTATATTTCAGTTGTTGACATAAATGTTTTTGTTGCTTAACTAATAAAAAATAGACAACCAAGCACATAGGTTAAAAAACCTAATAACTTTACTTCCAAGTAAAAATGTACTTATATTGAGCATACAGACATACTTTTTAAAACTGATTATAAAAACTTTTACCTGAGAAAAGAATACATTTAAAACAACTTTTGAGTTACAATTGTAATAACAGTAGAAAAAATAAACATGTTAAAGAGAAAATTTGGAAAATTAGCTTCCAATTCATTTTCTCAAAGTATATGAGTGCATGTGCATGTGTATGTGTGAGAGAGGGAGAAAGAGAGAGTGAGAGATATGTATATAAATATTCATATATGTCAACATGTTTATTTTGTAAATTAAATGTTTAAATAATTATCAGCATTCTTACAAGTCTAACATTGATTTTATTGAAGAAAAGTGAAAAGTTGAACTTAGAGTAATTTTTTAATCAAATACTTTTAAATAATGAATTTATTTTGATGTTTTATATTTTATTTTTATTTTCTTTACAACCTGATACTGGAAAAGTTTCAGTTGTATATAAGTATTAAAAATGAATCAATGAGTCAATTGCAAATAAGAATAGGAGCTCAATATTTTTTATGGTTTTTAGATCCCAAGACAATAGTTTAGAAATCTTGATAGGGAGGAGGAAAGAGAGAGAAATAAGAATTGGAGAAGAAATTGATGAGGTTTAGGATATCTGATTAATAGTTGGTAAAAAGAGAAAAAAAAAACCTTAATGTGAATGGGATGTAAATAGATGTCTAGTGAATAAAATTGGGAGTCAAATGGGAAAAAGAAATTAATGGATTAAGTAATGAGAGAAAAACAAGTAAAAAAAGCATGAAAAAGGAAGACAGATGACAAAGAGTGATAGCAAAGTGAAAAAGAAGAGAAATTAACTTGTGTTCATTAGTATGGTATTGAAAATAATAGAAATATCAACAACTATATCTTTTAAAAAGAAAGTGCTATCCACCATTTTAAAATTATTCAAATTGATTGTTTATGCAACAGCTAGAAGTGCAAATATTCATATAAGTCACCATTGCTTTGAAATGATCAGTATTGTTGGCTTGATCAAAATGTTTATTAGGTTTGAATAAGTAATCAAAATTATGAGTGAGGTTTAAAAACAATATTAAAACATTTTTATTCTTCTATTATTTTGGTATATATACAGATTTTTAAGATTTAAATTCAAGGTATATTGATCCAAAGTTCTTATATGTTACTGGTAAATTACTGGTAAGATATTGAATAAATTATATTCTTCAAGTGTCTCATTCATCTACTTTGTTTTTCTTTTTTTGAGAGACATCAAAGAATCCGACAAGTAAATTATTCACAAATCATGCTACATGTAATGAACACTCTTGAATTTTTTGTTACATGCTCAAAACAAGTAATAACATTTATTTTTCAGTTGTTTGAGGCTCTTGTGGTTGTTGTCATTATCTCACTTTGGTATTGAGAAAATTAGCATATATTGATCTACACAGTACATGGAGCCAGATTTTTTCATCTTGACATAAAATATTGCTACTTGCAGGAATTTTTCTTTTAATTGATTTGAATCTTTCATGGTCTGATATAGAACCATCTATGTGAGGAAACAAAACACATGATGAATTACTCACCTGAAGAAAGCTGAAAAACATTAATTACATTGATAAAAACAATAAAGAAAAGAATACTTAGTCTAAATAGCTCAAAGAAAAAAATACCACATTACAGATAATTAAATTTGATCTATCAATTGACTTAATTTGTCTTTAAGGCCTTGTGAAGGTATTTAGAATTGAAAGAAATCTTCTCAAGTTATATTACAAAATTTTAAAGGACAAAGATTCAGTTTTGGATAAAAAGAAGATGTTTTCTGTATCATATGATAAATCATGTATATTGTATGTTTACTATCAACCATTCTCTTTTGCTGAGCAAGTCATAGGTTGGAACTACATTTATATAGAAAAAAGCAACCGATGATGGAATGACAAGATAATTCTTTTTTGAATTTTTAAAACACACCATTATTATCATTTCACAGTATTTCTTGGAGAATACGATTCTCATTTTATTTGGTTATTGAATCTTCCTTATATGTCTATCATATCCAAAAATCTTCTGGAGGATTTTATTTCATCAAGTATTGTTCTCTTCTTTTGCAATATATATATATATATATATATATATATATATATATATATATATATATATATATATATATATATATAAAAGATACATATATGCATACACAAATGCATCTGAAACAAATGTTTAGTATTCACAAAATCAAAGGAATAAAGTGTGACATTTTCAACAGTGGTCATCATATGACTTGTTCATTCTTTCCATAAATTCCTATGGCTAAAAAACATGCTGGAACTGAAGCAAACAATTATCTCATAATGTGATGAATTCAACTATTGATAAACTGTATAAATGTAAAAATAAGAGATAAAAGACAAATCCTGGAAATCTGTCAAATGAAAGTGAAGTATTAACGTTATCTATCATCACAGCAAGACCATAATCATTAGTGAGCAAAAATGTTAGAGCAAAGAGAATTTAGAGCATCAACCACATTTGTTAGAGGGAAACAACTCTGAGGTATTTGCCAGGCAAAAGGTGGCAGTGATGGGACTGGGAACTCAAGGACTGAAACAAGAAAGAAAGAAATAAAGATTGAGAAATTTCGAAATGTGTACTGCCATGCTGTTATATTGAACCTAAGAAATTACTTGCTTTTCAAAAATGAATAAATTCCAGTGCTCAATTCTAGTAGATGGAAGAGTGATTGTTTTACTTTCTAAACATCATTTATTTAAAAACTGTCTTCAGCACTAGTAATCTATTCAGACTAGAAAGGAAATGGGGTATTTAAATTTCTAGCCATAATTTGAGTGACATGAAATTTAGATCTGAGACAAAACAATAATAATTGCCCATTCAGCTGGGGCTGTAGAATACATTGACAACTTCTCTGCAGAGGGGTAATACCCCCTCCCCGCCAACGAGCATACTGGATATGACACTAAACAATCTGATGGTGAAGTTCTAGTAATGCTGGAGCTTTGGGGAATGCGGAGTACCCCTTAATTGCCATTGCTCTCAGGTTCACTCTGGCCCAGAGTTGTAGCACCTGAGAAGGGTCCTACCTATGGGTTAAATGGAACTAACTGTGGTTTCTAAACTGTTCTTAGATTTAAACTGTGTGCTTATGCTAAACTTAATTATTTGAAATGGAACTGTTTTTGATATTGAAACTATACTTACTGAATTGTTTAATATTGAACTGTTTTGACTTTTAACTGTGTGTAAACAAAATCTGTACTTATACTAAACTGAATTAGCTGAATTAGAACTGTTTGAACAAACTGAATAGCTTGAAAGAGAAATGTTTTTGACAATTAAACTGTGTACTCATGCTAAACTGAATTGTTTGAAATAGAACTGACTATTTGTATAAAAATGGATTTGGCATTAAATAACCTACAAAGGTTGATATGCCATAAAACCAACCAACCAACCAACCAACCAACCAACCAACCAACCAACCAAAACAATAATAAACACAATGACAGATAGATATAAAGTAGTTCTATCTATCTATCTATCTATCTATCTATCTATCTATCTATCTATCTATCGATCTAACTATTTTTGAAAATGAAGAGATAACTGTTTTTAGAGAAACCTTTAAGTTTACATATACACACTAAGGAAAAAAAAGCAGATCTGAACCAACAACCAAAAATGGTTATCAGTTTTTTAGGTGAAGAACCATATTTATTTATGATTTGGATGTAACTGAAAGAGTCATGAATTTGGATTTCTTTTTTAAGAAATAGAATAAATCAGCATATTTAAGATGACTGTAGTAATTTTTAAGCTTTTTGCTTAGATGTGGCACAAGGCCGTTTGCTAGTCTTGCTTGCTTACCACCACCTGAGGTGCCCATTTAGGATGACTGTAACTAGTTCTACATGCACACAGGCAAACAAAACATAAAAAAGCAAAGCAAATACCAGCAGTACAAGACGGGTGTCATATTAATATTGTGATTAAATATAGATACAAGACTATATATTTTATTACTTGTTTCTGAACATGACAATATGAATTTTGTTTTCTGTGTTTACTAGTATTGTTGAAAATTTAATAAAAAATCTTTTGAGACATGAGATTTAAACAGTATCAGTAGAATTAATATTTAGTGCATATATATATATATATATATATATATATATATATATTGATAATCACTTATAATAAGTGTTATCTATTAACTAATTAATTAAAAACATGGATTATAATTGATTATTATTATTATTCACTCCTTGAGAGTTTTTCACATCAGCATTAGATGATGGTCTTTCACTGGAGTCTGAGTGACAGCAAGTCTCCTCAAGTCTCCAGGCCGCTTTTTTGTATTCTGGCTGTTCTCAATGATGCTGTTGTTTGGATGGTCTCCACTCATCCTCCAACTTCCAAGTCCTCCAGTCCCTTTGATAATCCTTTAGTTACTGTACTGAAAGCACCAATCCTGATTGGTATAATCGTCACCTTCAAGTTCCTTAGTTTTTTTAATTCCCTGGCAAGGTCAAAGTATTTAGCCTTTTTACTTTCTTTCAGTTTTATTCTGTGGTCAGCTGGGACAGCAAAGTCCATAATTTTGCAGGTTCTCTTTTTTTGTTGATTATGGTCTGGTCTTCTGGCTGAGATTAGGTGATCCATTTGTATGTCAAAGTCCCCTAGGAGTTTATATGCGTCATTCTCCAGGACAGATACTGGGTTGTGCATATACCATTTGTTCGTATGGTCAAATTTAAGTTTCTTGCACATCTCCCAGTGGATCACCTTGCCCACCCATTCGTGTCTAGTCTTATACTCCTTCTGTACTAATATGCTGCATTCACTTATTATGTAATTGATCATTTTGTCTCTGTTACCACATAATCTACATTTGATATTTTGTTGCATCTTATCTATTTTTGCTTTGATATGATTGGTTCTTATAGCATTGTTTTGTGCTGCTATTATGAGAGATTCTGTTTCTCTCCTAAGCCATGTCCAAGTTTTCTCTTATGAGATGTTATTTATTAATCGTTTAAAGCACCCATACTGTTGTTTTTCTTCCCATTTTTGTTTCCTAGTTATTGTCATTCTTTTGGTTATCGTGTTGTCAGTATTGTTTTTGATGGCTGTAATTAGTCCTACTTTGTGTTTTTCTATTTAGTCTTCGAGTTGTTGTATTGATGCGTCAACACTCTCTTCAATGCTGGCAAGTCCTCTTCTTCCCTCATTTCTTGATACATATAGTCTGTCAACGTCATTTCTGAGATGTAATGCCTTATGCATGGTCATTAGTTTCCTTGTTCTTTGGTCCATTTGTTTAAGTTCTTCTCTGGGCACTTCAAAAATGGTCCCGGATATTTAACGAGGGGTACAGCCAAAGTATTTATTCCCTTGATAAGATTTTTATGAGAAAGTTTTGTCTTGAGTAACTTTTAGTTCTTCCGAGATATTCTTTCTTAATTTTTTCTTTCATCTCCACTTGTTTAATGGTGTCAGCCTCAAAGATGCCAAAGTATTTATATATTTCCTTTTCTCCGAGCGTTCTAATCTTGTCTTGATTTGGTAGTTCAATTGCATCATTCAGATGTCGTTTGCCACTTTTCATTACAAGTATGGCACATTTTTCTATGCCAAATTCCATTCCTATGTCTTGACTGTATATTTTAACTGCGTGTATGAGACTTTCCAGTTCTTTTTCATTTTTTGCAAATAGTTTGATGTCGTCCATGTATATTAGGTGATTGATCTTTTCTTGCGATTTACTAAGTTTGTATCCAGCAGTGCATTTTCTGTGTATGTGGTTAAGTGGCATCATGGCAATTATGAATAGTATTGGTGATAGGGCATCTCCTCGAAGTATTCCTCTTTGGATCTTTGCTTCAGCTAAACTCCTTCCTCCTGCTGTCAATTCCATTCTCCAGGTTTTCATGGTTTTCCTGATAAAGTTTAGGACTTCATGTGATATTTTCTATATTTTGAGGTAGTTTATTATCCATCTTTGCGGGACCATATCATATGCTTTTTGTAGTCAATCCAGGTCATAGCTAAATTTTTCTGTCTGGTCTTGCTCTCATTTAGGATGTGTTGATCTAAATAAAGTAACTCTGCTGTGACTCTGGATCCTTTGCAGTATCCTTTCTGCTCCTCAGGGAATAATCTGTGACTTATTAGTGAGTAGTAAATCTCTTCTCTTATTTGCGCTGTTAATATTTTCCACATCATCGGTAAGCAGGTTATGGGCCTATAGTTGTTTGGAGCAGTTCCTTTGCTTGGGTCCTTTTGGATCAATGTGGTTTTTCCTTTGGTCATCCATTTGGGTACTTGTGCTCCTTGTGTGAATCTGTTCATTTCTGGCGCTAGTTTGTCATGAATGAAGGTAAATTTCTTGAACTAGAAACCATGTATTCCATCATGGTCTGGTGTTTTCCAGTTTGGTATTTATTATTATTATTATTTACTCCTTGTGAGTTTTTTTACACCAGCTCTGATTGGTGGTTGAGAGAGAGTCTCTGTGGTGTAGTGGCTAACATGCTGGACTGCAACATCATAGTAAGCATGTTCAAACTCCAGTTGTACTATTACATTCACTTTTGTACAAATACCCTTGGAAAGAGTGTGAACTCCCTCATCTCCTGAGTTACAGGTTAAATAGTTATACTATTGTTCTTCTACAAGGGGAGCTTGGGCATTAAAATATACTTATAAAAGTTAATATAGCATTAAACAAAGAAACCAAATCTTATTGGTATCTTTTCATCATTATTATCATTATCATTAATATAGATTTAAAAAAATATAAAGCACTGTATAAAAAAGCAAAACTAAAGTTACCTTCTTTCAGCAAATATGAAATTTTGATAAGTTATTGAGATAACATCAACATAAGAACTATAAATGCTTTAATATTGTGAATTCCTATTTTATATATACTTGATTGTGTGCATGAGTACATACATACATAAGAAATAAGAAATAAATATACTCTGAGAAATAATTTGTTGCTTATATATTCACCAATTTTAATAACTTTTAATTTTTCTAGATTGAAGCACATTTTTAATCAGCTACTTCACAAAAGAGTAATGAGAAAATTAGTGAAAGCTTAATGATTATATTGAATATGCTACATTTTCAATTAAACTAGATCTATCTATCTATCTATCTATCTATCTTCACACAGAAACACACTGGAAAAACTTAGCAATATTTTGAGAGATATTTGTAATTTGAATTACTCTGAAGATGTTGAAAATTTGATAAATATATATATATATATATATATATATATATATATATATATATATATATATATATATATTTAGAATACTAAAAGTAATGTAATTATTCATATATTTTAATATAACCATTTTAAAGATTAAGAAATTAAAGAAAAGGAGAAATATAATCACTTATTTAAGTAATGTGATTTTAGGCAGCAGATTCTCTTTTATATGTTTCATAAAACATGAAAGACAAGGATTGTTTATTCATTTTAATAAATTTTTTCCTGCTGGTGAGTAAGATGCTGTTAATATGGATCAAGGTTTCATAGCAGCTATAAAAAGCTTTTTAAGTTGTAGTTTAATTACTTTTGATTATTGTTGACCATTATCAATAATATAAGTTGTAATAGCAAAGTACTTGAAATCCAGAAAACTGTAATGTTATAAAGGAATAGTGTGGATTTTTAAATGAATGTTTTTCATTATGTGCTTGGTGATATGTGTAAACAGTTTAAATGTTTGAAAAACTATTGTTAAGAGTAATGTGACTGCAGCTTTACCAATGATGTTGATTATTGTACATGTGTTTCATGGAATTTCCTAATTGATCCATCGAGGGAATTCCTGTGGCAAAAGTGCTGAATTGCAGCCTTGAAGTAAGCGAGTTCAGATTCCACTTGTGCTATCATGTTCACTTTTATACTAATACCCTTCGAAAAGGTATGAACCCTTTTATCCTCACTGCAATGGGTTAAATAGTACTTCTACTGTTCTTCTAGAAGGATGGTTTTGGCATTAAATAACCCACAAAGTTTGATATGCCATTAAACAAAGAAACTAACCAACCCAATAGGTCCAATAATTCATAAACAACATTAGTTTTGCATGAATGTTGATTTTTTTAAGATGTGAGGAGGGGGTCCATTGTTATTAGCAACAATGAGGTAAACTGCTTTAAATTTTCTATCATGTGTATTTAACGAAACTCTCTGTAATTGGCATGGTTTAACTGAAGGTCAATTTTTAAGCAAAGTAAAGCTGATTTGAATTTAGAGTTTTCCTCCTCCTAGAAGGCAAAAGAACCCAGTCTACTGCTCTACTATTTATCTATAGCTGGGTAGAGAAGAGACGAATTCATACCTTCCCCAAGGGCATTAGTTCAAAGTGAAATACAAACAACTTTATCCAGTATTTGAAATCGAATCTCTGATTCCATTTCCTTCAAAGATAGCCATCATGCTAAGTGTGCTTCCTGAAATTTCTTTTAGTAGATGATAAATCCTAAGTATTTGTATTTACCAGCAGGTGATATGTATAAATAATATTTCTAATTCCTATCTTTGCCTGTTTATAGCAAGAGTTAATTTGTTTACTGTAAAATAGGTTAATAGTTTTGTTATATTTTATTTATATTGTTTTTACAAAAAGTTTTTAAGGTAATTTTTATTTGCTATTTATAATGTGGTTATGACATCCATTATTGATTAGGATTTATTTGATATTACCTAACTCATTTAGTATACTGTGTGTTGTGACAGTTATTTTATTTTTTTTAAAAGTATTCACCAGGAGTGAAAATTAATTCTGGTATGTTTTTTTTACTAAATAGAAAGAGTGATATTTGTACTATTAGAATCTACTTAAGAAAGGGATCTTATTGTTAATATTGGCTTTAAAGGTGATATGGAAGATGGAGTTTTCTTTAAAAAATTTTACTTAAAAACTAATCGCATCTATGATTTTAGCTAATATGAAGATACCACAAGTATATCAAACATATATCATAGATTTAACAAAATTGTAAAAGAGTCTAAATGAGTCATGTTGTATTTAGAAAAAGTAGGACCAAGGAGTGATCCCACAGTAGTCTAAATATTGTATATCTCATTGAATTTAGTTTTTTAATGTATAATCTAATCGTGTATTTTATTTCGTCAAGCAGAACTGCAATTTACAAATAATAATTGTATTCAAAAAGTGTCTGGAAGTATTTCTTATCTCATGCATTTTATTTTTCATTGGTGAAAAGCAACTCTTTCTTAAAGCTATGATAAAGTAGAATCAATAGAAATGAAATCTTAACTATTTGTTCAAAGTATAAAAAATAACAAGCCACAGGACAGTAACTAAGCAATCCTCTAAAATTTGGCAATAGAAAATAAACAATGCCATTCTCTGTTTCTTGCATAGCAATTCAATTAAAAATGCTCCAAACAAGCAATATGGATTTTCACTCAATACATGCAAAAATCTTTTTAGTATCATGTTCATAATCATTGGCATATTGATTTGGGGTATAATATGGGATCTTATAAAATTTAGAAATTCAATTGATATAAATTTTACAAGGAAAAGTCATTAAAAAATTAGTTTTCAAATGCTCAGAAAAAAGTAATGATTAAATTGATTTTGAAGGCATGACTACTTTCTTCTAATCTCCATTTTCACCCATTTTGTAGTATTTATTTAAGAAATATGTATATTTTTTTAATAGATATTTTGTTATGATTCACAAATGTAATTTTGAGTTGTGTCTTCAAGAAATCTGCAGCAAGAATATTTTAGTTTTTGGATAAACATATTTTAATATTGGTCTGATATTTTATTTAATGGCTAAGTTGATAATTTTTTGAATCATATTGAAAATTTAATTCAACTGGAAATTACGGCTGTTAAAAAATAAAAGAATTCTCTTGCATTCAAGCCAAAAGTTCTTAGTAAGGGGTTCAACTTAAAAGAAAAATTAGACCTTAGGTTACGGCAATTCATCAGATATTTCGAGTCACTATTGACTCATCCTTCAGAATAATTTTCACTCACATATTTTAAAATTTGTAAGAATGTTTTCTTTACTTATTCTGTTATAACTTTTAAAAAAATTTGGGTTTTGATTATTATTCTTTTGTATTCATTTTTTTAGAAACTTTAAAAAAATCTCTTTCATGTATATTGTATCATCATTAATAATTCAATATGACAGTCATAACTGTTTATCATAGAACTTATATTCTATATAGGAATTTATCATAACATATGAAGGTGGATCAATAAGTTCATAGCCTGATATATTGTTGAGATGTATTTTGATCTGATATAAGATCTATGGAGAAGTATTAAGTTATCAATAAAGGATATTATGTTAAAAATAAATATTTGTTAATAAATGTTTTTTTCATCATTTGACTATGAACATATTGATAAACCTACATGCGGGATAGATTATACTGATTAATGATTAAAAAATAACTTAGAATATGATAATAAGAAAAAGGAATTTATAAATTGAATCCCCCTTTTGATTTGGATTTTAGATTCTAAACAAATAAAATAAATAATCAATCATCAAAATAGTCTGCAATTTTGTATTAAGTAGAAATGGCATCAAGTACTTTTTCAATAAACTTAAAAATCAAATTCTATAGATAATCTAGTATTCTTTTTATTCTAAAATAATGCTGTTACTTTTTCTTTCTGAATTCTCAAGGTTATTGTATAAATCACACTATAAAAGATTTCTAGTCATGGTGATGTGAGCACTGGAACAATAAATTGCAGAAAGATGAATAGTAAATAAATAATAAATAATAAAAAGAACCCACAAAAATGTTTTTCCATCATTTTTAAGTTGAGTTTTAAATGTTATTCCTTCCATTCAAACAATTCAGCAGAGATGAGAAACAAGAATGGGATAAGTGTTGGAATAAGGCCCTGCTAACTCCAATCAAAAAGACAAAATTTCCATTAGGTTCTTTAATGATTTTCACACCACTATCATGAGGGTGTTGCCAGGAATAAAGTTATAACAAGTTTCTACCATACTCTACAGTGTTCTTGTTAATTATGAACTGAATAGTTTTAATTCTTCCTTTAGTCTCTTTCAGTTTTTTGTAAGAGTTTTGCTCTAATAATAAGTGTAATCATCATAGAATTTTTAGAGTTCTCTGGTCATGATTCAGATATTTATCCAACTATGTACATTCTTTTAATTTCATTGATTTTATAGAATTGCAAGATCCCTTTTTCTTTGTTTATGAAGACTAGATATAGTCAGTTTGAATTTCAAAGTTTCAAGCAATTTTACTTTTTCTAATCTCAAGACCAATTCAGATTCTGGTTTGTGCTTAGATCATAATTTGTCTGTATAATAAAATATAAATTATTTTTACAATTCTCAGTTGCACATGTCATTTTTTTCTGCAAGTCCTTATATTCATCTCTTGAATTCTTTATAGAGTGGTTTTTCTTCTTATTTTTAGCTTCATTTTTTGAATTTTTACATTCAAGATTGTCCTTTTGTTAGCTTTGTTGCAATATCATACTATGAAAATCATTTTCTCTTTATATCACTGTATGTTATAGATTAGTCCTTTGATAATCAAATTGATACAGTCTTCAATGCTTATGTTCTCTTCTTCCTGCTCTTCATGTAACATCTATCAGCATCACTTCTTGAGGGTATGGTCATTTTCTAGTTTTTGTAGGCTACAGTTTTGAATTTTTCTCTTGTCTTGTTTGGGAAATATCCAAAATAAAATTGTGCACATGAATTTATGCCTTTTTGTTGATTTCTACTATTTTGCTTAATCTCAAAAGTTTTCTTTCTTCAGATATTCTTTCCTTATTTTTGAATGGATTACCTCAGTAAATGGGGAAATTATAATTGTTTTCATTAAAGGCAAGCCTATGATTATTTACTGTTGTTCCTTTTTTTGGCATCTTTTTCAAAGATTCATCTTACTTTTTTAATTATCTATTCCAATATTCTTGCTTCAATCAGTACAGTTTCTGGGTAACTATTTCATGAGTAGAATATCTCTGTAAACCAGAATTCTTGGAGTCAGTCATGTTCTAGTACTTTCCATTTTGTAATTCTACATATGTTTTTGTATATATATATTTTTTTTCTATACAAATCATTATTATTTAAGTTTTATTAATCATAATGCTATTCCAGTATACTTAGAATCTTCTACAGAAAAGTTTAATTTCGATCACATCAAATTCTCTATCTCCATTTATTTGTCTGTAAATTTAATCTGATTCTTTAAAAAAATTTTTCAAAGAAAACTTTTAAGAAAACTTGTATGAAAACCAATGAAAGAACTGCACTAAACTAGATCAACCATCAAAGATTTATAACAGCTTTTCAAAAATACAATGAAACACATTCCATAAAAATACAAAAGCTAAAACATTCCATAAGTATTTTTGCTCTTGTAATTTCATTAGATGGATACAGACAAAATATAAGCCCTACTATTTATGATGTAATAATTCAAAAGACATTATCTGAAATATAAAACCTTAAACAATTATTAATTAATATGATTGAAAGCAATCCAACTAAATCATGAAAAACCCAAATGCTAATTCATCAATTGAGCTAGATACAAATGTTTCATGATATAATGATAGAATAAACTCAACATGAATATTCTATTAATATTATTTATTTATACATACATCAGGAATAGGATGTTTATTAATGGACAAAACCTTACAAAATTTTGGAATGTGTAATCTTAAAACATATAAAAGATAATCTAAAAAGTATTGAGTACTAATATTTATATGAAAAGTTGGATACCATTAGTTAATTTGAAAGTGACTTGAGTAAAATCAAACACCAAATCACTGATCTTAAAAGAAGAGGATAAAATTATTAGTAATGAGCCATTTGATATTAAAGTACTGAGTAAAATTAAAGTGAAAAGAGCCTGAAGACAACAAAGTAGTCATTTTGAATGTTTAGCATAAAAGAATAATGAAAAAAACATGAAGTTCTATTGGAAAAGTAAGAGAAATACAGTAAAAGATATCTAAATTGATGAATAAAAAATTAAACTATGTTTTTAGAATCATAAAGATAAAGGAATGTGTTATGTAGGAGAGAAGGAAAGCAAAAATGAATTTAAAGAAAAGAATCAGACAAGCATATAGATAAAGAAAATTTCTTGTTTTCACTTTTGTCACTTCCATCTACTTGACAGAAAGCTTTATCAAAGAGTCTTGGAAAGATTAAATAGGTTAGGTAAAGAGGAATCAAGAGAGAAAAAGAAGAAAGTGATAGGGGTGCATTGCTAAATTGGAAAGAAAAAGTTTAACAAGTGCATTAGTTAAGAATCCACGCCAACCAAAGAAAGAAGAAAAGAATAGAAAGAAGTTTGGGTTTTTGGGACTTGGGTATGGGGAGCATTGGGTCAGACAAGGAGGCCACCATTCAGTGTATAGCGCTATATTGGAGTTACCTCTGCAGATGCGATTCTGAGGACCCGTACACTTGCTGTATTCATACTGGTGAGGTTGGCATTTGGAAACACACACTGAAATAGACACAAACATGCTTTGCTGCAGTAGGAATTTTCAGTCACAAATCATAACTAACCGTTTTTGGTTCATTTGTACACTGACCGTCAGATCAGTGAGCAGATCTTACTAGATCAGTAATTGAGTACTTAATTCTAATAGACATTTTACTTGTATTGGCTATAAAGACAATGCTCTCTAAAATATATATAATTGTTTTCTCTGGTTTATTTTCATTGAGTAAATTTTTTTAAAAGCATTTCTATTAACTTTTTTCCATCAAGTATCACAGAAGTCAATTATAAAATAATCTTACTAGTCAGACTTGAATTTATTCTAAATAAGCAAAAGTCCCTCTAACCCATTAGATATTTTTGGTAAAAATGCCACAAAAAAGTAAATTGATAAACATTATATTAATCTACTATTAAGATAACTAAGTTTAACTTTAATATGAAAAATTTATTTTATGATTATCTACATGCAATTTAAATCAACTAATTATATTTGTGCACTAGTAAAGATTATATTAACTGGGATTTATGGCAAGAGCAATTATAGAATGTATAATAAGCTGATTTCTAAGCAGATTTTGGATAATGGTTTTGGCAGCCACCTCAAATCATCTTTGTTATAGATAATTGAAAATTTTAAGTTTAGGCTTGATTTTCATAAGTTACCTGAAGTTATCTTATAACTATAAGAATATTTTTTTCACGGATTAAAAATAACTGGAGAAGTATTGAAATTTCTAAATATAATAATGCAAAATGAATATAAAAATTCGAAACTAAACCTAGTAATTGGAGTAGGTAGACTTAATAACTATTCAGGCTCAACACAATGTTTTTTCAAGTGTATCATTATATATAATTCCACATTAGTGTCATGTGAAAACATTAACTTTCATTTTCTTAATATTTGGTTAATATCTTTAATATAATGCTTTTCATTCTGTTTAAAACAAGATGTTTTTAATATTCAGCATTTTTTCTTTCTTTCTCTTTGTTGAAGGAGGCCAAAATATGGACGACCTGTAATACCATGAAAACTACAAAAAAGATGAGGATATTCCTAATAGACTTATTCTATTTTCAAAGTACTAGTATTATTCATATACATATGGTAAATTATAAGATCCATATATAATGCAATGAGTGACCATATATATATTTAAAAGAAATAGGAATTGAAACCCAAGATTCAATGGGATATTTTTTTATTTAATGTTTCACTCATTTAACAGCTTCATCAAATAATGATTAGAAAAGATTATTTAAAATTTTTGAAAAGATACTGGAAAAAACTGTCCGCAGTATCTTTTCAGTAATCAAAAATAATATTTTTGCCTATCATAATCTGATATTATATTAAATAAATAAACAATCTATCAAATCTTGGTTCAAACATTTTATCCTATGTATATAGCTTAAATTTCTCCTAAAAGTTTTATGCTAACAGGCATCTTGGCATGAAATATTCTTAAATAATTCATTTATTATTTATTGATAATATGCTAGTATTATTCATAAATTCAAAATCAATATTAACAATTCAAAATAAACCATATATAGGTACATCAAAAGTCCTTAGCCAACAACAAAAAACATTTATTTTACACAAGTATTTATTTTTCAGCCATAACGTCCTTCCTTGTTAATGCACTTAATTCAATAATTAGTATTAATCATGTACATCAAACATTATACAGTGATATTTCCAGATAAAAATTAATCTGATAATTGTATTTCAGGCTACAGATTTATTGATCCACCCTTATATATATATTCTATTTGAATTCTAAATAAGATAATAAGCAAATATGGACTTACACTTATGATTATATAATTAAAGCACAATAGTTACATTTCCACCTATGCTTCTAATTACCAAGATATCTTCCATTTTTAATGATAAACTATCTAAAATGTATAAAAAAAGATTTTTGATTGCTAGTGTTCCTTTGTATGGTATATTTATGTACTATATTTTGAAGTAGATAAATGACTTAACAGCAGAATTTGGACTCATTAATTTTAATGTTTAAAGTATACATTCAGTAATCTTTCAGTAACCTGTCGGTTAAATTATTCAGTAATTAGTTTATATATTTAATATAAAATATATTTTGAAAATATCAAGTTTTTGCGAATCAATTATATTCAGATAATTACTGATTTAGATATTTGTATATCTATTTTTAGTGTTGCTCAAAATTTTGGTTGGAATGAGCCATATTTTTCAAAAATACTTTTGAGGTAAAGTAATTTTGATATGACAGTGTTTGGTAAACAGTTCTGTTTCTATTTATTACTGAAGTCCTTTGTGGTGTGTATATCTATTTTCTTGTGAAAAAGTAATTGAATATAAAAATGAATATCAAATTCATGTAAGTCTATCAATGTTTGTAGAGAAAGGAATAATTATCATGTAATTGTGAAATATTTTTGAGGTACAAGTTCTAATTTTGATGTTTGAGGCTGCCACTGTATCAAAATATTTTTTATTCATTGAAAGTACAATTGAATTATCAAAAACTCTTTTTAGAAATTATTTTCTGATGTTATAATAATTTTCTTTTGTAACAATCTTATTATCTGCATAGATCTATCTCCATTTTTACCTTTAATGGCTGTCACACATTTTCTATGCTCATTAAATTATCAATATCTATCTATCTATCTATCTATCTATCTATCTATCTATCTATCTTAGTTTGTTTAATTTGTCTCAGTCAGTTGCGCCTATTCACATCTGCCTATCAATCTGAGTCAATCATCTCTTTCCCATTTTGTATCTATTTATCTCAGTCTCTTCATCTATCTATCTTAGCTTCTTCCTATCTATCAATCATTGTCTCTCCATAATCATATTTCATATAATAATAATCTCATTTTAGCTGATAAGATAAAGTCGTCTGACTGAAGATAATACTACTGATCAACATTTTGTGATAGAACAAACTCTTTCAATAACTATTTTGCTGTACTTAATAAGTAGGAAACTTTCTTTGGTAAGAAAAATAACCAACAGAATTTAACTTTTCAACCAATGGTTTTTCCAACTTTTTCTCCTTTCATATTTTGATAACAAATATTATTATTCAATTGAATATAACTTTGTGTTTTCTTCTTTTCTAGAGATTTCTATATTACCAATTATAAATTAGGTGAATTTCAATATTACTTTTGAGTGAGGTAAAATCTCCCTGGTAACATTCATGGTAATGATAATGTCTTAAAAATGTTTTCTTAGACAATCCTAAGAATACCAATCTATATCAGCCAGATATCGTTAATTTTTTAATACTGAGTAATTAGAATAATTGCAGTACAGGTAGCATAATGAGTATTGACATGGGAAATTAAATCAGCTTGCAGAGTTCAAATTTTGATTGAGATTGTTTTACAATTTGATTACATTCATTTTATATTAATGCTCTTGGGGTAGGAATGAATCCAGTTTTTCCTCTTGCTATGAGTAAAATATCAAGGCTGATTGAGCTTTATAGTTTGGTAACCAGTCTAGGAGGAGAAGAATGGATTCAAACTGTAGAGAAGGCAATAGAATACCACTGTATAATCTCTCCTAAGAACAATCATGGTAATTCAAAGATTATGGAAAAATGAAGCTGAAAAGAACTATGATTAACAAAGTCTTGATGAAAGACTTCCAGTTAGAATAACATAATATTCCCAGGATTTCATAATAAGTATAATAATGTATTTATAAATATAAAGTGAGAGAAATATATTTCCATCTGGTTTTAGTTCTTTATGTATAATGTGTAACATTTATAGATATATTGTAATGTGACAAAAGTAAGAATATTTGGAATCATTACGGCAGTCTCTCGAAACATAATGAGAATCTGTCTATCTCACTCAGTTTATATCGACAAAATATTTATTCTGGGAGGGAAAACTTTTACTGTTTCTAATGTATATATAATCTAAATCTTTTGTAAATTATCAAGTGTTAAATAGATGCATTAATAAAAATTACTGATATGATTGATTTTTTAAGGAATTTTTTTCTATTCTTTAATTAAAATGCTACAATATATTTTTATATAAAAAATAACTGTAGTGTTATGTTCCCATGCAAACAATTTTAAATGCATTTTTGAATTAAATTATACAAAAGACATTTATATAAAAATATCCAGAATATTATTTTCTTTTGTTTGATTTAAGTAGCTGGACTGTTATACTATAAAGATGTTAAGGAGAGATTTTCTAAAACATTATATATCCAAGATTGAATTATACACTGTTTCTTATGTTTGCAGGTCAGTAATATGACTAAGCAAGCAAGAACCAAAATAAAATCTGACCTTTTGACTAAACAAGCAAATATCTAACAGCTGCTGAGGAGGAAAAAACAAAAAATAAGTTGCTAATAAGTCAAGTCAATTACACTTGAGTGGATATGCAAATCACATTATAAGATATGATTAAAGACCAACAGACTGAATGTCATAAAGTGGAAAGTGATTATGGTACATTTAAATGGTACCAAGATAATGACAGTAATATACTGAGCACATTGGAGTAGTTGAGTAGTATACTGGGATTATGATTAACCTAACTGAATTATTCATATCGAAAAAAAACAAAAAAACAAGTGGAGAGTAAATAAAAATTAATAACACATCAATTAAGATACTAGTTAGTATGGAACCACTTGTTCACACACACACACACACATATATATATATATAGATGTATATATATATATTACTTAAAAACAATTGCTATTCATTTAAAAACAAAAATGTTAGTTTATAAACTAAAATGGAGTATAAAGAGAAAAATGTTATCGGAACAGAAATAAAGTGGACCAGCCTAAAGAAAGCATATCCATACAGTGTGGGTATGAGAAAGTTTTCAGGATTATTGGATTTTCAGAAGAATCTCTGCTAAATGAAAGATTGGAGTATCTTGTAGCAAGATGTTACCATGAGTCAATTGGTACATCATTGAACTTCTAGTCATGTGATGTGGTCTTGTGACTACAAACACTTTAGTAACATACGAATAAAATTACCATATACATATTTAATCATCAAAACTTACCTTATCATCAAGAAATTATAAAACTTAAAGTTGTGAGTTGGGTGATTATGTTCATCTTTCTTTTAAATGATGTTATATATATATATATATATATATATATATATATATATATATATATATATATATATATATCTTTCCCTAATTTTCTTTATGCATACATATAAGCATACATCTATCTATATCTATATCTATATCCAATCTTATGTAGATAGATGTATTACAGTATTTTTGTATGTATACATACATATATGTATATTAATTTCTTAAATAAGTACACAAAGATCTCCAGTCTTGCAGCAAGAGAATTCTTGCAAACATATGTAAGAATATATTGATATTACTCATTCATCAACTTTTCTTTTTAAGTTGATACTTAACTCTATTCTATAAATAGATTTAATTACGTAATGTCTTCTACATCATTGCTTTTGTTATTCTTGAATATCTGACAATAATTTTTAAGAAAAAATTTGTGACATTCTCAAAAAGTTCTTTATGTGCATTCATGCACAGGTATGTGTGTGTGACAAGAAAACAAAACTCATTCTCTGATCTACTATAATAAACATAACAAAAATATTTTGATATTTCATCTCTCATTGCCAAATAAAAAGTTCATTTACTTTTATTCTTAAGCTTCTTAAAGTGATATATGTATGTATTCATTATGTACATAAATGTTGACTTCTAAAATTGTACAATGTAGGATCAGTTGTCTGTAGAGAAGCTGAACTCTATGATTGTATAGGACAAAATAATCTCCAGCCTTGTTGATTTAAAATGTCTTACATAGTGCTCTAGTGGTTAGAGTGTTCGCCAATGGCCCGGGAGACGTGGGTTCAATCCCTGGTCGAGTCATACCAAAGACTCAAAAAATGGTACTTGATGCCTCCTTGCTTAACACTCAGCATTATAAGGTACGGATCAAGGGTAAAGTGGAGCAAACCAGGGAAGGAGTAGCACCCTCCCCTACACTTTGGTGTAGTAGCTATTGAAAAGGGAGCCTTCAGGTCACCCTTGACTATGATCGCCAACTTTATTTACTTTTTACATAGTGCTCAAATGGAAGCTATTGGTGTCTGCTTGAACATTGCCTTTATTAATCATTGCTTTGAACTTAATCAAGTTTCTGCTTGTTTAGATCTTGAAATATTTGCATCTTGTTTTATTTTGCACACATTCTGACAAGTGATCTTATCTCATGTGAAGCGTCTACAGATCTTAGCTTCATTATTCTTAAAACTATAATTTGATGTATCACAACTAAATTTAAGACAAAACAATCATAACTGTCATATTGATTTACTTTATCTTTGTTCATGATACATGTAAGTTGATCCATGCCTTGACCTTGATCAGAATGATACCAGTCATGATTCAAACTAAACTCGAACTCTTGTTAGAGAACTGAAAATATCCCTTGCTGAGTCATCGATACAGCTAAGTACTTACATCTTTTATTCTAAGTCTTTTTTTTTCACCAAAGTAAATGTATAATACAGACAGCAGCTCTAGCAGATCACAACTGAAGCAGTAAAAAAAATAATGATAATTTCATTGTTGTCTTGCTATGACTGCTATTATCAATTATAATAGTATAAAATAATGTAAAAATAGTATAATATATAGAAAAAATGTGTAAAAAAAATACCTTGTCACTCTGAGTTTTAATGATAATACTTATTTGTGGCATTGTAATGAAAAACCATAATAAATCTGATGGCATAATTCATGAAATATCTGTAGAATCCCTTTCAGTTAGAAAAAATGCAATTATACATTTTTAGACTTCTACAAAACAATTTTTTCCATTCAAATATTATAAGGAAATATTTATTTTCCCAAGTCTAGTTACAAGTAATTAAAATTCAGATTTGAATTATCACCATATAATATTTGACATTTTGTTTTTAAACTATAGAGTCTACTTGTCTAAGAAAGAAGGTCACTATTTCATTGTACTGTGGTCCTCAGACAGGATAAACCACAAAAAACATCTTTTGATTCCGATTCATTAACATGTGATTATTTCTGTACTTGTGATGGTAAGTCCAAAAAGTGAACACCATACAGAAGGTGGTGGTGGTGAAGGTAGTGGTGCTATTATCATTATTATCATTATTATTATTATTATTATCATTATTATTACTGTTGATGTTGTTATAATAATAATAATAATAATAATAATAATAATGATAATACCACCACCACCATCATTACAAATGATATATACTATAATCTATAATTATGTTGATATAAGAAATTATAGCATGAATCATAATTATTATTAAAGATCAATCAAATAGAATAGAAAATAAGAAGCAGCAGCAGAATTAAAATATTGATACTGCAAGAAATAGCAATCCTCATAATGATAAAAATGGTAAAAACTGCTATTATTGTAATTAGTGTTGTGTTTAAAATGTTGAAGATGAAGAAGGAAGATTGAATTATGTGTGTAATTGCTTTGAAGGATTTTATAGATGCCAAGATGAATGCTCTTTCTTGTTTTGATGTTTCTTCAAAGATTTTCAAAAAGGATTTGATGGTGTTACACTGAGAGTACATTGTAAATCATTGTAAAGTTTTTTCTCCACTGGAATGAGAAGCCCCTGTTCCTGGAAATTATAAAATGTTTTTAAAACAGGAAAGATCAAATCATAATAAAACAAGAAATAAATTTATGAAATGTTTTTAAGAAAGACATTAAAAATAAATTTTCAGAAACATGACATATAATATCCATAGATGATGTTCATAAAATGAATGGATTTCTGTAATCTGCCCATAATTTTGAGGTGAATACGGTTTTCTTAGTTCTTCAGAGATAGAGACGTGCAAAATTGCTGTAACAAAGCACAGATACAATTTCGTATTTTTCTGTTAAGGACTGGATTCAGTTTATAAGGGAAAAAGTACCTAATGCAGTTCAAGCTTTTAAAAACTAACTGGTAGAGAGAAAAAATCTTTTTTAGTCAAGGTTTATATTGTGAAGAAATTTTTATGAAGCCAGAACAGGTAGATATTAAAATGGTTCAACTGGCACCAGGTTTAAACAATGAAAAAGGCTTTGCTTTTTCTTATAAAACCAGCATACTGAATACTGGAATACTACAAATGCTTAATAAAAAAAGTGAAATTTATTTTGTTGATGAATGAGAATACTGTGACTTCAAATTATGGAAAAAAAAAACTTTTTATAAAAGCATCATTGAGTCCAATATTTCAGTAACTATTGTATCAATTAGAATTATCCTTGGTGAAAAAAGTTGCCTGTTTAGATAGATATTGATAAAATAGGTACATAAATTAATTTTTTTTAGATTCAACTAGATCTTATTTCTTTCTGTTATTAAGGGTAAGGGAAGTATGAAAATATAAAATAAAAGGGATATAAACAAGACTGAAAAAAAAAAAGATTGCAAATATATGGATATAACTGCATATCTCCTCCCACTCTCTCTCTCTCTATCATTACTGTGTCTAAAGGTTGCAGTATCTACAGAGAGGATGCTTGATTTTTGGAATTGTGTATATATAAGCAGCATAACAGAATTTGTCTACTATACTGCTTATATATATATATATATATATATATATATATATATATATATATATATATATACTGAGTTGGTGAAAATGTTTGTTTAGTTTAATTTAAAATAAAAGAGATTTTTTGTTATTTTAGCATTAACTTTATGGACAGCATACTTATTATATTGTTGCATTCTCATCTTGAGTCAGGTCATTTTACTTTACCCCTGTTTTCATGCATTCTATGTTGTTAAGACATATGGGACACTGCTGGAGAAGCAAGGGATGAACCCATAAATGATCTTCTTCTATAGACCCTGACACATGGATGTGCCAGTGTTAGCCAATAAGCTGATATAGATATCAGCTCTTTGTGGGCACATGAGGTAATTTGGGAGACCTACTGGGAGCGGTGGATGATAGGGACAGATGGAGAAAGAGAGTCAGGGAAATCCATGCTGGCACCATGACTTGATGATAATGATGATGTTTGAAAGTATCCACTTTAATTGCTTATTGTAAATTGTTTCAAAAACAGGATACTTAAATAGGCCCAAAGATACTGACATAACCAAAATTTTTTTGATATTTTGGGTTTGTTTTATCAATGTATATCATGCAGAAACTATTTTTTACAAGCCTGGATTTAATCACTCTTAACCTCAAATGACCTCATCAATTGTGGATTATCATTATATATATATATATATATATATATATATATATATATATATATATATATCTGCATATTTAGGCAGCATTTCTTCGTTCCTGCAAATTTCATTAAACATAATAGACATTTTATGTCTACATATTTTCTTCTGGATTCGTTCGAATTCCCGTATTACTTTTATCGTATTCGGGGGGAATTGATTTTTGTATTGTCCATAGTTGTATGTATCCCTAGTACTTTCTTTGGGCCATCATCAGGGGAGGATCTATTACAAAAGTGATGTAACTTTTGTTTTAGCATATTACTACTGTGTAAGGGCATCTTTGCCGTTGAAGATTATGGCGTTTGCTTTTAAATGTAATTCTATAATTAGTGCCAGTAGCTAAAGACATTTAAGTACATTAGCACTGGTTTGAAAATTAATTCTATTAAGTGTTGGTTGCATGTTTCTAATATGTAGTGCTTTGAGAATCTGAAGTTTTTGTTTATTATTTTGATGTTCTAATATTGTTGTGTTGTCAGTGAGAATTTTCCGTAGTTGTGTTGTTGGGCATGAATGTTTTTTTAAATGCTGAGCTATTGAACTTGTGTCAGAAAGGTGCATTGTAATTCGAACGGATCCAGAAGAAAACATGTAGACATAAAATGTCTATTATGTTTAATGAAATTTGCATATATATATATATATATATATATATATATATATATATATTGGCCAGGTTTTAGTCCCAGGTTGGTGTCATACCAAAGACTTAAAAAATGGTACTTGATACCTCCTTGCTTAGCATTCAGCATTACAAAGTATGTATCAAGGGTAAAGTGGAGCAATCCAGGGGAAGGAGTAGCACCCTCCCCTACACCTTGGTGTAGTAGCTATTGAAAAGGGAGCCTTCAGGTCACCCTCGACTACAGTCGCCAACTTAACTTTACTTATATATATATATATATATATATATATATATATATATATATATATAATAGTATAGAAAGTCTCTGTATGCTACATATATAAAAACATAAAAAAGCAGTAAACCAAGTTTAAAAAATATTTTGATAAAAACAATTTTTATCATTTTATGTATTTTGGCTAAAATAGTTGATCTATAGGTTTGGTTTTGTTTCTTTGTTTAATAGGATATAAACTTTCATGGGTTATTTAATGCCAAGGCCATTCTTGTTGAAGAACAGAAGTTTGATGTATTGGAACATATTATATGTACATCATTTGGAAAAATGAATATGTAATTTTTGGACTCTCTTGAATCTTATATTTATGTATCAGTGTAAACAGCAAAACATTGAATTTGAATCTAAGCATGTACAGAAGTGTAATAGATATATAATATGCAACACTGATATATAATCCTGCATGAATTGTAACCTTTGGATACATGACCACAAAAAACATATTCTACTCTATATCTAACTCACCAAATCTTGAAAAAAAAACCTACTGTATATTGTTATTATTGTAAAAAATATATTCATTAAAAATGTTAAATTTAAAAATTTTTTTTAAGTGTGTGCATTTAGTTTAAGGATACATATACTTCTAATTTTTCAACAATTATATTGTGACTGATACTAAGAAGCTAGAAGGATGCATTTAGCATCATTAGAAGTATCCCAGATAGTATATATCAGTGATAATTCTAATAATAGATCTGTAGTTAGAAATTCTTATCTATCAAATCATATATATTTATAAAATAAAGAATATTTTTGTCCCAAAACTTTTTTCAACTGGGCCTAATGCTTTATATATATATATATATATATATATATATATATATATATATATATATATATATATATATATATATATATATATATATACTAAGAGAGAGAGAAAGAGAGAAGTGCAAATGTGCATATCAAATTCTATTTCTATTATATATCATGTTTTCAGGAAGAATTGCACACCAGGAAGGATTCACTGTGGCCAACTGCCTCTAGTGATGATAATCCTTACCAGACAGGCCACTTAATTTATGATCAGAACAAGGAATGAGAGTTTTTCAAAAAGTGTACAGTTCAAAGACTTTCACTATTGAAATGTACTCTATGATATGTTCCTTAAATACATACTAAGCTTGTTGTATGTACTTGTTGTATTATGCAGTAATTTTGATAACTGGAGAGTTGACTGCATATTTTCACCAAGGAAACTAGAATCGTCTCTTAATTTTGTTCACTTCTATTATCTCTTTTCATTGCCTACTTGAATATAGCAACCATTTTGTAGGACTAAATTTTGTATAATCATTTAGGAAGGTTTGAAAATTGCTATTTGTTACTTATTTGAACTTATAATAGTATTTAAATACTTTACATGTATATCAGGGTTGTAAAAATTATTTATAATGATGATGATAATGATTCTGGAGTACATACTTTTTTTTATCAGAATATTTATACTATTGTCTTCATCTTCCTTGTTATAGTCACAATGTTTTGGCCAATGTGTCCTTTGGCCTTTTTCAGGTGTTTCATGTTGAATTCAGGAGCCCACACAGAACTTCAAACTGAACCCCTCGTTTAATCCACAAGGGTATTTTGTTCTAATTCCATTAATGATGTCCAGGTATAAGTGTTAAGCTATAGTTGTAATATAGTCATCTACAGCGACACAACGATAAAGACGCAGGAAGGAAAACGCATGATAAAGACGCAGGAAGGACTTCTTTAGAAAAATATTCACCTCTCACTTTATTGCAAGGGTTTGAAAGGGTTGTTTAAGGGTTTGCATGTGAGAGGATGCTGGAGACTGAACGTAAACTTCATATTTTGACCCCACTGTTATGACCGTCATGTTGTGTCTTTCTTGTTCTCCTGATGTTGGGGTCTACTCCATCGGGGCTTTTCCGAGGTCCCCCTCGGTCGGGTATGGCCTTCCCTACCACATCTCGTCTCTAACCCTCTGGGAGTCTGCTGGCAACTGCTCTGGGACCCAAACTCAACTGAGTTAAATAATAACTCAACGCCCACACGATCGCCTACTGGATATTTGAAATCGAATGTTTAATCGTCATCAAGTGGAAATAACTGTCATGCAGTTCAGAGGTTACTCTCTTCCGGTGCATGACTGTAATGGCACAATGGGACCTTCACCTTGTCCCATATCATAAGCCTTAATCCGCCCACGTGATCTCTTTCAATTACTGGCCGTTGGAATGTGTCACTTCCTTCCGGTGTATTACGTTGGAATAGTATTTTTGGGCCGGGTCGAAGGTCAAAATATATCATAGTAAGTATTCCTTGTTATTCTACCTGTAGTCGGAATTGAACCGGCAACCTACAGATAAATTCACTTTGAAGGAAAAAAGATTGGCCTTCAAATCATTATAGAGTGATAGAAATATCATAATCCTACCAGCAGACAAAGGCAATGCAACTGTAGTAATGGATAAGGAGGAATACTCAAACAAATGGGCAGATATGATTGGCCATGGTGGCTATTGTAAAGTAAAAAAAGGACCTGACCTGGAAGACAGAAAGGAAGCTATCATAGATTCTAAATAAAAACAAAGATCTCATACTGCAAATGAAATACAGACAACTAATGCAACACTACAGCAAGCTACCACATATATATGGCCTTACAAAGATTCATCAAGATAGTATTCCATTAAGACCCATTGTCAGCAACAGAGGTTCAGCATGTCACCCATTGAGTTGGTTTCTAATGGAGATAGTCACCCCAGTAATGGATAAGTCCTTATCATATGTTAAGCTCTCTGCTCACTTTGTGCCCCAATTCATTCTAACCAAATGGTGAATCTAGATGTAATAAGCCTGTTCATGAAAGTACTCACTTACGAGACACTAACAGTGGTATGAGATAAGTTGGCTGTAGAATGCACATGTATCTTGTTAGATAACCTGATGGAGATGTTGACCTTCTGTGTGAAAACAACCTAGTTTGGGATGGAGTCTGACATATACCAACAAGAAAGACTATGTGATCTCCATTGTTACCAGTATAGGCTAATGTATACATGGGATACTTTGAAGAAATAGCATTAGGATCTATATCACTAAAGCCATCACTGTGGCTTAGATTAGTAAATGATACATTCATTCAAAGGCCTAATCAGGAAGACATTTGAACACTACTGGATCATATGAACTCAATCAGACCATCTATAGAATTCACAATGGAGGAGGAAAAAGACAACTGATTATCATTCCTAGATGTATTAATAACTCACACAGAGCAAGAATTCAGTTTATCTGGGTATCATAATCCAACCTTCACCAGAGAGAACCTAACCTTCCACTCCCATCATCTATATAATGAAAAGAAAGGAATTGTTTGTTGCCTTCAACAGAGAGCAAAAGCCATAAGTAGGGATAGCAATGCATATCAAGAAGAAAGAAAAAGTTTAGGAGATGCCCTTCATCACAACAACTACCCAGAGAGCATAACATCAACTCCAAGAAATCTGAATCAAACAACAGAGAACAATACCAGAAAACTTACCAAAGTCTGTCTTCCCTTTGTCAAAGACCAAACCAAAAAATTCAAAAGATATGTAGTCCATATGATATCAGGACAATATTTAGAAGTAGCATGACTCTTCAAAAATATCTTTTCTGAGTCAAGCCCCCAACATAATACAACATGAATAAGAATTGTATGTACTCCATGCCATACAGTTGTGGTAAAGTATACAAAGGTGAGACACGGCGCTCACTAAAAGTAAGGCTAGGAGAACACTGAAAAGCAGTATGTCAAGGTGAGGTCAAAAAGTTGGGTAGGGCTGACCATATATGGAAAGAAAAGGAAAACCATCTGCCTTTATGAGATGAAGTTAAAATAATAGATAGGAAAGAACATTGGAGAATAAGACATCTTAAAAGAAGCAGTGCATATGTTGGGCTCCAGAAATATGTTAAGCAGAACAAGTATAGAAGTAAATATGATTTAGGAATCAATAATCAAAAATGTTTGATAAAGAAAAAAATGTGATATGAACTAAAGTAAGAAATCATACATCATAGTAGCATGTAGTGTCTCATCTACAGGTTGTAGGTTCAGTCTAAACCAGGTAAAGTAATAAGAAATACTTTCTATAGTATAACACACATACCTGGTCATGGTTAAGGGAATTAGAACAATCTACCCATGTGGATTAAATAAAGAGTTCAGTTCAAAGTTCTGTAGGGGTTCCCAAGTTCAACATGAAACACTTGAAGGAAGCCAAAGGACACATTGGCCAAAATGTTGTGAGTATGACAATGAAGATGAAGATGATAGTTCAAATATTCTGAGTGATAAAAATCATCAAGCCTAATCTCAGAAATTTAGACAAATAACATTTTCTTTTGATGATGAATCTGATTGACATTGTTTAGCACACTACAGAGAATCCTTGAAAGCATGTAAAAATTTCCAGTGTTATATCAATTTAACAGAACTTTAAAGAGATATTAATTTGGTTAGAATTCAAGTTTGTCAACTTTTAGGTAGCAAAACAATCAACATATAGACAAATACCACAAACAAAATAATTGTTTTTAGAAATACAAGCACACACAGACACATATGTATTGTGTGTTTAAAACTACTTAAAATAGTTTTTAGCAATATATAAACACACACACGCACACACATGTATATATATATGTATATATTGTCACGTGATAGCTCACGGAGACGAAGAGGTAAGACTGATACTATCCTCCCCGTGTTGAATCAGCACTATCTAGCAGTCAAAAAGTGACCGTTAAGAGAGAATGTGGGTCATGCAGGGGAGACCACGTGTTCGCACTTAGTGACCTCAGGTCGACGGACATCGGAAGGGGAAAGAGAGAGAAGCCAAATGATTGGCTGGGACCCCAAAACGGAAGTGGGGCTCCCTTCCCCTCAGCGGAAGTAAATAGTAAGAAGTCAGTTTTTGAGCAGGGTTCATAGCGGGCAGACGAACCATAGCCATCTTACTCCGGGTTAAAGACAAAAGATTAACTGAGACACGAAGGACTCCAAAATCCTTCAAGCCAGTATTAAAAACAAAACAAAGTCTATTGGCCCGTGAAAGAAGAAAATTCTCCAGTGGAACCCCGTCGAAAATAAGATAAGTAATTTTGGGGACATTTTTCTTTTATACCCAAATTTCGTTTACCACTCTCTCTCTCTCAATTTGAAGAAGGACAAAAGTCAGAAAAGACGTTTATATTCGTGGACTGTCCAATTATATGTTTTTGACACTCTGAACGTGTATATATAAGTAGTAAAGGAATTTATGTATTTTCATTTTACCATGTGGTCTATGTTGTTACTTCATGCTTTCTTTCCAGCTTCTATTCGCCTTATGTTATCTTGCTTAGAATTGTCCTATTAATTCCTAAAGTATCACACGGGAAACCGGAGTTGCCGACTGCTACAATATTAATATTATTACGACTAAGACCTATAGGCCCGTATTCCTCTGTTATCTAAGGGAAAGAAGTTTAGCGGCCTGGTGGGTGTGTGATAGTGTGAAATTTGGAACCCCTTTGCCAGCGGTGGTCAGTCTGGCCCTAAATTATTCCCTCACGTAATATGCCAGTTCTTATATGCCTGAGAGAAGAACTCTGAACAGGACTTATTCTGTAGGGGATCAAGTGCCAACCTGCCCCGTCTTCACACGTGCGAAAATAAAGTCTCGTTTTGGGATTTTAGTCAATTTGCCGTCACAATATATATATATATATATATATATAAAATGTTCAATAAAAAGTGTGTGTTGATAACTGTACTCAAGTAAGAAATTTAAATGAAAGTTAGAATTTAAGTTCTCATTCAGCCTGCTCCACATTAAATGTATTTATTTATTATGTTTGTGATTCTATGGCAGATAATAATGTGGTGAAACTTACAAAGCTACACAAAACAATTTCTAGCCAACTAAACATTACTGAATGATGTCAAAGCATCAGAATTTTGTGAAAACAATAGCCAGATATTACACATGAAGATAGGCATTAAAGAAATAAACCAAGATCAAAAGAAATTATAAAGTAAAGGCTACAAAAAAAACTTGTAAAAAATAATTTAATCTATAATCAGGCAGGCTTCTGGTTCCTAAGATAAGTCAACTGAAATGAAAATCATTGATTTTTTTGGTATTTGTTGTCAAAAGAATATTACATCACATGAAACAATAAAAAATGTGAGAGTTAATCAATTATTGCTGACTGGAGAAACTTTTGTAAGAAGATAAAAACATGATTTCTTGTGGAAAGAATAATCTGTACAAGTACCAAGATTTTAATGACTACTCTAAAATGTTGGACTTATATAATTCTTATTAGAGACTCAATCTGAAATTAGCCTTCTGGATTAAAATGGTATGAGGTAGCCATAATCTGTTATTATGAGATAAGAAATCTGGAGCATTGATTAGATAGATTATTCTTTGAGTGTTTTGTAAATTTAAAAACCAATGTGCAAACTAAAGCAATATATTTGGAAAACTTTAAAATCTGACTGGCCATAACTGTTGGAATAATCTGATTTAGATAGAAACATGATTTTTGTTTAAACTGGCTTTGAGGAAAATTTAAGCTTTACATGAAAGTATTTGCTAAATAAGTATAAAAAATGTTAACCCCAAAATATTACTTATTTCTCATTTAATCTTTTTGTCTCTGACTGAAAATATTTGTCAAGTAAAGGAGGAAATCTCATTCCTAACATGTGAAAATGTCCATAAACAACAAAAAATAACTTAACAAATAAATGAACAAGTAAATAACATGAAAGAAGCAATAAAAACACTAAAGATGTGTGTGTGGACATTATGTCTCATGCAGACATCTCTGAACAAGAAGTGTCATGCAACAATGTCCAAACAACAAAGTTGTTAGCAACGATGGTTTAGGTGATGGGTCATAGGGTACTAACAAAACATAACGAAGCAACATAGATGACTATGGAATTAGACAACATCAAGAAGAAAGAATAATGTATTAATAGACTAATGCTTTCATTCTTACATTTTGAGATCTTAGAAAAAGATAAAAGTTAAAAATAAAGGAAAGAGAACAAAATAAAGCACTAACTTCTACATTTGGCATCGAATGTAGGTCCGCACTGACGATGCATGTAATAGCCCTTTCCACAGTCCTTGGTACATTCTGAAAGGATACAGAAACAAAAATAGTATTATTAAATTATACAAAATAAAATCAAACTTTTGCTTTTTGATTGCAATTATAATCATTGTACAGGGTGTTTAAAAAACACCATTATCAATTTATCTAATAATTTGACCAATCTTCATTCAAATGATCTCAAATTTTTACTGGATGTGAAGAAACAACTGAAAATTCTATGGTTATCGTTCTATAATTTTTTCTTTTCAGGTATCAAAAAGCCATTCAAATATTAAATATAGAATTTTGAGTTGTTTAATTGTTAAAGTTTGAGATCATTTAAATGTGATTTGGACAAATCATTAGATTACAAAATGGTAAAAAATTTTCTGAAACACTTGCTAAAAAATATATGTGTAAGGTTTTTAATGATGTCCTTTACTCACTTCTCATGATTGGTGAGACATCATTTTGTTTATAAGAAAATATAAATATCAGCTACTTTCTTAGATTTTTTACATTCATATACTTGTCACATTCAGTGTTTTTCCTTGGGAAATTTGGAATTAGTTTTATTAGTAAGCCATGTTTTGCAGGACATTCAGGTTGTGGATTTTAGAAGTATTCTAAGGCATTCATATCTACACTCAACTTATTGAAGGGTTGATTTGATTGATTAATTGATTGATTGATCTTAATGGCATGTCAACTCATTGAGGGTTATTTTATTATTAGAGGTTAGGGAATTGCTTTTTTTTGTGTAGTTATTTCTTAAGAGTTTTTTTGTAAACAGTTGTATTGAATACAAATGATTTTTAAACATATCTACTTGACCCTAACATGTACTAGCACTACAGGTCAGAGTGGATTTGGGAGTAATGTCAAAAAAGGGGTCTCCACACTTCTTTGATCTTCAGAATTGGAGCTTCACCATCAAATGCAGTTTAGTGTCATACTCAGAACACCTCCTTTTCTTGTTGCGGGGGAAGAGTTTTACTCTTCTGCAGGGAGATTTTCCAATGTTATTATATATATTATCTTAACATTTCTTTCCATATATAATATATGTATTTCAACCATAGGTACATTGAAGATATATATGGTTACTGGTTATGTGTGGGGCAGAGGCTACAAAGGTGAGACTAATTTCTGATTATAAATAAAGCTTGAAAAATATTAGAATCAATGGAAAAACTTCAAAATCAGTTTTGGTTGTTGATATATTGAGACCAAAAGATGCCTGCCACTCACAATAGAATGAATTCAAAATAATAAACACAGAAAAACTCTGGAAGGATTAAAGGAATCAGCATGTATTTGATGGTTGAATGTTTTCTAAAATCTGGTTATAGTTAGGATGCACTACTAAGTAATTCCTCTTTGCGTCATTTCTTAGGTCAATTATGGTTAGTTGTTATGCTAATTTTTTAAGTGACATGCAATAGATTGTATTTAGTTACTTGGTACCAGTAGCAAAAAACAATTCTTGACCTTTTCTAATAGTTTGAATAAATGATTTATATCTACTTTGCCTTTTAGACTCAAAAAAGGCAATAAATGCCTAAAATTAGTGACAAAAATAAAAAAGACTAGGAAATGGTTAAAAAAAATAAAATCAATATGTAATAATATCTAAGTAAGTAAAGTTGATGAGTGCAGTCAAGGGTGACCAGAAGGCTCCCTTTTCAATAGCTACTGCACCAAGGTGTTGGGGAGGGTGCAACTCCTTTCCCAGGATTATTCCACTTTACCCTTGATATGTACCTTATATTGCTGAGTGTTAAGCAAAGAGGTGTCAAGTACCATTTTTAAAGTCTTTGGTATGATGTGACCTGGGATTGAATCCAGCTCTCCTGGACCATTGGCAAACACTCTACCCACTAGGCCGATTATCTAGTTTGTTTTTATTTGGTTTTCTTTACAGCTTTTCAGTGATAAAGTTATAATAGTATAAATTTCCATCACAACTCAACAAGTAATTGTTGATTTTCAATGGCACTATCTAATTAAAAAAATAAATCACTATTTTTTAAATGGACCCTTTTAGTAGTGTATCTCAGATATCAAATAATTTACATGTTTGCTTTTCTTTCATAATAATATTATTATATTGTAAGCCAGTTATAAACTTTACATAATTCATAAATATTAGTTGATCAGCTATTCAAGATTTTAAGGTGTATTTGTTATTTGTAAACATATTTAGAGTAGAATCAAAAAATGATATTTTACCTTTGCAAATTTTTTGTTCTTTTTCTGAACATGGCTGCACTTCAAACATCCCTTTCTCACATGGAGCCGAACATTCTGAAAGACAAATAATATACCATATGTTAAAGATACTGAATATTTTACCTGCATGAGAATGAAAATTTATTCAATAGCAATGATGTAGAATCTATAAACAGTACATCCACATTAAAAGACTGTAATAGTAATTTGTATATTGTGAATTTTACGAGTATATAATGATCAACTATCGGTGATCTTCTCACATGAAAGTTTGTTCAAATAAGCCATGAGACAAAGATATTTATTCCAATTATATTTTTAAAGAGTTTATCACAAAGTCCAAGAGAAAAATTTGATAGTTACCACTTTCTAAATTATATTTCTGAACAAAGCTTTTTACTAAAAAAACCTATTGGGATATCAAGCTGTATAATTGCTGCTCAATAAGAAATAGTTATATTTCTGTATAGCCACAGATAAGAATTTTATAAGCACGCCATGATAAATATATCTAGAATCATTCACTAACTTCCTCTCCAATCTCTTTATATATGTATATATATATATATATATATATATATATATATATATATATATATATATATATATATAAATAGGGGTAAGGTTTATCATGAGGTTTGATGGCATGAGAAAAACTAAACTGTCTTTTCTCCTCATATATATGTTTGTATCTGATAATGGAATTCATGGCACTAAATTGAACACTTGACTTCTTTGACTGATACAATGAAAAATAGAGAAAAATCTTTCACTGAGTTTTTGTGTCATGATAAGGTGGCCAATTACCAACACAATGAGACGTAGGAGATATGTAATAATAGCAAATAAGAGCAAAGTCAAATACTTGGTAATAGTATATTTATTCAATAAGGAATTCATACACATAATACTCTAACTTGCCATGTGTCTGACAGCTAATTAATATGATGGACACAACCATTCTTTTATGATCCATAGGAGAAGTAGGAAATCCTATACAACAGAGTTAAAGAGTGGTTTTGCTGACTGACACACTCCTGCCACCTTGTTGTAAATATGATTGAGTAAATGATCATGATGCTGGTATTAGAAGTTCTTCTACATACAGTTTATTCTCCAGATCAGTCACCGTCAATCACTTGTTTCACTCTCTACAACACTTTTTATCTGGTCAGTGATTTCTTCAAGTTAAAGATATAAAAACTTAAGTTCTTATATGAGGAAATGCACAATTACTTGAAAGTTGATGTATGATCATAGAAAGCCATACAAATACTTTGATGACTGTAGTAAATAATAATGTAAATTTATATGAATTAGACTTTATCAGAAAAAAAATTATATATATGCATAATTTTTGCAAACAGTTAGACCTGTTACTCTGAATTTTACCTGGTTAGTTGTATGATATTCAGACAGGTATTAACTAAAAGGGTTCAATACCTTCTATGTATTCATTTACAAAGAAAAAATAACAAATAGATGTTTCATTTATTTGAGATTTTGGTCTATTAACCAAAATCTCAAGTAAATGTAACATCTGTTTGTTATTTTGGATGTTATACTTGAATTAATCATCAAGTATGATGAAAATCTAAATTCACAAATGTAGATTTTCAATTAAGCAGTTTCACTACATCTGAAAATTGTCATATACACAATTTCTCTTCTAGGTGTTGTCTTTGATTTAACCTTGAAGATAGAATCTATAAGCCAATTAGAAAGGTAAATAATGTGCTTATTTAAATCAACACAAAAACAGACCACTCTTAACCAATGCATTTACATAAATAAATTGCAAAAAACTCTCAGTAATGCAATAGTTTTTCTCAAAGCAAAAATGAATATAAAACAACAGTAGACATAACATCAAATTAATTACAATAATAGCAAAAGTAATAGAAAATATAAACGAAATAGAAACTACCTGGAAATAAATCAGTGATAAAAAATAAGGTCTACAATTTAGAAGTATCAAGGAGAAGAGTAACTGCATCTTCATACAATTTGGTATCAAGGAGTTTTACTCACCCAACTTGTCCTTGATAATGCTTTAAATCTAGATAGATAATTTACAAATTTTACAGAAGTCTCATAAGAATGATAAAATATTGCCAAAAGTCTACACTGTACCTCAATGGTGCTGGATGGACAAATAAAGTGTAAATAGTTTAATGTGAATATGGATAATTTTTGATGAGCAGAAGTTTGTGAAATTGTGGGAATATTTTTATTGTGGAGAAAGGTGTATACTTTTGAAAAAGTTACGCTATGCTATATTGGGATGATGGTTTAAAAATTGCAAAAAAGTAGGCAACATGTTAGAAAATAATCAAGTTTTTAAAAGATTATGGTCTGAAATGAGAATTTTTGTTGAATTTAAAATATCTAATTTTGAAGGTAGAATATAGAAGCCATATGTTCCTGTTTACATTAATACAAAGCCCACCTAGCAGTCACTTAGCATATTAATTGCTAGCTTACGAACAACAAACTCAACCAATGCAAAAGTTTTTCAAAAAAGCAAAAAATGAATATAAAAGTGTGCATAACATCAAATTAACAATGACCATTTACAATTGAAGAATTAACTTGCAAACTTAATTAACACTATCTGACAATTCATTATCCTCCATAATAATCAGTAAAGATACCTTTACCCAGAAACTTGAGAGAACTCAACCATAACATAAGTGTTGACATCTGCTCTTTGCCTCACTCTTGTAAATACATCTCATGTTGAGACAGATTAATGGCTGGTGATGAAAAATAGATATTTTACAACATTAAGTAATTCATAAAATGATTAAGTGGGAGGAAACAGGCTAAAGCATAACTCAAAATGGATATAGATCCATGTAATGTTATAGTAATTGGTGGGATTGCAATCATGTGATCAAACAGAAAGTAGCTCTCAACATTCTTTTCCTCCAAATCAAAATTGTTATGGAGTATTCATCATCATCATGTTGTGCTGTTAGCATGGATCCCCCTGACCCTCTCTCACCACCTGTCTTTATCGGCCATCACTCATGGGAGGTCTTCCAGGCTACAGCCTGTATTGGCACAGAGCTGTTATATATAAGTTCTTGCTGGTTGTACTACCTTTGCTCGTCCATGTGAAAGGGTCCACAGGAGTATATCACTTATGAGTTTGTCCTTTTTTCTCCAGCATTGTCCTGTATGTCTGATTTGTCTAACTTGGATAGTTTTCGTGATAAGTGATAGGTGCTGTTTTGTAGGGTGTTGCCTCCTGGACTTGTTCAATACAGCTTGCAGCATTCTTGTGTAATTGCTGTTAAACTTTTTCTCCATACATTTAGTTAGTGTCCATGAGGTGTATCCATATAGCAGTATCAACTCTACTGCTGCTTGGAAAAAACTGCATTTTATCTTATTGGTCAAGTCTAACTTCCATAAAACTGATAGCCTATAGATAGTTGTTCATGCCTTTGCTTGTCACATGTTGACGTCATTCTCGGTTGATGAGATGCTGCTTCCAAGGTACAATGATGAACTTGTCCACTAGTTTCAAAGGACCACCATTTAGTGTGGAGATGTCACCTCTTTGAGTAAAGCACATATTCTGTCTGGTCTCTGTTGACATGGAGGACTATGCTATCTGCTGCTTGTTTCAGACTATACAGCAGGGATTTACCTTGGGGGGGTGTATTTGCTAGAAGTGCTATGTCATCAGTGTAGTCCACGTCTGTAATAGTTTGTGTGGGGTATTTTTGGCTTCTTTCTTTTGGTAGCTTGAAACTGTTTTCTTTCATTAAATCTATAGACATTCTAAGCACATAATCTAAGCAGATTATAAACAGGTATGGAGCTAATGTGTCTCCTTATAGCACACCTATTACAATGTTGAAGTAGTCTGTGTCTCCATCTAGAGTGGAATTTTACTTTCATGTTTTTATATAGCATCATTATGGCTGCAACAGTTTTTTGGGGGAGGCCATAGCCAAGAAGTATTTGCTCCATCATTCTTCTGTGTAGAGAGTCAAATGCCTTGCAGAAGTCAACAAATAATATTGTAGGCTCAAGGTTTTTTGAATGTACACCTAGAATTCGACGGATTGTCAAAATTTGTGATGCCGTGGATCAATTTCTCTGAAAGCCATTTTGGTTCTTCCTAAGTATTTTCTCAATTTTGGGTACTATGTGGTTGCATAGTAGAGCATTATAGATCTTGACCACTATGGATGTATGGGTTATACCTCAGTAGTTCTTGGCTATTCCGAGGTCACCCTTCTTAGGAAAAAGGAGGATGCAATCTTTGTCCATCTGTCTATTGTGTTTTGGTTATATATGGCATTACAGCAGTATGTCATCGAATTCCCTTATCTTTCATACTTCTGGGGGTATTTCATCACATCCTGCTGCATTCCTATTTTTAATTTTTCTTAGTACTGAATCAAGTTCTTCTTGCGCAAACTATCCTAATTTGATGTCTAGTTGATTATTAATAATTTTTGTGATTGTTTCATACTTAACTTTTGGAGGTTTTCTGAGTAAATTCTCGAAATGTTTCCACAGGTGTATACATTCTTCTTGGTGGGCAGCTTTCACTTAAGCTCTCGCAGTACTCTTCCTTTTACTCACTTCGTTTACCGTCTGCCATGCTGTCCTAGATTGTCTATCTTCAACCGAGTCTCTAATCTTATTGATCTGATTTTGTGTGTATTTTGTTTGTTCTTTTAGGTATACATTAGTTAATTCATTTTATGCCTTCTTAATTTTCTGAGTATTGATATTGGTTGAGTTCCTCCTATTGTGTAGGGAGTATTAGGTATTATCAAATTTTAGGTTTTATGAAACTCGTGAATAGTTGAAAGGATGTTATTGATAATGATGGAACCTACGTTAATAAATAAATTGTTATCAAATATTAATTTTTGACATATTTCCTGACCTTAAATTTAGAGATTACTCATAAGATGACTTGATATAATGGAATATTGAAAATGGCATTTTGGAAAATACTGTCCTTAGACACCTATTTCTTTAGTGAATACATGATTATTAACTGAACTTACCTTTACAACGTTTTCCATCTCCAAAATAGTGACCAGTGCATACACACTGATAACTTCCTTTTTCGTTGTGACAGCCAGCATATTGGTGACATTGAGCAAGGCCTTCAAGACATTCATTCACATCTGAAAAAGAAATAAATAAAGTCTTAAGAGCGACTTGATAATAAATAGGAAGAACCTCTCTCCCCAAATTTTTATTTAGAGCATTTCATTTTTCTTTACATAATACACAACATAATAAAAGAAAACAAATCTGTTGTATTTTGATTGTTATTCCAAGGTTCACAGAGTGATATTCCTGTTAGTCACAGTTTGTTTGTAAACCAAATAGCATGCAGTTAATTCATGGCAAGGTAGCACACAGCCAGTTAGGAATGAGTTAGTTTCACTTAGCCAATTCATCTCTTATGAAGATCTCCCATTTATTTGCATTTTTTATAATCCTATAATCATGTCACTTTTCATCACTTCTCAGGATGGTTCACTGAGTAAGGGGTGATACCAAGCCTAGGAGTTACTTTTTACAAATTTGTTTCATAATTAAAAAGGTATATTTGCCGTTCATTTTGACATATTTAAGAGTGATGTAGTCTTTGTGGCATACTGGCTAATGTACTGGACTGTGACATTGTAGTAAGCTAGTTCAAACTCCAGTCACACTATTAGGTCCACTTCCAAATTAATTGCTGTAACCTATGAGTTGCAGTAACATTTTGAATTTTGGAAAGGTTATTTAGGTTTTGGATATATATATATATATATATATATATATATATATATATATATATATATATATATATATCCTCCTCTTCATTATCATGTCTCACTGCTAGAACAGACTTCCCTGACACTCTCTCGCCATTTGTCACTATCATCCATCACTTCTAGCAGGTTTTTAGACAATATCCTGTGTTTGTGCAGAGTTGTTGTTGTTCAGTCAACACTTGCATGTCCATGTGAAGGGGTTCATAGAAGAATGTCACTTATGAGTTTATCTTTACTTCCCTGGGAGTGTCTTGCATGGCTTGTTCATCTTGTTTGGATGGCTTTAGAGATGGGAGGTAGGTGGCCGAACAGCTGCTGTTCTGTGGAGTGTTGCTTCATGAATTTGTTCAATATAGCTTGTAATATTCTTGTGTAGTTCCTATCTAGCTTTTTCTCAATATGCTTACTTAGTGTCCATGTGGTGCATCCATATAGTGGAATTGACACAACCACTGCTCGGAAGAAATTGCGTTTTTATTTTATCGGATTAGTCAGACTTCCATATGATTGATAACCTTTCAATAGCAGTTCATGCCTTCGCTTGATGCATATTGATGTCATTTTCAGTAGAAATTTTTCCCCAGGCATTTCATTAAAGTCTATATATATATATATATATAGACTTTATTGAAATACCTGGAGAAAAAGTGAAATGTAAACTATACAAGGATGCTACCTACTATTTTGAATAAATCCTGGAAGCAGAACCCAACAAAACAGCAACTGTACAGTCACTCACCTTCCCTTCCACACCACAAACCATCTAAGAAAGATGACCAAGACATACTGGGCATTGTTGGAGAAATATGGGCTAACTCACAAGTGACACAAGTATCCTACACATGGACACACCAGTGTTGGCTGACCAGAAAAAAACATTCATCAGTACTGTGCAGACACTGGATGCCGTCTAGAGAACTTGTCAGGAGCGACGACTAATAGGGACAGATAGTGTGAGAAAATCAAGGGAATACTTGCTGTTGGAATTGAGATCTGAAGAATTTGGTGGCTAGAACAACTCCATGAAATTTTCTTAATGTTTCTTAAACTATTCCTGTATAAATCATGTAATATGGAAAAGTAAATTGTCCTGCTGAAAGATACCACTGTCAAGTAGAAGGCTGTTGTCATGATGACTGGTATGTTGTCTTCTGTTGATGTAAGTGGTATGCAACAAAGTACCACCAAAATGAATGATAGAACCCAGTGTTTCCTTGCAAAACTTTATTCCAACTATTTCACTGCCTTTACTGGTTTGTTGTTTTCCCACAGCATATACTGTTGTTATTGTTTCATCAGGATAACAACACACTTGCTATCCATTATGTTCAAGAAAACTCCTCATGTCCTCAAGGAAAATGCTTTCATTAATGGGCATTGATTAATATAGGCATTCTGATTAAATTGCAGTTATGGCACCACAGAAACAACAATGTATTGTTGTGATACATTCCTTCCTTCCCATTTATTAAAGCCATTTGAAATTTGTGACATCATAGCCCTACTATTGGCTTGCACTTGGCAGGAAACTCTTTGTTCACTTTATGTATTGGTCAGTTTTTACTGCTCAATGTATTGAAGGCATTTGGTAATTTTTTCTTCTTCTTGGATCATTTCCACCTTACAACCAAGCATCCAACAAGCAATAATGTTTCAAAATACTGTGACCAAGTCTTCTGGCCATAACAATTCCGCCTTTATCAAAGTCGCTCTAATCTTTTTTCTTGTTCATAAATGTAGCCTTCAACACATTAAAATTCTTGAATATAGCTTACCTCTGACCCTGATATGTGTACTTATTAGGAGATAGTAGCTGTTATTCTTGCTGCATATCACTGGTTATAATGTTTCATCATATTAATCAAAAATAATAAAGAAGTCATTGTCTGGAGCTTAGCAAGCCAGTCTCACAGGCTCTTACTACTGTAGGATTTCAACCATTACTAGGTATTTCATTATTATAGTCTTTTTTGAAACTAAAAAATTTTTGAAAATTTTATAACATGAAATATATGTTGAAAGTTGATCAATTATTTATTTCTATGTTTTGTAAATAACATTACCTTTATGAGTAAAATATGAATTTATTGTTTCTGTAAAAATTTGGTTTTCCTGGTAACCTGTGTATTTTAAAATTTTCTTGTGGCAATTGGGCATTGATTGAAATTTGAGTTCTCAACCATTTTTTGAAAACAAGGTTGCCTTGTAATTTTTAAAGATTGAGTTTTTTTTCCTTTAGAAGTAAAAATGTTTTTGTTTGAAATAGTTCAGGAAATTTTCTCTCTCTGCCAAATGTTAAACAACGTAAAATTTGTGTAAAAGGGAATTGGTCTTATTTTGTATTTGGCTTGGAACTGTAACATATTGACCTTCGTCAATCAAGAAAGAGGTGCATCCGGTCAAAGATATCAAGATATAACCTTGACCGTAGATGGGTTGAATTTGGTGCAATTGCGATGACCACAGGAAGCAGGTGGGCGTCAAACAATAATATAACTTGGTGCCACAGACAGTTTGAGTTGCAGTTCGAGTCAGTGAGAATCAGCTCCCAGCAGAGGGCTTGGGCCCTCAGGACCCCTGGTTGAGCAGCCCAGCAGAATGAGAAAGAAGTGTTGCTATCGTCAGAGGAACTTGGGGTCAATATGTTGCAGTCTGTTCAGTCTCCAACTCACCTCTCACACACAACCCTTTCACAACCTTTTCTCAACCCTTTCAAGTAATGTGTGAGAGGTATATTTTTTCTAAAGAAGTGTGTTTGTTCATCATTATTGTTGATTATGTTTCTGCATGCATATGTATATGTTACAAAACTAGGAAAGTTCCCTTATTTTTTCCTTTATTATTGTGAGAAGAATTTCGAAGAGTTCTAAATTCTTGCATATTTAGAACCAAATAGTTTCACCATATGAGAGTGGTCACTTTCTTTATAGGAGAATAAGAAGTAAAAAAAAGAATTACCAGTGTAATATTAAAAGGTTCTACAAAGCCTATTTGCAGGCTTAATATATGTTTGGAATAACATATTTATTTTAATTTAGTACCTATGCCTAAACAAGATACCCAACTTTATTTCCTAAGAAGACCTTGGGAAATATTTAAGCAATTATTTGGAAGAAAAAAGGGAAGAAATTTTGTGAGTTATCGATATATATTTGTGGAGAAAGCCAGTATTGTTGATGAAAAAGTGGAACCTGAGAACCAGCTGCCTATGGTCCTAAGAAGAAGAAAGTGAATGCTGTCTTTGCCTTTGCAAGGCCAAGAAGAAGAAGAAGAAGAAGAAGAAGAAGACGAAGAAGCAAAACAGACCCTTTGCCTTACTGTATGTATCAGTTTATATATGAAAAAAGAAGTTGTAATTTGTAAGTAAATATTTTTTCTTTTGCCCATTGTTAAAAACTCACATATGGACTTTTATGTATGAGTCACCTTTCATTTTTATTTGCTGTAGATAAATTTTTTTTTGAAACTGTATTCTTCTCCAGCCTTTGTTATTTTTTTTATTCGCTACTCTTTTAGACAATAAGTAACAATGGTTTCTCTTTTTCAGAACGATAAAGGACGGACACATGTCTTTTAGAACTTTTAGAATTTTTCAAATTTTAAAAACCATTCAAATTCTATAAATATCATCATCATCATCATGTCGCGCCACCAGCACGGATATCCCTGACCCTCTCTCGCCACTTCTCCCTATCATTCATCGCCTCCGGCAGGTCTTTAAGGTTACATCCTGTGTCCTCACATAGTTGCTGTATGTAAGTTCGTGCTGGTCGTCCTGCTTTTGCACATCCATATGAGGGGGTCCTCAGGAGTACATTGCTTATGAGCTCATCCTTGCTTCTCCAGCAGTGTCCCGCGTGTCTGGTTCGTCTAACTTGTATAGTTTTCGTGATGGGGGGGCAGGTGTCCGTATAGTTGGTGTCTCTTGGGGTGTTGTCGCCAGGACTTGTTCAATACTGCTCTCAACATTCTTGTGTAATTTCTGTCTAGTTTCCTCTCCAGCCGCTTAATTAGCGTCCATGTGGTGCATCCATATAGCAGTATTGACACAACCGCTGCCTGGAAGAAACTGCGTTTCATTTTATCGGTTAGGTCCGACTTCCATATGATCGAGAGCCTATCGATAGCTGTCCATGCCTTCATCAGTTGTGTGTCGATGTCCCTTTTGGTTGATGAGACGCTACTTCCTAGGTAGGTGAATTTGTCTACTAGTTTCAGAGAGGCTCCGTCTAGTGTGGCAATGTTGCCCGTTTGGTTGTAACACATATATTCAGTTTTGTTTGCATTGACATGGAGGCCAATGCCAGCTGCGGCTCGTTCCAGACTATGCAGTAGTGTCTCTGCTTGATTAGGCGTATTCGCTAGTAACGCCAAGTTATCAGCATAGTCGGCGTCCGTGATTGTTTTTGCGGGGTACCTTTTGCTTCTTCTCTTAGTCAGCTCAAAGCCATTTTCTCTGATTTTGTCGATCGAAGTCCTAAGCACATAGTCTAGACAGATGATAAAGAGGTACGGGGCTAGTGTGTCTCCTTGTAGTACTCCTGCAACAATGTCGAAGTATTCCGTGTCTCCATCTGGTGAACATACTTTCACTTTGGTGTTTCTGTAGAGAATCATTATTGCTGCTACGGTTTCTTTTGGTAGGCCGTATGCTAGTAGGATTTGCTCCGTCTTCCCTCTGTGTATGGAATCGAAGGCCTTGGTAAAGTCGACAAATAGTAATGTCGCCTGAAGGTTTTTTGCCCGAACGCCTTCAAGGATTCTACGGATGGTCAGTATTTGTGAGGTTGTGGATCTATTTCTCCGGAAACCATTTTGGTTTTTCCTAAGGATGTTGTCTATTTTGGGTTCTATGTGGTTTCGTAGTAGGGCATTGTAGATTTTGGCTGCTATGGATGTAAGTGTTATCCCTCGGTAGTTCTTGGCTAGTCCGAGGTCGCCTTTTTTAGGGAAAGGAAGGATGCATCCCTTTGTCCATCTTTCTATCCTATTTTGACTATAGACTGCGTTGCATTGCCGGAGCAGTATATTGTCGAATTGTCTAGTCTTTCACACTTCTGGGGGGATCTCGTCTACAAATATAAACGGGGTTATTCATTTGTTGAACTGGGTTAACTTTAACAAAAAGTCACAAATGTGGTAAACTTATTGCTCTCTCCAATATGCAAAGCTCTATAAATAAAGAAAAGGGAGAGAATAGCCAATCAATACATCCGTAATGCACTTTTTCTCCAAAGCTACTTGTACCGACATCAAATCACTGCACATTCCATTTTCTGTGATGATGGATAGAGGTCAATGAACTGAGATGAAAGCTTTCAGCTTTATCTTTCATTTCTTAATGGATCCTCTACTTTATTAGTTTTATCGAAAAATTAATTTCGCAAGTTTAATATCAATTTTAATAATTCTATTAGAAAATTGGTTACCTTAAAAATCTTCAGTTATCACTTATAATAGATATTCCATTGGTACACACTGGGAATCCTTGCTGTGTTTTTATGTGTATTGGTTTGATTCAATATATAAGAAACTATTTCAGTAATTTCAGATAAAATATATCTAAGATTTACACATTTTCATATATTATTTAACTTATATAAATCTACTATCTGAAGTACTCCTCTTAATCAGGTAAAAAGTCAAGAATTGGATCGTGGTTAGTTATAATGACAATAAAGTCATTCCTTGTGTTCATCATTAAACATAATGAGACAAATAGTTAAATAAAAATAAATCTCTTCTTATTTCATTTTTCTAAACTGCATCTATTCTAAATTTTTCCCCAAATGGTTATAAGCTGTTATGATAAAAGAAAATCCATGTAACATAAGAGGTTTGTTAATTATATTTCTTGTATTATTTTATGTAATATTCTTCTGTAAAAAATTTCATGGAGTTTTGTAAAGAAAAATTTTAAATTGAGGATAATTAAGAGATTCATTCACTTAAACATTTTTTTCTATATTGTTAGTTCTTACTAAGCAATAATGCAATATAATTATTTTACATCTCCAGTTGAAAGAATTACCTATCAACTGAATTAATAATGTTTAACCATATGTGATATTTTTAAATTATTAAATCTGATTTTTTTTTGAATAATTGAAATTTAAGTTTTATGGAGAAAAAGAATTCATTTTTCTTTTTTAAGATTCCTTATGGTTAGTTAACTTTTTTAGCAATTCTAACTTGGACCAAAATTGATGAAGTAAAAAATAGCTGAATACTCAAAATTAGAAATGATTTACTGTGTAATTAGTCATATATAAAAAGCATTTATGTATAAGATGCACTCTTAACTTTCAACTTTTAATTTCTGGAAAAAACATCTTTCATGTATAATACATTCACATTTTGGAATTTGTAGCTGTTAAATTTAAACTAAATTTAATATGTTTAACTTTTTATCCAGTTTGTATTGACTATAAATAAGAACATAATGTTTTGAAGCATAAGTTTACACAACTTTTAGGGTAAAGACAACGTATCAAAACTTTAGCAAAAATAGTTGATATTTAGTTCTTGTGTATAATACTCACCCCTAAATTTTACGCCAACAAATCTGGAAAAATACCGCATCTTATACACAAATAATTATGTTACTTGTTTCTTAACACAAGAATTATAGAATTACTTCATGTGCACAATTTCTCAATCTTTATATTCTAGGCTAAAAATATTGCGAAAGCATTATTATTCAAAGAACATTTAATTTGGTGATAAAGAGAGTGAACAATAAATCAATATAAAAAATATTAGGTGTAAAAAATAAAAATGGAGACTAGTATGTCTGCATTTACTGAATAAATTTACATAGAATTATGCATATCCAAATATACTTGATGGTTTGCAGTTGATTAAGTCACCCAGTAGATTAATTCAAAGTCACTGTTAAGGTTTCAATAAAATTAATTGAAACAGAAATCTTAGCATAAGAGAACTTTTAACAAACACAATATCAATTAAAGTTGGTAGGTGTTTATATCTTCTTGCTTACCAGTGCATTTTTCATTGACATCTAAGTTGTAGCCTTTGCGGCATATACACCGGCCTGTGTTTTCATCACAGCCTTGCTCACACCATCGTGACTCACACATATCTGAATTGTAACTCCGTAGAATTGGATTCTTCACTTCTGCAATAAAAACAAAAACCGTTTTATCAAAAATTTACCGATAAATAACCAAATTATATACACATAAAAAATAATGTAAGTAAAGTTGGTAACCATAGTCAAGGGTGTCCTGAAGGCTTCATTTTCAATAGCTACTACACTGAGGTGTAAAGGGATGCTACTCCTTTTCCTGGATTCCTCCACTTTATCCTTGATCTGTACCTTATAATGCAGAGTGTTAAGCAAGGTGGCATCAAGTACCATTTTTTGAGTCTTTGGTATGACTTGACCTGGGATTGAACTCCAGTCTACCAAACCATTGGTAAACACTCTACCCACTAAACCACTTTACTTTTACATATACACATAAATAAACCTAAATATATACAGATACTGTTTATTTCCATAAATGCACTGACATGATCCTATTCTCTTACTGCAGTGGAACATACCTTTTTCTACTGGCATTTATTTATATTAATCTTTCTTTTCTCACCAGAATTCTTTCAAATATGATTAGAGCTAAAAGATTAATGAATTTTACGCTGACTAATGCAATAGATTTAGACTAGTTAACTTTGTGCACTTGATACTTTTAATGAAATCATTCATAGTTATGTATTTGTTGGTATTAGAGAAGTCTATATATGGCATTTACATGCATTTTTAAGATTTGGTTCCTTGTCAAGATTAGTAAATTTTATATTTCAACATTAGATCAATTAAACATTCTTTTTAATAGATGGTTGTGTTGGAATATAATAGGCTATTTAAATCGATGGAAGTAACAAAGATTTACTCCTACTGAGGTCATCCAAATATAAATTTAGAGAACTACATTCTTTCTCTTTTGCCTTGAATCATTGAAACATGTGCTTCTTAGGTAGAACCAATCATTTAATTCTCTTTTCCCCATCTTCAATCTTCTATCATTCTTTCCTTTTTTTAAAGGGCATATTTCTACTACTAAAAGATTGAAAATACAATCTGCTTTGTGATGTTTATATAATTGACAAGTGTACTTTGTTTTCTGACACACATTTACATGTATGTTTTTTTATTATACCTGCCTTCTACATTCATTTTAATAATCATATCACATTTCTCTCTAATTATTAAATTCCCCTGAGTGTGAAAATTCATATACTGTTATATATTTCTTTCATACTGAGTTTACTGAATTATACCTTGAAAAATCAGCTTCTAAAAACCATTTACTTATAAATGATCACAAAGGTTTTTGATGATTGGTCAATATAAACTCACTCTATGGATGCCTCACATGGAATAATGGTTAGCAAGCAAAGTTAGCAGACTATTATGAGTAAGTTTGATTTTCACCAGATGCCTCATAATTTTGGCCTTTTACTAAACTATGATAAGTTTGGTCACTTCCATGATCATCCCATCTTGATGTAAGGATTAGCAAGTTTGTCTTGTAGGCCAATTGTTCAAGAATTTTGAGTTTAATCTTCACTGTGGCAAAATCTAAATTATGTTTAGTTAGTGGTACCTCATATGTAGTGATAGATAACAAGTTAGTCTAGCAGACCATTGCTTGTGAATTTCATTCTCACGAATATCCCATAATTCTTGCCTTGTGCTAAACCAAGGAAAACTTAATAAATGTTTATTTGATTTCATTCAGTTCTACTTTACTTACAGGAATATACATATATAAGAAGTCAATGCAAGTAGAATAATACCAAACATCTTTTGGGAAAGATTTTCATGTTCAATGAGAGGAATAATTTGACAGACTTTCATTATAGCCTTCAAATAATCTCAATATCAAAGAGTTTATTAAGATGACTTTTTATATTGCCACATGTCCTAGACATAAAATTGTTACCAGAGATTAATAAAATTAGAAGTTTCCCCTCAAATAAAAACAATCATCTGTAATTATGTTGCCATATTTGAATGTTTTTTATAAAAACATGAACCAATTTCTAAAACTTATCTCAGTATATTCTAATCAAGGTAAAAGCCAGTGAAAAGCATGAAAAGAATTTAACTTACCAAACCAAGTAACTTTTAAGGGTAGCTCAAATATTTTCAGGTCACCAGTTTTATTCATACTGAAGAAGATTGCTGAATCGTTCAGAAGGAAGTTTTTGGGAGTTGATACTGTGACAATAACTTCTGTTTCCGTGATTTCATTTCCATAGCTATACACACCAACAGTGAGACTGAGTAGACACATACAAGACATTATGGCCAGGTACATACTGAAAAAGTAAAATGAAAAAATAAATTAAATTAGGAAAGGCTTTAAAATATGTCACCAAGCATTATAACATACATACTTACATACATAATATTTTTATGATATGTACCTGCTGCAATCCCTTCCCCACAAAAAAACAACAGTTGAACAACTAAGAAAGCCTTTATCAGTTGATGACTCAAGGGTTTTAGGATCTAAGCATCATTACTGCTTACCCTGAGCAGTATCTTACAATACTACTAGACTTTGTTGGTTTTCAGTCACATAGTGAGAATATCAGATGAAGGTGCAGTCTTTTTATATAATCCTTTGTTGTATTGGGCTTTCTAGCAAGAAAGTGTTATTTAATGGTATAAATTAAATTGAATGACTTGATGGCATGTCAATACACTGAATGAGGATAGAATTTCTGTGGAGTTCATCAAAATCAAATAAGTTCCTCAAAATAGTTGATTAAAAATGAAAAAATATCATAAGTCATTCAAAATAAAAACAAAAATCACCAGCATGAAACATAGAATGCTTTTTCATTATTGCAGAAAAAATGCCCATGCTCCACATATGGAAATGATCTCCATCCAAGTGTTATCAACCAAACAACCATCAAAATTAAAGAAAATCAAGAAAATGTTTACATCAGTGTGACAGAAGAACCTTGGAAACAAAGAAGCTACTTACATAAACTGTTGCTGATCAACAATAGGAAACATAAAATGCAGCTATTTTTAAATGCTGCATATTGATCTTTGACAAAGCCTTTAATTAGGGATTTCTAAAATAGGATGTTATAGCTGGGTAAACAGGAGAATAGTGGAAGCAGGTCATGTGGGTTGACAGCCAGAATGATTATCGGGTGGCCAGGCATTATGAAATTTTACATAAACAGGTACCCACAGACAGAATGGTCAGTCAGGCACTCGAGCAATCAGAAAGGCAGTCAAGTCAGAGCAGAAGCTGCTCTGGGTGCCACCTGCGGGGTGAGGCAGTAGACCCCAAAGGAGAAGCAGAAGAAACACAAAGTGAGGCTCTGAATATGGTCAATATAGCAGTCGTCCATCAGTCTGTGTTTGTGTCCTTCATCTCCGTCTCTCTCTCACACTTACAGTCAATTACACACCCTTTGGGAAGTAATAAAGAGTGAGTTATATTTTCATAAAGAAATGTGTTACGGTCTCATCCGTCATTCCTTCATCATGGCTATACAACATAACTTGTAACTTGGTGCATTGTGACCTGCTGTTTTTTTTTTAAAGAAAAAAGACATAGAATGATTTTGAACCCGAGGTTAAAACCTGGACAAAGGTAGCAGCCAATGAAGGAAGAGAAAGTAAAAAAGGAGAGATGGAGGAAAAAGTAAAACAAAAATAAAAGAGAAAAAAAAGCCCGAAAATACAACAAAAGAAGAAAAATCATGGAAAAGGTAGAATTCAACACATCATGAAAATCAAAAACAAAGAAGCTGGAAAGTAACTGGAAAAAAGAGAGAAAAAAACAAATATAAAGACAACATCGAAAATGGAAAAAAAAAAAAATTAATGAAAACGAGGAAAAAAGAAGTGAGACAAGATTTAAAAACAGGTACATTGTTCCTTTTAAAAAATTTTGTAGTTTTTTTGTCTTATCTGTCTTATTCTGGGTTTGATTCTGACTGTTACTATATATTAGTTCCACAGGGGTTTTGAAGAGAAAGTGAGAAAAAAAGAAAAAGCAAGAGACGTAGAGATAGTTTGTTGTGTAGAGAATAGGAAAATAATGTTTCTGTGATATGTCAAAAAAGATCACAAGTTTATAATGACAAAATAAGATATTAGAATTTTTTACTGTTTATGAATAGACTTTGATATTAAATAGTAAATGCATGTTTTTACTTGGTGATTTGAAATTTTTATGAATGAAATCTTAGCGTAAGTTGTAAATATGTGTTGTGGAGTAGTAATTTGATATTGAGATTTCTTTTTCTGGCTGTGTTTGATTCTGGGTATCCAGGAGGTTTTAGTGAGACTATGGTATATGGTTATGATAATGTGTCTGTGGATGAATCAGAAAAGTTGTGAAAATCTGACTTATTGTTGATTGTCTCCCTAGAATGGGATTGAAAATTTTTGGGTGTTGGTAAAAGGCCAGACTATTGTTTTAGTTGAAGGCAGAATGCTTTGCACCCATGTGTTGGAAGAAGAGATTATTTGAATTGTTGGATGGGCGTTAAGCTGTATGCGTTCCAAATCTTGATGTCTCGTGGTGTGCACTGGAAGGTTACGGACTCAGGTTTGAATCAAACTTGAGAGAGAAATATTGATGAATAAATGGATAAATAAAGAAGTACACACATTAACTATTAGAAGAGTTGTAGAATGAGAGTCAATGAAGAAGGGAAAAGTTTGTATTGTTTGGGAAAAGAATTCTCAGGAAATTTTATCTCATTTTTGGACGTGAGCAAGAAACTTGTGTTGTGCTGTCTTGGTTGGTATAGGAAAAAGGGAAGAAATGATGGTTGGATATGAACCATGATTATTTTGTTGAGATATTTGTTAAAAAAATGGAAAAGAACATGTGCGAACTTATGTTAGCTTGGATTAACAGAAAATGGAGACATAGAGAGTAATAGAAATAGACATTGGGATTTGGTGATTTAGAAAGAAGATAGAAATTAAGAGAGAAGTATACAGAGAATAAGCAATTAAACAGCGAAAAACAAAAGAGAATATTTATGAAAATTATTTGAGTAAAAAAAAAAAAAGAGAGTAACTGTTTCGACTTTGGAAACAAACAAAGAGAAAAAAGACAAGCGAACAAAGAAAGAAAACAAAACAGTCTAATAAAAGAAAAATTAAAAAAAAAAATTAAAGAAAGAAAAAGAGACAGCAAGACAAGAAATAAATAATGAAAAGAAAAATATATTTGGGAGTTGAAAAGAAGAGGGATACTCAGCATTGAAAAAACAGCATTTTTAGGATTTGAAAAAAGAAATAAAAAGTATAAAAGAGAAAGAGATAGTTGATACACACACAGACCCTGCACCTTTGCATGAGAAAGAAAAAAGAAGAGGAAGAGACATCTTTTTAAAAAATAGAACTGACATAAACCTGAACATTTTTTTCTAAACTTTTTGACATTTTTTTATTTGTAAACTTTTGGTTGGACACTTTGTTTTGACTTGCTGCATTGTGTGCGTATTTTTGAAATTTTTTTCTCCCAACTGCTGAAAAATTAAGAAAGAAAAAATTATTAGAATTTAAGGCTACATTTTTGAATTTTTTTCCCTGATTGACTTCATGAACATTTTTCTCAGTCATTGATGTGGGGATTTTATTTTCAATTTTAATTAAATTTTAATTTTGACTGTAATTTTTTAGGAAGATTAAGTTTCCGTGAGAAAATGAAATAATTTTTTTTGTATATTAAGTCACCTTGCTGTCTTTCATGGGGGTTGAGGTTGATTTTAAGACTCATTAGCAAGGATTTCATCCAAATTGGTTAGGGATATTTTGGAGGTACAGTAAGAAGTAATTCTATTGAAGAATTCACCATCCTGTGATTTTGGAATTGTTCTCCCCAAGAGGAAGGGGTAAGAAGATAGTTTTTCAGAAGGCCTTTGGCAGCCAGAATTTTGAGTTTGGAGTTCCAAATCTATGAAGTGAAGTGAAAAATTGCATGAATCCTACTCCAAGATTTTTTTGAGGTTGTAAAGTGTTTTTTGGGTGGGTATAAATTGTGGATGATTTCTTGTGTCATTTGGTCCTGATTGATGTTTTGGATTCATGTGTGGTTGGTGAAGGGAACAAATGAATTCTAGGAACATGAAATATTAGAAGCAGCAATTGATTAAACAGAAAATCAATTGCTGATAGATCTTTTGGTAGGGTATATTTTGGTTGTTTGTAGCACCCAATAATTTTGCTGTGATTTTTTGTATGGGAAAATGTTAATATAAAAAAAAGCTTAATGTTAAAAGTTTTATTGCTGTGATGGAAAAACTTAGAAGGCAAGAGAACTACTTAGTCTCCAACAAAAGTTGCAATGGTCAAATTAGCACATAAATAGGGAGGAAATGAATCTAGTATGCATGTGAACAAAAAGAAAATTAAATCCACAGTGTTGAATTGAGCAAGTCAGCATACTGTTGTGTTGAACAGCACCATGGCAGACTAGACAATTATGACTGGCTTGGTACATAAAGCAATCAGTATTATTGGTACTCCCAAATGTTTCATTCCCACATCTGGGTGATTCCTCTCCTTGAGTCCGGATATGGTGATAGATAAATGTCCACCATTTGGCATCAAGCTTGCAGTGACTGTATCTTGTTATGGTTGGTCCCCTTGTCTGCCAACTGGATGCTTGTTGGGATCCCAATGTGATGATGAGTACCTTATTGCTTTTATTATATCAGAGTAGTAACTTTGACACACAGAAGTGTTAGTGTTTCATTTGCAGTGGTGAAAATGGTGTCTCATGATCACAATAAAGTATTTGCAGCAGATCATGAAAGCCTTACATGTATGGTTTTAGAACATGGTGTAGAAGCATTCTGTATAAAAAGGCACTTTACATTACAATGAGTGGTTGAGGAGAGCTTTAAAAAGTAGTTTAAAGCTAGAAATAGATGGCTTTATAAAATTACAACCTCAAGATTATGGGAGAATTGCCATTAGTGGAAATGGAAATAGCATTAGAGTTTCAAAAACACATAAAAAAGTAATTGATGAAATAGGCTTCTATCAAGAGCAAATTTTTAACTATGGTGAAATGGAAGAAAACATCAATTCACATCTACATTCATAAGTTTCAAGCAGTTGTTAGGGTTTAAAGTTTGGATAAATCATCTTCCTCTACTGCTATATAGCAATGCAATAGTTCATATGATCAATCCAGGCCAAGTGTACAGACCCCAGCAATCTCCCCCCCCAAAAAAAATATGCTAGTGGTGTTATGGCCATTCAATAAAAAGGCTTAAGTCACAGTTCATTGTTCCTCAGTTGGTTCTACCAATGTTTTATCCCATAAGTGATTTGGTTTAGTTTCTTTTTTAATGGTATATCAACCTTTGTGGGTTGATATAGAAGAGCAGCAGTGACATCCATCAACCTATAGCTGAGGAACTAGGGGGTTCAGACCCTTTCCAAAGCAGCAGTCTGAAAGTGAATGTAACAGTGAGACTGGGACTCAAACTAAATCACTTTAATGCCACAGTCCAGCATTTTAGCCATTACACCATGGAAACTCCCTATCTAAAATGAAAAAGTATCTTGAGACGAATGAGCTGTTATTCAAACCCCTTTTTATTAACAATGTTTCCGTCAATCCCAAATCCCTATTGATGAACATATTAAAATGCTGTTCTTGCCTTCAAATAAGATATCACTTGGTTAAGGTATCATGAAATTTATAGAAGCAATATACACCATACTTACTTTTATAAAGATGCATGCAGCACTTTATACTAACCCATGTTAGATTTATAGAACAGCTTCACAATTGTGAATGCAATTATTGCTGAGACTGGTAACTGCTACTACTAGATTTTTAACTTAATTATTTGCTGGAGGGAAGAAAAAAAAAATTGAAAAGTTTACAAATATCATGAGGTTATATATATCCTGCTTTTTTCTTTATTTTATCATTGTGAGGGACATGAATTATATATTCTAATCACTGCCCCTTTACTATTCCTACATCATATTCTATGTATAAGCCTCTTGCAAACAACAGTGATTTTGAATCTTCTTTGCTAACTTTTTTTGGGTGGGTGGGGACTATGACAGCCTAAAATAATTGTATGAACTTAAAATATGAAATTTTTTGCTAGAAAGAATCAATACCAAATTTCTATCTAAAAAACAAAAAAAACCCCTTTAATTTATTATCAATATAAATTGATTGGTTAGTTTTTGTTTTTTGTTTACTTTTCATCAGCAATGCTACTGAATAAACCAGTTAAACTACCCTTCTCTTTCAGAAGTATGGAAGACCAAAAGAATTATAAATAATTTGATATTTTTCCAATTTGAAATATGTTTTTTAAGATCAATTTATTTCAATATTTTACCAAAAAAGAAATATAAATTTGAAGAAATATACAAAGACAAAGGCTCTCTTGTCCTTGTTTCACAGCTGAAAAAAGAATTGTTTTATATTAATCAGACCATTATTTATTGAAAGGGTGATTATAGCCTAAACAGTAAAACTTGCAAACTTCTATACCATAAGTAACATCCAATGAAAAGCCATATAAAAGAAAAATAATTAAAAATATGTAAAAAAATAAATCTATGATTCTTTTTTAACCAAATCAGTCATTATTTATCCAACATAGTTAAATTTATAAAACAAAATATCAGTGTGAAACAGAAGTAAAATAATTTAAACAAGGATTGTCAATTTCTAAAAAATTTTTAAAAACCCAAACCTGATTCAGATATTATGTCTTCAATATTTACTGATTGCTTCTGTAAAATAATTTGACAAATTTAACTAAAAATTTGCCTAGAAGGGCAATATGCCTTATTACTTTTTCCTATCATTAAAATTCTAAAATAAAAAGTAAGACATTTGCATGAACACAGATCTTTATTTTAAAAAAAGGAAGCAAAATTTCTCTTCAAGGAATTATCTTTTAAAAAATGTAAAAATCATTACATTATTAAACAGTAAAAACTTTCTTTGATTAAAAAAAAAAAAAAAATCAATTAAATTAAGTGGAGTTGGGTGCATTTGACATGAAAAAAATTGCCTTCAAAATCTTGAAGGGAAACGTCTTATATCCTGACTCCAAAATCCACCCTCATTCTTTTTAGTAATGAATTTTTTATTAACATCAAATAATTTTTTTTCTAAATTTCTAACATAAATATTTTTCACTAAAGAAAAAATTCTGTCTGGATATGTTTCTGAAGATATTTTAAATAAAAGAAATTTTAAAATAAAAATAATTTTGTAACATCAGAATTTGTTGGGTGGGTAATCAATTGAAAGTAAGCAGACTAAGAGAAAAAGGTAACAATTGTACATTTAAGAGAATTTTAATCGCTAAACTATTATTTAAATTGATGAAAAAAAAAATTGGAGACTCAGAAGACTAACAGCCAGACTATGGAATAGGCTATCTGGCTGTTTATGAACATTATCAGAAAGGAAATAGATTTTGTTTGTTTTTAAAAATGATCAGGAGGATATGATAAAGGAATCTTGAATGATAAATAACATTTGAACAAAGAAAATACTTCAAGATTGAAATGATCAGACAAGCTGTCTCGTTTAATTCTGAGATTTTTGGAGAAGAATAGGGTAGTTTACTTTGGGAAGAATCTAGTTGGTTAACCTGAAAAATTTGGTTGTTTGATAAATTTGGAAACTCTCCTTGACCAATGCATTTTGAAAATCAGATTTTTTACAAAAAGACAGTTGTGCATGTCCAGATATGTGAGTCAGTCTAAATATAAAGTGAATGGGAGGAATGAGGAAGCTCTAAGACTCTGCTGATGGCAGGTATGGGTGAGAGATAAAAATTAGAATATGTTGGAGTTGAGAGGGTGGTTTCAGTTCTCTGATCACTAAAAAGAGGCTGGATAATTCCCTGTTTTAAAGAAAATTGGGTAATGAGAAACTAACATTAAGAATGAGCAAATAATATACCTAGCCAAATGCCCATGCTGATTAGACACTGGAATCAATATAAGCTGGAGTTTTTAACATCTCAAACAAAGGGCCAAAAGAAAATCTGAAGAGAATCCAAAGAGAAGTCAGTTGAGAGAGCAGTCAACCATGTTGGTTCACCACCACTTCTGAACTAAGACCTTATGCCAGATTTTGAACACTAAAGACTTGACTTACCTCTAGACCATTTACAATTATATTGCATATTTCAATGTCAGTCAACTAGAACTGAATGGGAAGGGTTTAAACTGCTTTATACAACAAAGGATATACACAAAATATCTCATTACATTTCTATCCCATGGTAACTTTTTTGTTTTTTTTTGTTGGAGGATTATTTCAATGTAATTGCAGGCTTTTGATCTGTTTATCACTTTAGTGACTTCATTGAGTGGCTTTCTCACCTTCTGTGATCAAAGCACAATGTGGGAAGAGAGGTGGGTGGTCATAAAGAACACTGATATAGTAAAACTAAGCAGAACCTTGCTTAACAACATGATTCCAGTGGTGGCCTCTCATCAAAGGTTTGCATTGACTGGTTGCCATGACCAATTTTGACCCTAGTCATTTGCATCATAATTTAAATTTAAGATAATTCCTTGAGTCATTAGAGCCTCTACAGAAGAAGAATTGGAAAGAAAGAACTTCCAATCACAAAGTGTTTCAAAAAAATTTCTCGAAAAAAGAAGATCAACTACCTAGGATTCCATATTTTTATGGCATTTCAAGTCTTAAATTAGACATGCTAATTAGAGAATGTATGTTTTTTTATTTTTAGACAAAAATTTAGAGTTATGTTCTTTTTAGTTAAAAAAAAAAAGAAAAAATTAAGAATAGGTTTGAATTTGAATTATAATTTGAATTATGAAAGAAAACTTTCTCCTAAATTGCATAACACATACACTCCTTTATGTCATTTCAATTATACATATATACATCCAATACTTGTCCATGCACTTCAAAAAAATCTATTTTGACAATTAAAATTTTAAATGGATTTGTTTTATTCAATATTTTCTTTGCTTTTGACTCAAATCTGGGTGATATTTCTCCTTAAAATACTTTGAAGCATTGTTTACAGGCCACAAGATCACCCATCTTATTTAAATAATTTGCATTCACTTGTTCATCATTAGAAAAGTCTGATGTATTCAGTTTTTTAATTGATAAAATGTTTATGCCTTTTAATGATAGAAATACTCATAAAATCTTGAGTCATTGGTAGTGATATTAATGTTTCTACCTTTTAAAATAGCCATCGTGTGAAGAAAAAGCATTTTCAGTAACTTACAGTCTAGCGAATGAAAAATTTTAAACCTTAGAAAATCAATCAGTGTACTGCCTCTTTGGTGCTTTAGAATTTTTAGGGGCTCTTTAAAAAGATGAATAATCAGTGTTTAATTCAAATTTAGTCTCTCCTCTTATTTGACTTTTGTCTAATAAAAGAAACCTAAATATTTTCTTTTTGTTTGAGTAATTTTCATTTTATAGGCCATTGATCTTATATACTGGTCCATAAATAAAAACAAACAACAAAAGTTTGCATTTTATTTTATATCTGGTTTTCCCTTCATAGAAGTAACTGAAAAAATACAATAAAAATTTGGTAAAAAGAAATCTATTTGAAATATTCGTAAAGAAATTTATGTTGAAATAGTGCTACCCCATCAAAAAGTTATTCAGAAAAAGAAAAAATATATATACTTGAGTGTAATAGATCCATCCAGTTCTAAATCCAAGTCCTTGTGTGTATTTGTGATGTATTAGGACTCTGAGTGTGTTAAGTGGATTTTCTTTCCAATTATTATTTTTGATGATTGAGGAATCCACAATGAAAGATAAGAAAACACAGGCAAAAAATACAGCAAACTGTTCAATATTTATATTGAATATTGAAAGGTATGATATATCCTCTTGTGGAGAGAATTCAAGAAAGTTCCATTGTTGTTGGTGTCTTGTAGTTTGCTGCCTGGTTCCATTCTTACCCAAACTTTTTAAGGAAGTAAGGAGGAAAGTTTAAATTATGTGGTGGCATATCCAAACTTTTCTGCAAGTGATTCTTGAAGAAGATTGTAAAGGTACTGATTAAAAATAGCTGTGGTCTTCTGCAAATATACAGAGGTGTAAATGTGTGTGGGTGTGAGAGTGCTGTTTCTGGCCTGGCCTGTTTATTAGAGTTTGGCCATTCAGAGTAATCTCCAGTTGACAACTGTACTTATTACTTTTCTTTATGTCAAACATAATTTTTGGTAAAATTAAGATTCAAATGAGTTTGAAGTTTTCTGTTTCAAACTAAGATAAAGTTTAAATTTTGTATTTTTATTGCATCATATGTGATGCTTGATGGTAGATTTAGAGTATATCCTATGAAATGTTTCCAGCATTTCAAAGTTGAGAGTGTGGTTTTGTTTGTTTTTTACTTCCTTTGAATTACTACTTAATATAGCTTGTTTGTTTAGCTGATGTCTGATGTGTTCCTGCCAAAAAATGTTAGTTGACCCTGTTTTAATATTTTTCCAGAAACACACAAACAAAACTATCATTTATTAATACAGATGAAGAGAAAATTATTACATACTGCTAATTTATCTTCATCAGTATGCTGATAATTCTATGATGTAGAACTTCAGAGTAGATAGAATTAAATTTTGGACATGATGAAAATTCATCTCATTACATAAATCAATAATGACATGACACAATAGTTGGAACCTGTCACAGTGTATTCCAAGAGAAAGGTATTTGATGCTATATTGGTTGACTTCATAAAGTTATCATGTCTCTGACAAAGTCACAAACCTATGTCTGTGATCTGATTTTGGTCTTGCAGTGACCACTTCTCTTGTTGTCTTGCAGTGAACACTTCATTAATTTTGGATCATATATGAATAGGTCAAAAGATTAATATCTCAGTGGCTAATTTACTACTGTTGGGCATTATTCAGTAGTGATGTGACTAAATCTAGTGACTCTTTATTGATCTTCTAAAGTAAGAATCATTCTTACTTGAGAGCAGATATGATGTTAAGTATTTAAGCCTTAACCAATTACTGACTACCTTTCATTATGGTCCTCTACACAAATAATGTCATTAAATGAAACACTAACATCATTAGTTTAGATGATAAATATAATAATGCTGCTCACATTTAGAAGTATGATTATTTCATACAAAGTTGAATTTTATAAAATAGATAAATACAGCTTAAATCTTAATCTTATATTTCAATTAGTTTAGAATTGAAGGTTTTCTTTCTCCCATGTAAGTTTTAATTCATAAAGTTTACCAACACCTTACTAGGAATGAAATTGCAGGTGTTCTGCTTAATACTTTACTGATCAATATGAGCAATGACATAAAGTATGAAAGGAACTGCATGAATGATTAAAAAATATCAAGTTGGCCTCTGTGTGTGTATGTTTTGGTTTCAGTTCCTAGGTTTAATGGCATATAAACCTTCATGGGTTATTTTATGCCAAATCATCCTTGTAGAAGGGCATTACTATTTAACCCATAGCTGAGTGGATAAGGGAATTCATACTTTTCCCTATTGGCATTTGTCTTAAAGTGAATATAATAGTGTAATTGGAGTTTGAACTTGCTTACTTTAATGTTGCTGTCCAGCATATAAGCCAAAGGTACTCCCCCCAAATTTGTGTATGTATTTTATTATTAACAAAATTTACATTTTAGTATTCTTTCTATGTACGTTGATATTTCTAAGTATATAAGTTACTAAATGTATTTCTATTTACAGAGATTTGTGATTATTCTATGTATTCCTGGGTATGTTAACATATAAACATGCACATGCATTTATATACATCACTCTTTCTCTCTTATTTCAGTTTCATACTTCATGTTCTTCCGACTCAATATCTTTGTCAACTTCTTTATTTCGTAATCATTTCATTATATTCCTTCTTACTTGCATCAATTTTTGACTTTTCCTTTAGCCAAAAAACAATTTCAATTTACTTTTCACCATTCACATTGTCCTATCCTGTCCATTGGAGGGTCTTCTGTCATGTCCTTTTAATCAGAAAAAGTAATTATTTCTTTTTCTGTTTTCTTCTGCAAATGCATTTCAGACAACATATTTATTATCAATATGAGCAATCTCATTTACTTACTGACTTAACATTTTCCTCTATCTTGGGTTATATTTTATTGTCTTAATTATCTACTGACCAAAAACATTTTGGTGACATCCTTGTCAGAATTCTCTCAAGTTCTCTTGTTTTAATCATCATTTTTTATCCCAACCAGCAAATAAAATGAAGAATGTATTTTCTTTTTATGATCTCAGCTACAACAAAGGCAGTTGTGTTTATCATCTATCTTTTAGTATTCTTTGGCTTCATCTAATATTTGACTTGAAGCCATGTTAGTACTACTGTATGTTTACTCTGCTTGACCACAAAAAAAAAAAACTTTGAGAAAATGTGAGATAGGAACAATACAAGTATGCTGTGTGTTGTTTTAAACAAATCCTGGAAGCAGCACCCTACAAAACTGCAGTTGTACAGTCATTTAGCTCCCATCTGGCAAACCATCCAAGAAAGGTAAGCTAGATATGCTGAATAAGTAAGGATAAACTTATCAGTAACGTTTTCTAATGGACTCCTCTGCTCAAGCACACCAGTGTTGACTAACCAGCAAAAGCTTACATTCTTTAGCTCTTTGCAGACACTAGACGCCGTCTAGAGGACTTATCAAGCATGATGGCCAATTAGGACAGATAGTGAGAGAGAGTCAAAGGAATCTGTGCTGTCTGAATACCTTAATGATGATGAGGCATATTGAAATATGAATTAACATTGACATTGTTATACTAGTTGTTATGTAAACCTCAGAAAATTTATTTATTTCAGATTTAGTGCAATGGAATTGGGCAGTGTTGGTTTTAGTAAAAGAGGGAATATCTTGTAAAGGTCGTAAGCATTAGTTCCTGCTTGATGATTTATAATTTTCTTTTAATAACTTTGGAAGTTATATATCATTTTGTTGCTTACTACTCTTGTTGTCAGTTGCTCATGTATCAATGGAAAGTTCAAATATTACACAACTAAATTTAATTTCTTTTTTCTTCTGGGCCATCAAGATAGCAGCTGCATTGCCTCAATGTTCAGCAACAATTGCTGGTGCTGAAAAGCGGATATGGGTAATCTGACATCTGGTTTCTCGAATGAAAACACCGACTTCATCACTATATGCCAGTTATGTCAAATGGAACGGGCTTAAAAATAAAACAATCTGAGAAACCAATTTATTTTATTTATGTGGTTGCCTCAGCTTAGTTGGTAGCCAAATGTAAGGTGATGGATGATATCAGTAGGTATGAAGGTACAAAACTGTTCTGTTACAACTAAAAACGAACATTGTTATTTCATCAGGTCACTTTCTATTACTACTATCAAGTTTCAAAGGCTCAAGGAAGGCCAGTAAGTTTGCACTAATCAGGGCCTACCTAATGGTTTCATTGAGACTGGTGTGGCAGTCAAAGTAACCAGGAAGGGGAGGAATCATCTGATTCATATAAGTAGTTAAAAAAACAAAGTTATCTAAAATTAAGAACTAGTCTACATTGTCAAGACCTGAGTTGCAACTAGCTAGTAAAACAACATCTTATTGCTGCTGTTGATGTGATAAGTATTGTTTCCATCTAATCATCTGAAATCATTGGATATATATTATACTGAATATCTTTGAATTTTTTTGATGGTATCTTCAAATAATATATTTTTGATAAATTTTTCAGCATTAAGACCAAAATTTGTTGAAACAGTTGCTTCAAATAATGTTGGATATTGACTGGAAGATCCCTTTGACATAACACATAAATTGTGTGGGTGCATATCAGGATATGGACCTATTTCCTAAAGTAAACAAAACACAGGTGTTTCTTCAACAGAAGTACTGCATGAGTTACATGGATGGCATGCTGGTGGGAGGTTTGACTATGAGGATTGCATGGATGTCCAGAAAATTATATATACCAGGGAAGATTTTGACCCAGGGAAAACAAAGAAGACCAGCAGAAGAGTTACAAGATGTTATGCTGCTCTGGGTGCTAGCCTTGTGTCAGACTTCCCAGGATTTAGAAGTAGAGAAAAGCCTCAGCTGTACAAGATTCATGAAAGTAGAGAAGCAAAGAGAAACTCAGATGATTCAATGCCTTGAGCTGTACCAGTTTTGCGAAAGCAGAACAAAGAAGCAGTTCACTGAAGATTTGCATCTCACACCTGTGTGTGCATCTCAGCCATATTTCATCCTCTCTCACTCTACCCATACATACATTTTGGTTAATAAAAGGAAAAGAAAAGAAACATTGTATTTTTGTACATCAGTGTTGTTGTCTTTCTCTGCTATACAGCAATAACAATTTTTTTTTGGAATTTTTAGAATTATAACTATATTATAGTCCTATATAACTTCTTATACAAGAGGGAAACTAATGAAAAGTATAAGTAAGAAATAAAACTTTTCTGAATTTTCAACATCTATACCACTCTTTCTCATCAATAAATGATAAAAGATTGACTTATTGATCATTTAATACTGTCTTTTATTGTTTATTTTAGATTCATTTGAGTATTTATGCTTAGTAGGTTTGAAAAATGAGAGCTACGTTTTTTAGTTAAAAAAGGACAGCACTACAAATGCATAGTCATAATTTGATGGTGTTGTTTCTAAAAATGACCTTACTTTTTATGGTTAGCTACCGTTTTTGCTGTCCTGTAATTGCTCATTTTTTGAAAAAAAGATCAATTTATGATCATGGCTGATCGCAAAATTTAGTTAATAAAGGTTGTAGAAACTCATCAATTTTCTGGTAGGCTGAGCAATTTATGTCAGCCACCTGAAATAAACTATTTTTATGAGAAAACTTTTCCAATTTATTGCCAAAATTCAAATGAACAGATAAACTTTATCGATAATACACTTTAGTAAATCTGATAATTAAGGTGACATAAAAAAAATGAAACCCTAAAATCTTTTGCTTGATATTCATAAATTTATCCCATCACTTTTGTCCTTTCACTATGAAGGGAAACTAAACACATTGAGAGCTTTTGTTTTCACTGTTGGAAAGAAACTCCAACAAAAGACATTCTAATTGAATGCACCTATTCCATTATACATAATGAACATCATGAAAATGGTTTCATCATAACATTAAGAAACTCATTAAGGATGATGAATTCGTTAATCTAATGAGTGACTTGGAATTATGTGCTCGGACATCATTTGTTGATGTCGTGAACAACTCGTAATTGCCAGGCTGAAAACTACGAATAGTTAGTGGAAAAGCTGTTGAAAAGTCTACAGGACAATATGAGTATTAAGGATCATTTTTTACATAGCTATCTTGATAAATTTCTTGATAATTGTAGCAATGTGAGTGATGAGCAAGGAGAATGATTCCATCAAAATATCAAAACAATGGAAGAGTGCTATTAGGGATGGTGGGACAAATGAATGATAGCTGACTACTGCTGGAGTATCAAAAGGGACTTAAATAACATTGAACATGACAGACAATCAAGAAAGAGAATATTTTTAACTTAGTTCTTATGTTGACAAAGGTTTTGTTTCTGCTGCTAGTTAATTAAATGATTTAATGAAAATACTTGTTGGTCTTTGTATATTCAATCGTGTTATTTTTAAAGACTTAGGGTCTGATTGTTATGGCAAAAATATAATTTCTCAATCAGCAGACCAATATTTGTTGGTTTAGATACAAAATGAGAGGTTTCTATGATTCTACTTTGAAAAATATTGCCATCGTTCAATATCATACATACAGAAAACAAAGTAAAAAAAAATTTTATATCCTAAAATGAGGCATTTCCATATACCAAAAACAGTAGCTGACTAAGGAATAGTACGGTCATTTTCAGATTCAATGCCCTCAAATTAGCTAAAAAAGATGTTTGATGCCTTGACACCATTTCAAAAAATTTTTTTATTGACCAGTGTAATCTTTGCCTTCTATTGGAAATTTACAGTGAATTTACACTGAATGGTGCCAAACAGTTTTTATTGCTATAAAAAGATAAATTTACATAGAGATTTACCGATCATATTTTATATATTTTCTTATGAAATTAATATTGAAATTTCATGGAGTTTTGTAGAGTATTTGTTTTTAAATTTAGGAAAGTAAGACATTTATTGATTTTAACATTTTTGTTTTAATCTAGATTATTAACACCACTTCAAAATTTGTTTTGCATAAACACATAAGGCATAAAAAACAAAAGAAAAAAACAAAAACCCAACAACAATTTAAACAGTGTTTCTAGGTTGAGAAAAACACATTCTACCATTTTGAATAAATTGCAAGACTAGAACCTTCAGAGATTTTACAAAATGTTTAACTTGCTTAAAAGTAGGAAAAACACCTTGAAAACTTGCCATTTTGGCACTGTTAATGCAACTTTAAAAACCTGTTCCATATCAATATTTAAAGTACTAAAAACAACAATTTAAACAATGTTTCTAGGTTGAGAAAAATGCATTCCATGGTTACTAACTGAGCAATAATACTTTCACTCCTAAGTAATAGAACTATGTTATCGTTTCACATCTCCAACTTAAAGAAGTACCCATAAATCTAATTAGTAATGTTTAATTTAATCTATACTATTATTTTTATAAAATGAAAATTTGTTAATTTTTTCTTTCAGAGTTTGAAAATTTTGATTCTTTACAATTTGTTATGACTTTATTGTTTATTACTGGAGATATCTTCCTCATGAGAGCCTTGTTTTTTCCTAAGTAACAAAATTATTTTATGTTAAAACCTCCCGAGTCTAGATAGTATACATATCAAATTAAACCATTTGGTTGTTTCTTCCTAATTATTAATAGAGATAAAAAAATATTTGGTGTACTTACTGTTTTGATCCCGGGGACGGCTTCCTGCCTACCGTTCCACTACTCCCTGGTCCTTGTCCTGGTTGTTCATCTTTAGGACTCTCTGCACTCTTCCCTTCTTTGAGAGTGTGATATTTTTGGGGAACTTGAGGTGGCGCCACACCCAAGAGGGTTTTGCTGCGTTTGGGGGTAGACTGATTAGACTGTGAGCGTCCATTGGTTTCATCTCCCGAGTCGGGCGTCATCGGACTCCCAAGCTTTCCCGGGGATGCAGCCCTTGGAGAGACAGGGCGGAAAGTGGCCAAACGTGGCTGACCAGGCGCTGTCACACTCGCTGAAAACCAGGCTGCCTTGGAATCAGCAGAAGACGTAATAGATGAAGCCGGTTGCACCTCCTCGAGGTTGGGCATAGGGAAAATTTGTGAGGCTTCTTCGAGACAAGGGTCTACCTCCGCTGAGGTATCAGTGGTCCCTAGAAACACTTTTTGAGCATCATTCTCAAAGATACACTCACTCCCACTTCGGAAAGCGGATGACTGGCCGTTGTCAGAGACAGCTGTTAAATCATCGGCCAGAGGGATGTTTCCTTGGGGGCTAAAGCTCGGTGTTTCTATAGGAGAGGTCTTCACTAAGACATTGACAAAGGCGTCGCTCGCCTCTTGAGCCGCACCAGCTTTGAACTGTTGCTTGGCAGCATCTTTGCTGTGAATCTCGGCAGCAGTTACAAGAATTCTACTTTCATCACTAGCTGCAGACTGAAAATCTTGAAATTCGCTTTGGGAAGGTGAGGGAACATTTATTAGTTTAGGTTCACTTTTGCCCTGGCTTCCCTGATATTTTCGGAAATCTTTGGATCTAAATGATAGTGATGTTTTCATAGGACTACTTGCAGATGGATCAATTATAGAATTCTTTGAACTGCCTTCAGATAGTTCAGATTGTTCAACACCTTCATCTCCGTTTCCTTTCCTCTCTGGCCAGGCAAGATCGACACGCACTGGCAAAGTGGCATATTCACTCTTCATAAATTCAGTCTCTTCCTCATCTCTTTCTCCACCGCTGTCATCAGATAAGTCTCTTGTTGCTTCAAAAGCACCAGACTTTTTCAGTTCCTCCTGAAAGAAAAGAAAATATAAACTTAAAGAAATATATAGTTTGACTTTGACTGCGAGGAAGAAATAGTTTTTTCTTTTTAAATATTAGCTCTTTCCTATAAGCCCCTGAAGAAATCGACTAGCAATAATCTTTATCATCATAAGATATAAGAATTTTTATTCAGACTGGCAACTTGAGAATTGCTTGGATATCATAGATTACTGAAAGTGAATCTTCAGTACTATTTTGAAGATATCAATACTGATGACATTGAAAAATAAAACCTTTGTTAATATTAAAATTGATTATATCTAAGTTCTAAAATCAGAGTTTTCACCACTTCACTTTCAACAAAACTTGAATATTCAAATGATATGTAAAGAACATGTGTTTATTTTTCACATTAATTTTGAAAAATACATATTTTGGGTTTCTGTTATGTAAAACTGATCAAAGCGATATTTTGCCGGATAAATCAATATGATTCAGAAAGCATAAGAAAGCCAAAAGTATCATGGTCATGGTTAATTATATGCATTGTAGTAAAGAAACAGCTTTGAGAAGTATGATCCAAGAAAAACATAAAAATCCATATTATTATGAATTAAAAAGTGTGATTGATTGATTTTAATGACATGACAACCCATTTAGGATTATTTCATGCCTATGGGTTACAAAATTGCATTTATATTTTCATTTTTTGCGTAGTTGTTTCTTTAGGTGCTTATATCTTTGTTTGAATTATTATTATTATTATTATTATTATTATTATTATTATTATTATGAACTCTTCCTGTAAGCACCAGTTCCTACTAGATCATTAAGGTTAAGCAGCAATGAACCTGCTCAGAACTTAGATAAGTGACTACTACAGGGTAATAGGCACAGTAAGTGACCTTGTGCCAGGCTAAGCAAATCTTAGTAAATAATGTATTTGCTGAAATTGATCTCATAAGTTGTCAGAGGGTCTTGTCTCTTGATGCTGGAGAGCACCTGTTGATAATTGTTTCCTCATGGATGATGAAAGAAATTGATGAACATATATTTGTAGTTTCAATTCTCCTTTAGATGATGATTTAATCTTGGAGCTGATCTTTATAAGTGGGTTAATCTTCATTTTAGGAGAAGGAGAAAACTCTTTATCAGAGGGATCCGAAATGTTGGCCTCAAAATTTAACCATGTCATTTTGTGTCTGGGCCCCAAGTGACCTTTAGCATCTAACAAAATCTCCAACTCTGTGTCTCTTGTCACATGACAATTTTTCAACAAATCCATATTCAGCCTTTCATTTCTTTTATCATTCTCAGTTCTTATCCTGGGAAATAGCTGGTCAATCAAAATTTCCATTTTCTTTGAAGGTGTTGACATCAGGGTCATATCTGTTATAAAATTCTATACTTAAATTGACCCATTTCATCACACATCGTTTCATAAAAAAACTGTAAATGGTTATCATATTAAGCTTTTCGTAGTCAGAATTCCTTGAGTGCAAAATATTCTGCTTACAGTATATGGTAAAATTGTACTCAGCCCAAAATCAGGCTAAGGATGTGTAATAAAATAGTGCTCAGTCTGAAATATTGGGCATATAGGTTCAGAGAGTTAAAAGTTTTGTTATTTCAATAAAATGTTCTAAAATTGACTATCTACTATTTGATAAAGCACTTAAGAATTTTTATTTTCTTTCTCATTAAAAATGTTTAAACTAGATAGCTGATAATATTCTTATCAACAGTCTTGAAATAACAGATGACATAAAGAGAATGGTAGACAATTTAGAAAGAGAAGACGAGGGTAAAAGACTTTAAAGTTGACCAATCAAAATTCCATAAAATGTCAGTGGTGTAAAAAATGTCTCTCTTTAAGAAATGACAAAAAAATTTCATAATACATCCACAGTAATAACAGTAGTAAAAATAAATAGCACCACCTTCCTTCTTAGTTGAGTTGTAGAAGGTCAGTATACGATCAACATGTCTGAGACATTCAACCAAGTTACTCCATCTATTACAGACATAATAAGCATATAAGTAGTTGTATCATTCTAACATTCCATAGATTCTAGTAGCATGAACTTTTGAATACATTTTGTTGAGCAAGGAATCCAGAAGCCATTTATTATTTTTAATTCTATACTAAGAAAAAAGCTAACAGATTTAAATAAATAAATCATCATCATCATTATCATCATTTTAATTTTACATTAAACAAAAAAGGTAATAGATTTAAATGAGAAAATAGATCTTATCACTATCATCATCATCTTTTTACCCTGCATTAAACAAAAAGGCAATAGATTTAAATAAATCATCATCATCGCCATCATCATCATCATCATCATCATCATCATCATCAACAACAGCAACAACAGCAACAATAACAAAAACATTTTAATTCTATTTTAAACAAAAAAGTTGCATGTTTAAAAAAAAAACAACAAATCATAATATCATTATCATCATCTTTTTAATTCTATATTAAACAAAAAGGTAACAAATTAAAATAAGTAACAGAATGAATATCATCATCATCTAATCCACCTGTACTTTTTGTCTATCAATCATCATGTAACTTTTCAGCCACCAAATTTTAATGTAATTCTAGTGCAATTGAATGATCGATCGATTGATTTTATGGCATGTTCACCCATCTAGAGTTATTTTATGCCTAGAGGTTAGAGAATGGTGTTCATTGTACAGTGTGATATTTACATTCAGATGCAGTTAAGTGTTACACTTAGGACATCTTGTTTTTGTAGAGAAACTTACTCTTCTACAGGAAATAGAGTCAGCATATTCTTTGTCCTGCTGACTGCACTAATTTCCACAAAACCCTGTAAGCATATTAGGTTATAAAGAAAAAGAATTTATAAAATGAAAGAATTACAATACCAAAGCCTTCTAGTGATGAAGAAATGCAAACTCTATCAGAATTTCTTATTACAGCCTTAAGAAGTAGATTCTGTTTTCCTTTGAGAATTTTACTTTTTTCTCTTGAAACAGGAATAAAATACAATATGATAAAATGGAATATTAGAGAATTATAGTGAAACATTTCTCCAGAAAAGATAATTGCAACTATTTTAAAAGCATTGATGAAAAAATAAAATCAGCATATATCCTGAGCTCAAACCAAAGGCATCCATTATACCAAACATAGTCACAGAAAACCTTATATTCAGTCACTCAACTTTAACATTATCCTGGATAAACTAATGAAAATATCTATGTAATATATAAAAATTAATTATCCATATCCTAGGATGTGTCAAGAGTTTTGCAATATTTGCATACATGCTAGTTTCTGAAATAAACTCCTGGGACTTGAGAGAATCAAAGCAGCAAATAGTCTGAACGTTGCTATCTTGGATTATTATTTATTTTCTATGGCTCACTTTTAGTGTTTGCGATGCTTCAGTAAATGAGAGGAGGTGGAAGCTTCAGTGAAGGAGTTTTTGCCTCAAAGGACAAGAACTGGTATCAGCATGAGATGAAAGGACTTGTAGAAAGGTGGCTTCTGATAGTATGACACCATAGCATCTACATTAAATGCTAGACTGTTTTGAAGAATTAAAGTAAATAAGTAACCAAAATATGGTGAAATTTTTGTGTCACCCTAGTGTGTGTATATAGGCGCCTCTGGTGGTGTAATGGTTAGCAAGCTCGACTAGCAAACCTACACGAGTGAGTTCGAGTCTCATTGGGTGCCCCTTTCATATGGCCTTGTGCCACATCTAAGCAAAAAGCTTAGTAAATTACCACCCTAGTGTGTGTGTGTGTATATATATATATATATATATATATATATATACATATACATATATATATATATATATATATATATATATATATATATACATATACATATATATATATATATATATATATATATATATATAAAATCTCTTTTTCCCTCACACACACATGCAAGTATATATCTATGTATAAATGCATAAATACATAATTGTATGCTCCTGTTTAAACACACATACTAATGCATGTCTATATGTTCATAGTAATTCACAATAATCTGTAAAACATATTAACGTGTGCACATGTGAAACTTTATGTATATTACCATATATATATGTGTGTATATGTAGATATGTATATATTAATGTATATAAATAATTGTTTGGTCACATAATTTTATTCAGTGATCACTGATAACTAGTAACTTTTGGTAATTTTTTTGTAAAAGTTTTGTTTTTGTTTTTATTTTTATGTTTAAGAAATATCATTTTTACTAAGAAATTAGAATAAAATGATATGGAGAAAATGAAAATTTGGGTTGAAACTAAAATGTCTAAAATAATTTACTTGGAAATTATCAAAACAAAGAATAAAAATTGTCAAGAACTAAAGTAGTACATGAGTTCAATAGATACAGGTAACCAGCATTCCAACCAATTCTGTATTTTGTTTTGCAATCCAATGGTGAATAATATGAAGATATCTTAATGCAACTTCCAAGCTTTCTGATCGATACTGAATGAACTACTTTTGTCAGGCACATTTGTCAGCCAATGCATAATAATGATTGCAAGCAAGTGAACAGAGTGAAAGAGAAAGATGGATGATGTGAAAGTTGATCGATAACCAGAGGAAATGGGGGGCAGACTTAGGTGTGTAAAGCAGCAGCAGCAGCAGCAGCAGCAGCAGGCAATCATGGTAGTAGCAATTGTAGCAGAAGTGAGAAATGCTACTCAGCTTTGAAAGTAGAAGGATAAGATGACATCTGCTGTTGTCTGCAACAAGCAGTCAGAAATTCTTGAGCTCTGCTCATCATTCAAAATCAAGAGAATATCAAAAGGTTTTCAAAGTCTCAACAAGTACTGAATGAATATGTGTGATTAATATCAAATCTCCCAGTTGAGTTTGTTACAAATAAAAGGTAGGCAGATGTTGAACTGCTTGTAAAACTATAGGCTGTGAAATAGAGAAGCGGTAACTGAATTTTGAGAAAGTAGCTGAACTGAATTGAGTGAGATGATGAAAAATTCCCATGATTATAACATCCACACCTGCTTTTCATACTATTTCAATTGAAGTCAACATAACAGAAATATGATAAACTTTATGGACTTGTTAGTTTTGCATTGAAGAAAAAAACTTGTTTATTTGAAAGTATTTTTTCAAATCAATAACTTCTTTAACTTTAATAATATTAATAGATACATAGAGATTAAGTCTCATAATTACTATACTTTCTGTTTAATATATTAATGGTTTTATAGTTGTCTGAAGTATCTCTTGCATTAAATATGTATAAAACCACAAACCAATTTAGAATGGGAATTTTTGAATTGAAGAAAAAATAAACAACACTGTTTCAAAGAGTCAGTTTGCTCAAAGTTTAGTATAATTAGTCAGATAATTGTTGCTTCAATATAATTGCATTATTATAATAACCTCAATGATTATATGTATTAAGTGAATATTTTTTAACCCTTATATAGCAATAAATCTTGTCTCAACAATTATCCACATATATAAACATAATATGTGTGTGTGCATGTACATATATATATATATATATATATATATATATATATATATATATTATATATATATATATATATATATCATCATCATCATCATTATGTCGCACAATATATATATATATATATATATATATATATATATATATATATATATATATATACACACACACACATACATACCTTTCTCAGGGGTATTAGCTCTATGTGCTAGAGCTGGGAAAGGTATGAAAAGTATGAATCTGACTATTATTTATCCAGCTATGGGTAAATAGTTGGACCATGGCATGGTAACCAGTCAAGAAAAAAAAAAATTGAAATCTGTTATACTCCACTTAAAAAAATTCACCCTGTGTTGCATACTGTTTATGCAGAAGGGTTGGGTAGATACATATATATGCATACATATACATGTATGTGTGTGTGTGTGTGTGTGTGTGTGTGTGTGTGTATACATATATATATAGTGTAACACTTTACTGAGTTCACAGATTCTAATCTTGTACTCTGATCCTACATTCTAGTCAGTGAATGGCACTTTACTCCTGGGAAAATGTTGATGTTAGTTATTTCTATGATTTATCTGGAGAATACACTGAAACATTGATAAAACCCACAAACTTATGGAATAATTTCGAAATGTACAGAAAATATGATTCAAGACAAATAAAATTTTATGAACAAAAATTGTTTTTAAATATTAGATCATCTAAGGTTAACTTTTTTGATAAATAACTATTTTTATCTCTTTGTAATTGTTGATTGTATTTATTTCAAACTTACTTGCACATAATTATGATTTTTATATATTTATAGGGATTTAGTAATTAGTTTATGCCAGAGATGAACAAACATTTAAAAGAACTTTAAATTAAAATGAATACAATGGGTATTTCATACTTTTCTCAAGTAAGAATTTTTGAATTTTATATTTTGTGTCTCAAAGAAATAGAAATAAATTAAACCTTTATTAAGCAACAAGTTAATCCTAAAGAAAAAGGGATTCTAATAAAAATTTATCTTTTATCAAACTTAGAAAAAAAAAACTGAAGCAAAGGCGCCAGATGGTTTCTTGATGAGTTTGAATTGATATAATAGAACTCCAGTTGCCTTGATTTTTACTATGAAATTTTTTTGTTAAACTAAAGAAAAATATTAAAATCATATTTTTCATCTTGATTGGATTAACATCTGAAAATTACTACAATTTTTTTTCACATTTTTAATCGAGTACACATACTGTGTTCAAAAGTATCAAGGCATAAGTTATATTTAATCAAAGTACATCTGAACTTCCCTTTTGATAACATGCACAACAGTGCTGTTGTATTACTTTTAATGTCCACCACATCCTCAGTTCTTACATTTGGGATAAATTTTTGTTTTATGAAACAAGAAAAAATCCCTATGTCTGATGAATATACAAGTTGCTACACATGTACAATTCTATTTTTCAGTCAATACAGCATATCAAAAAATTGGCTTTGATATCATTTCATTATATAAGTTGCTCAGCTATGAGCAAATACTCATTAGAGTTATAGAATTAAAAGCATTTAGAATCAATCTTGATACTTTTTTATCGCACATCTTATAATGACACAAATGGAAAAGAAACAGAGAGGAGGTGAAGATTTTCAAAGATATTTTCTATAAAGGTATTTTTGATTTTTTTTATGAGTCGTTTTCTTTTGGCAAATTTACTGTAAAATTTTAGAATATGTAAAAATAGAAATATTTTTATCTCAATTATAACAGATAAAACTGTTTCCAAATAGTAGATATTAGAAGACAAGTCTCAATTTTTGGAAAAGCATTGAACAATTTAAAATATATTTGTTCATAAAGTATGTTGTTTTAAGAACCACATCAAGTATTTCAAAAAGTGAGTTATTTTGCTTTCATAGATTTGAATGTTACTTGATTTTACTTATTAAACTGATATGTTGCTAGATTAAAAAAGATAATATATTGTTTTAAAGAAAATTTATCAGATGAATAATAAGTCTGAATAATATATAGAATGATAAATGCACTTCATCTAAGAACTTAAAAAAATGATATTATGATTAGATTGATTATGCTCAGACTTTGAATTAAATCTACAAGGTTTTCCATTAACTTGTGTGTGGAAATTTATGTCACTCAAGGAGGATGAAGTTTAGAATACTAATGATTGGTTAAAATGTTTTACCTTCTCCACCAAATCAAATTATATATTTATTCATATATGTGCAAGCTGAAGTACCTGTCTATGTTAAAAGACTTGGATAACAGACAGTGTGACTGAGGGACACATGTCAAAAATTTCTTTTATTTATTTTCTAAATAATGACTATTTAAAAACCTTTGTTATCAACTAAAACATGTACACCAAAGCTATATAACATAATTAGTATACAGGGTGACCCCCAAAAAACAGAACCCATATATTTTTGTAGAAGTAATATGGGTTCTGTTTTTTTTGGGGTCATCCTGTAAAAGACAAATTCATACAATAAAAAAGAGTTTTCTATTTTTTATATTATTTATGAAGTTAATATTGCTCTGCAAAAATTTTCATGAAGTTTTGTAAGAAATATTATCTATAAAATTCAAGCTGAGTTACAGTTAGTTGATTTTCTGGTTTAAAGTTTTGTTTTTTGTCCATATTGTTAATTCTAATGTGGCATTAATGTTCTATACTTATTTTTCAAAGTTTCTATTCTTAGTTATAAAAAAATTTTATGTAATAATTTTTGATTGCTCATAGAAAAAGTTAGCAAATCAACTGTATCGCAATCAGTAAAATTTATTAGCAATCAGATAACATTTGGGACATATGTACTTTGATTTCAGGGTATCCCTTGGCAATTTTCTTCTTTAAATATTATCCTTTTAACCCCTGCCCTCCACATAATTGCTTTGAGCGGAATTTTTTCATTTGTCAGACTCATACGTCATTTGGAAGCTATTACCAATAAAATAATCTTTATTCATATTTTATTGTTATGTGATATGAAAGAAGCTTGGACAACAAAAACAAATTATAAACAATAATGGAATATATAGTCAGTTTCATAAATACTGACAGTTTGGGTAAAACATGAGACAAGTAATATTTGAAATACTTCCAATGCTTGACAAAAGTGTTCACTGATACATCATGTAGAATGTTTAATAGATACTTGTATAATTTACAGTCAGTCAACTTCAGCTGGTTTTCATTCTTAGCACATAATGTTATTGGTTGAAAGAACAGTTGTAGTACTAATATTCAAACTATGTAAGCTATCCAAAGGGAATTTGTAGCACACAAATTGGTTGCACTATTCATTTGTAGTAGTTTGTGATGATCTATCATTAGTATCATAGAAGAATCTTTAATATCAGGATCTTTAATTTTGTTTTTGCATTTTAGAAAACCATGGAACTCTAAAGAATGATTAAAATAGTCAAGAATTATGAACAAAGGAAAAGGTTGAGACCATGTTAGGTTAGATCTATCCTGGTGGTTGTATCAAACTGGACATAACAAATTATCCATTGAGATTAGATTGACATTTTTTTAAGTGATAACTCAGGCTAGAAGTAATAACAGCAAGTCTGATCACCACAGAGCATAAAGTAAATATTTATCCTATAAAAATTAATTGTAACCAAAAATTTTATTTAATATTTAACTTTGGCTTATGTCTTTTATACTCACACAGAAAAATGAGGAGGATTGGAAAGTCCACTATCCTTAATTATAACCAAAAGTTTTAGATTTATGAGGATGATTAGTGATGCTATTTCTTTGTAAACAATATTAAACAGTAGCAATTCTGCATTTACAAAAAAAAAATGACTAGTATCATTTAAACTAAGCTTTATGAATGAAACAAAACATTCATAGAAAATCATCACTATTGAAACACAGCAAATATATTTTAAATTATTAACTTCAGTAGGGTCTAACAAATTAATAAATAAGCAAATTCTTCTCTTCATTTTCATGTCTCAGAAAAATTATATCATCTTGTGTTCATCATCATCTTTAGGTACAAAACCCAATATTATTGATGTATTTAAAAATTATGACTAGCAATGCATGGCAAGCATGACAGTTGTCTCATAATAAAAGCACATATCAGAGGTATTTAAATGGTAAAGCCAGTTTCAAGTACTTTATTTTGATGTATTAATACCACAATAGCAAAAAGAAAGATTTGAATGACTTTGATGAAAGCCGAATTGTTATGATCAAAAGAGTTGGACAGGGAATATTCAAAATGGTTGTAAGGTGCTCAAATTCCGTTATGGTGTCTATTTGCAGCATTGGTCTATGAAGAGAAAGGTCATCAACCACCAATAAAGCTGCAAAGATTTATTGATATGAAAAGTGAACTGTGGCTTTCCTGCCAAGTATAAACCAACAAAAAGACTACTGTAGCATAAAAAGTAGATAACTTTGATCAAAGTAAAGGAAGGAATATGTCACAACATACAATACAATGATCTTTGTTGCATTTAGAGGAATGTTTCTGTAGAGTCCTCATGAAAAAACTTGCCAAAAGTATACTGTGTCAAAATTAGACTTTGAGTCAATTGAAGAAGGTTGTTTGGTTCAATAAGTTCCACTTTCTTCTGAATAAATTTGATGGCAGGTTACAAGTATGTCATCATCTTGGGGAAGCAAGGGTAGCAGGATGCACTAGGAAAACAAGAAAACAATGATTTCACTAACATTCTGCTGGAAAACACTGGATGCTATCATTCATGGGGAAGGTGTTTTATGTACAACCTACCTTAATATTATTGAAGACCAAGTGTATCCTTTCATCTTAACTATCCTCAATGATAGCAATATCATCTTTCAGAGCAACATGTTCTGCTATAATGTATGAATTACACAGGAATATGGAAGATGAAGATTTTACTGTGTTGCTCCGGTTACCAAACTGTCCAGATCTCAGTCCTATTAATTACTCATAGGATGAGCTGGATCAACACATCTTATCAGCAGAACCTCAATAACATAACTTGCAGTAGTTCATCCTAGGATCAGATGCTTTTAGTATTCTTTTCTGATCTGGTAAAACCTGTTTTGCAAGAAGATGGAGGATCAACACTTTATGAGGTTGGTGGGCATAATATTTGTCATATAAGTGTTTGCATATATATATATATATATATATATATATATATATATATATATATATATATATATATATATATATATATATATCATCAAGTCACACTGATAGCACAGAGTTCTCAAACTGTCTGTTTCATCATCTGTTCCTATCATCCATCACTCCTTGCAGGTTCTCTAGACTGCATCCGGTGTTTGTACTGAGCTAATGTACATAAGTCCTTACTGGTCAGCACATCTTGGCATGTCCATGTCTAAGAGCACATAAGAGAACATTACTTACAAGTTCATCATGACTTCTTCAGTAGTGCCCTGTAGATCTTGTTTATCATACTTGGATGGTTTATGAGATGGGAGGTTAGTGGCCATACAGCTGCTATTTTGTGATGTTTTACTTCCAGGATTTATTCAAAACAGAACATAGCATTCTTGCATTGTTCTTATTTAGCCTTTTCTCCATGCATTTTGTTTGCATTCAGGTGGTGCATCCATAGAGTAGTACTGACACTGCTAGAACTTGGAAGAAATCTCATTTTATTTTATCACAGAGATCTGATGTCTATGTAGTCAATAACCTGTCAGTAATTTACACCCTTGCTATGTTGACATGAGTTTCTGCTGAAAAGTTCATAGACTGACCTAGATACTCTCAAGGAATGGGACCAAATGAAGTTTATTTTTCAACATAGTCCCCTTGCAGTCCACACACATTTTCTATCGGTTTTGCAGTGCTTGGATCCCATTGGTTAAAATAGTCATAATGTGATGACAGTAGATATGACATCATATGAACTTTTTGACTTATAAACTTTTAAGTCCACCATTGTATATATATATATATTGTTAAAACATTTTTCATTTTTAAAGTTAAAAAAATACATTTCATTTATAAAACATATTTTAGCTTTCATACTTGAAACGTTCATTTTGAAGATCTTAATTTTTCACAAATATTTTTTAATTCAGATAAAATAAAAACTTTTGGGTAAATTTTTTTCAGGCACCATATATGTATATGTATATATATATGTATATATATATATATAAGTAAAGTAAGTAAAGTTGGCAACCTTAGTTGGGAGTGACCCAAATTTTCCATTTTCAATAGCTACTACACCAAGGTGTAGGGGGGGGGCTCTACTCTGTTCCCTGATTTGCTCAACTTACCCTTGATCCTTACCTTATAATGCTGAGTGCTAAGCAAGGTGGCATCAAGTACCATTTTTTGAGTCTTTGGTATGACTCGACCTGCGATTGAACCCCTTGTCTCCTGGACCATTGACAAACACTATTATATATACATATATATATATCCCATAGATTTATATGAAATTCTATATCCTATACACGAATAATCCATACCCAATGTCTTTGGATGCTGACTGGATATTACTAATATATATATATATATATATAAAATTCAAATATCTATTTACAGATATTCATTCATTTAGAGTTTGTGTAATTATTACTGATAGAATCTGTTCTGTTTTTATCTTCAAGACCAAGTTAATCTAAAAATAATCTTTTATCATTTGACAAAAATACCAACCATAAGACACATCTTACTATCCTTTTTCTTTTGCATTGGTTCATAGAGATGTAGGTGAATACTTCATGTAATTCATTCTTCACCAATGGGCAAGTTATATGTGTAAATTGCTTCTTAAGAAGGAGCAATCACTACTATCATCAATTATTGATGGACGAGTTTAAGTGGAATGCATATAATGGCAGAATATTGAAGAAAATATATTTTTCTCCGGACAGCAGGCTATTCTAGTAAGGAGTTTTCTTTATCATATATAATTCATTTTTTTGATAGTATGAATGAAATCAAAATGAAAGTCTTGAGCAAGTTTTTCATACTTAGAAACCAATTTTAAAGTAAGCATTCAACTGAGGAAGAGATAATAGTTGAAACATGACACAAGAAGAATCTGCATTAGGACATATAAGGGTGGGTTGAAAAGTTTACTGTCTGAAAAGTTTATATGATGATATTATATCTTCTGTTGATGACTTTTTTTTACCATTGGGATCCAGGCACTTCAATGCTAATGGAAGAAGTGTGTGGACTGCAAGGGAAACTATGTTGAAAAATAAACCTCATTTTGTCACATTCCATAAGAATATCTTGGTCAGCCTTTGAACTTTTCAGCCCACTGTCAAAGTGAAGTGATAATAATTAAGTAGCTAATTGATTGAGTTGTAATTAAATGTTGTTATAACAACCAATTGGAAGAAAGTTATTGGATTTTTGACAATTTTGATTACTAAAATCTTTGAAATATGCACCCATTAAAAAATGAACAAGGCCACTGTGACAATTTGATTGATGATCTTGACAAATAAAAATGTTTGTTTTAATTGATAAATAATTGAGAAAGATAAGGAAAAGTTTTTTGCTGCAGTAATAATTATCCTGAAGGTTTTTTTATATTCATTAGAGGAAAATATTGTGAAATAAAAGTTACAGATAAATTATTCAATGATAGTCCAAATTTATCTATTTTTTTGTTTATCCTTTGTTAGTAGAAAGGGTAAAATAAAAACACTTTTAGAAATCTGTTTTTTACTCATAAAAATAACATATACTATAAGTCATCTGATCCAAAAACTACTTGATTTAGCAAAGTCAATAAAAATGATGTTTTCAATATGCTATAGCCGTAAGTTATATATACATTTAAATTATATAGACTCATTATCATACAAAGGTTTTAACTATATTATCAGTTTGTTATAAAGGGTACTGATGATTGAATTTCCTATGAAATATTCAATGATGCTAGCACTATTGACTGCAATTCAATGCAAGTATTAATAATAAAGTTGCATCAAAGACATTGGGATTCATAGGAGTGACTGTCACAGTAATAGAGATGACATCTGATTGAAAAACAAAGTATTTAGGTTAGAGATAAATGAAAATTTGTGAAATAATGGAGCCATTACTGTAAAGTTGTATACTTTGACTGAATAATGAAACCAATACTTTAAAGTGATATACTTTGATTGGATAATGGAGCAATACAGTAAAATGGTATACATTGACTGGATATGGTTAATGAGCAATGTATCAGAGATTAATTCAGATTTTTCATAAGCATTCTCTTGTGAGATTGAATGAAATAGCAACATAAAAGACAATAGTTAAGAAATAGCAAAGTTAAAAAAAAACAATATTAGTTATTATCAACTGGAAGCACTTCATTGTTCAGTTATACTGACAAGAATTGAAGACAGATAAAAGCAGAGAATTCCATTGGTAAGTCAAAACTAGAAGTATAAGAAAAGAAAGATATAGATAAGTTTCACCGTGGTTTATTGTTATACAAGAAACATTGCAACCTTTATATGGTCAATTTTTTTATCCCTTGAATTGGCTCTTTGAAAAACTACCTACAGTGTTAGGAGATGTAATAAGAATAATATATAAGGTTTATTTACTCAATATAGCAATACTTTGATTAACTTGATTGAATTTTATTATTGTTCTGGTTTCTGTGACAAATACAAAAATGTATCTTTTACTTGCCTATGTAGTAGTGGAATAATTTCAATAGTTCATATTAAATCTATGTAATAGCTGTCCTTTAAGCTATACATTAATTTTGAGATGGTCACATTAGCGGATAATTGGGTAACATCACAGTTTCTATGTACCACAGAACTTATGGCAAATCATCACAAGTAAAGAAATTATTTCAAACAATATGGAGAAGTTCATGAGACCTGAACAATTTCATACAAATCCAAATTCATCAAAGACTTCAAAAATATATGGTTGTTGAGGACTTTCAACAATTTCATAAAATCCCTGCCTGCAGAAAATAAACCAAAAAAACTTAACCTAGTCAATATATGGCACCAAATGTCTATGACTATATTGCAGAATGTGACTCATATGATGAAGCTCTAGAAACTCTGAAGGCAAATCAAAGAATAATATTTTTGCTCAGTATCTTTTTATCAATGCTGGATAGAGACTTGACCAATTTCTAGATTACAATTTTACTACTGTTACAGCTGAGCAGTATAAATCTAAATCAATTTGTGATGCCTTCATTCATAGTACTTTGTCAGATAGTATTTAGCAAAGAGAGTTTCAGAATAAAACTCTAGACTTAAATACTGCCTTTCATTAAGCTAGATCTCTTGATGTTGCACAACAAAGCTCTAATGTATACAATCAACATTTATCTGCGCTAGTGCATCAATAATTGCAGCATCTAAGCAATTATCAACACCACTTTCCTTTTCATCATTAAATTTAAAGAAATCATTGGATTTAAAGAAAACTGCAACTGCAGCTAAACCTCAAAAATCTATGTTGATTTTGTAGTAATGATGACCACAAAAGAAATCATAGTTCAACAAGAAGAACTTGTTGTTGGAGGTATAAAAGGCTGGAGACTTTGAAAACCTGTGTTGGTTTTGTGGTAATGATCACCACCAAAGAAGTTGTTTAACTCAAGTCATTGTCCACCAGTAGAAACTTGTTATTGGAGGTATAAAAAGGTTGGGCATTTTGTATAACTATGTTGGTTCTGTTGTAATAATCACCACCAAAGAAGTCTTTGTTCAACTAGAGAAACTTGTTGTTATTGGAGGTATAAAAAGGCAGAACACTTTGAAAACCTGTGTTGGTTTTGTGGGAATGATCACCACCAAAGAAGTTGTTGTTCAACTCAAGTCATTGTCCACCTGGAGAAACTTGTTATAGGAGGTATAAAAAGTTCAAACATTTTGGATAGCTATATTGATTCTGTGGTAATAATCACCACCAAAGAAGTCTTTGTTTAACTAGAGAAACTTATTCTTGAAGGTATAAAATGATTGAACATTTTGAAAAACTATGTTCTATAACATCTGGTGTTATTCCTACTTTAGGTAATAGTGATGATTTTCTTCTAGCAACTGTTAGATCAGAAGCCGCTAGTGCTGCAGGTAATTCCTTATTTCTGAAGATACTTGTAAATCCAACTGACTGATAGTGGCAGCACTGATAAAATATTATGTAATTTGTTTCATTTTGGTTTCTTTGTTTAATGGCAAATCAACCTTCACAGATTATTTAATCCTAAAGCTATACTTCTAGAATAACAGCAGAGATACTCATAGCTGGGGGGGGGGGGATAAGAATGTTCATAATTTTTGCAAAGATATTAGTTCAAAACTTAATGTAATAGGGTAACTGGAGTTTGAACTCACTTATTTGAGGCCACAGCCCAGTACTTTAGCCATTACATCAGGGGGACTCCCTCTGATGTAATTGGAATGGCTTCCTCCTCTCTGTTAACAAGATTTGTTGGGTATTGCTGTGTCTCACTAATTTAAAAAAATAAGAAGTATAAGAAAATTAGATTGAGTGAAAATTAGAAAAATTATGTATTAATATAATTCCTGGAAGTGATCTCCAAAAACTTCATTAGAGAGTATTGTCATAAAAGCCACTATTAATTTTTAGTGCATTAACAGCTATTAAAACTTAACCACTAATTTTATTTGGTAATCTTACTGATTGTCTTTACACTGTTTTTAAGGCTGACTGTCTTTAGATTGTTTTCAAGGCTGATCAACTTTCTATGGTTTTCAAGGTTCATTCTCTTAATGCTATTTTCAAGGCTGATCTTCTTTATAATGTTTTCTAAGCCAATCAACTTTATATTTTTTTCAAAGCTGATTGTCTTTAGACTCTTTACAAGGCTAAGTGCTTTTATAAAGTTTTCAAGGCTGATCAACTTTATACCAATGTCAAACTCTTAAAATTCAATCAAATGTCTTCTGGCATTACTAATGGTGTTCCTTGTTTTCAGTGAAAAATGGACAAGTCCATTTCTAAACTGAATTTTTCTAGATTGTTTTGTATTTTTTGATATTGTTAGACTATGTGGTTGTAGTCAAGTGAAATACGATAGAAATTGTTTAAATTACTATCGTATTTCACTTTTTCTGGAAGCTACAAAATCTGATAATGTGACTTTCAAGAAAAAACACAAATTTTTTCAGTAACATCCATTTATCTTTCAGGTTACCATATTACATCTCATAAAACACAATCAGATTCTGATAGACTTTGTTTTGTTCAAGATTTATCATCTTCTTGGGATAAGAAATCATTGTAAAGAGTTGTTCCTATGTTTGCCTATTATACCAAGTGGATAAGTCAATTTTTTGATAAAAGTAGTGAATTCAGTTATTGTGTTTCCATTGAAGGAGTGTGAAATGAAATCCTTTGAAAATCTAAAAAATATCTCAACTAAGGCTTCTATTGATGAGAAAATTCCATTTACTGTAGATGGTTCACATTTTCCCAGGCAACTTTGAGTCAAGGTGAAGGGAGTGTTGCCTTTTATTCATATGCATTTCAAGAGAATGAATTGTTTCATTCTCTATTTGAGAAAGAAGCATGATCTTTAGCAAAATTAGTCACTGGTGATATTTTCTTATTGGTAGAGATTTTACTCTTATCAGAAATCAATGAAACATAGCTTAAGTGTATCATTGAAAGTCTTCAAGTAAAGTTAAAAATGATGATATATTACATCGAAGGGTTGAGCTCTCTCCTTATAGATACAGCATACACTATAGACTTGGTAAAGAGAATGTTATTGCTAACATATTTACTTCTGTGAATTGTACAACAATAAGTTCTGAAGCATTATACTCTCAACACTCAGCATTATGTCATCTAAGTATCGCACAGATGCATTATTTTGTCCATTCTAATAACTTTGCATACTCAGTAGAAAATATCAAATATGCATGTAATAACTACAGTATTTCTCAAGATATCAAATCAAGATAACCATAAACCTGACCAAGCACTTCAAGTAGCTATCCACAGATTTTAAAGTACCTCTTCCATTCTCCAAGGATTTGTATATGTTAACAGTTATCAACTTTCATTTCCTGTAAGGCATATATTTTCAGCTGTACTAATCAAAAGTTTAAACAGTTTAGTGCCAATATTTAGTATGCTGAGTTATGTTTATTCAGACTGGGGTCTTTCATTGATTTCAAGAGTTAAAACAGTGGCTTTTCTAAAAAAATTGCAACTACTTGAACTACTGTAAAGAATCTTACTGTCAGCAGCCAAGTAGAGATGTACAATGAAATTATCTGGAAGCTTGTTCTATTGACATTAAAAAACAGAATTTTACCTGTTGAGATGTGGGAGTGAGTTCTTCCTGATTCACTTCACTCAATAAGAACATTCTTATGTATTGCTATTAACTGCTCTCTATACAAGCAGCTATTCAACTTTTAACACTGATTTACACCAGTATAATCCATTTTCTCATGGCTAAATTGCCCTGATCTGATTCTCATGATGAAGAGAAATGTCTATCAAAATAAAAATGAGCCATTTATCAATGAGGTAGATCTCAGTGAGTCAAACCTCCAATGTACTCAAGTTAACATACCAGAATGTCATGAAACTTCTGTGTCTTTTAAACAGTTTTTGTTACTGTTAATCGACCTTTGCAGTAGATGCCATCAATACAACAATAGATAGCAAAACCTCAAATTAATGAATTCAATAAGTTTTTTTGGTTGTCTCAGAAGCAGTTCATAGTGATTTTGACAAACCATTTGAATTTGCACTTGCCTCTCAAGCAGTCAGAGCTTCAAATGTACCTCCTGAAATGGAAGAAATTCCACTTCATATATATCAATGTATCAATTAAACAACTCCAATATATTTAGACCTATAATATTCATAAATCTATGGATGTATCAAAAATTAGCAAAGGGCGGATGGGATGAAATAATTTTGATAGTTCATTTGAAAACCCTGTGTAATAATTGTCATTTAAGTGACGTTTGTGTTTAGACATGGTGTCAATGTCAAATGACTGAGCAGTGGTATAGTTTCTTTGCAGCACAGAATTTGTGTTAAATCACCACAGAATGTAATTTTGAACTATTATTAAAATATTAGGGTTGATACTTCACACATTCATACACTGGTAATTGGCATTGAATAAAGGAGGTTAATTTTTAAGAACTTGACTTCTTTAAGCATACTGCCATTTATGAAGTTATATCAGTTGCTAACAAAGTGATCAAGAATGACAGATGGAAAATGTTAGTTATAAAGAATGTTGGTTAATAAAATTCAAACAATTAGTTACTTGGTTGCCTAACAAAGATTTAATTTGATTATTAATATTGAGTGGGCTGAAGAGTTTATATGATGATGTCATATCTGCTGTTGACTTTTTTGACTAAAGGAATCCAAGCATTGCAACACCAATGGAAGATTTGTATGGACTGCAATGTTGAAAAATAAACCTCACTTGATCACATTCCATGTGAGTATCTTGGTCAACTTAAGAACCTTTATGTAATCTGTTTTATACAATGGGGTAAATTATTCAGTATCTTAAGAAACTTAGAAGTGCATTTGTCTTATAGATCTTGATATTATTAGTGTTATACTGATATAAATACCAAGAGTTGATATTTTGGTAAATGTTTGAGTTGATAAATTATATTAAGTAACAAGATTGATTCTGGGTAAGCAAAGTAAATTTTTGCATAAAAGCAGCTATTTTAGTATTTTTTTTACTGTGAATTCAAAGGAATAGAAATTTTATTTGGGTAAAATATCTTGTTACTTTTGATTAAAAGAGACAACTTTGTATTATGTTTTGATGGGCTAATGTTTAACTATAAGATGTTTGCAAAAGCTTTCATAATTTTTTATCAGAAAAAATCTAATTGTAAAAGTTAAATTTATTATTAGATTTAAATTAACAATTATTTAACCATTTACTATTTAAATCTATAAATTACTTAAGGTTTTAATTAATAACCAATAAAAAAATCAAATTACAAGTGATATAAAAAATAAAAAAAAATGATAAATCAATTATTCTCAATAAAAACAAACTTGTAACTTAAATTTATCTTACTAGCAAATTGGTAGAAAAGTAGGATATAGTTTGAAATTTAAATAGCTGCAAATATATATTAGTAAACACTTGGAATGAAACATTTGCTCAAGGTTTACATCAATTTTGAATTAAAGCAAATAATTGCATCAAATTTAGTAAGAGATTTGAACTGTTGAGCTCCACATTATTTACTGCCAAATTTTCACAGTGTTGGAGTTTAAAGAATGAAAAAAAAAAAAACTATTACAATTTTTGAAAATTTCAAAAGAATGACAAACACGCATATACAATTCAAGCAATTTTATATAAGCATAAAGACTTACAAAAAATCCCAAATTTACAATACAGCATAAACATTTACTGAGAAGATATTAACAGTTTTGGCACAAAAGTCAGGGAATGGAGAAAATAGGCTCAAGAGTGAAAATGCATAGTTTTCTTAAAGAATATTTTCTTTTCTAAGAAATACACAAAAAGAAATTTACAATACTATATAAACATTTAATGGGGAATTGGTCATCAGATTTGGCACATTAAATTTTAAGTGGAAAATCAACTCATGAAGCAAAAGAAAATGTCTACCTCATGGAGCTATTATAGAGGTGGGACACAACAAATTCCAATAAAATAGCACCATAAAAGGCACTTATTAAGAAGAATAAATACATTTGATGTTTTGTTTGGAATTGCTAGGTTGGCTATTGCAGTTAATATTTTGTCAATACTGAAATAATACCAAGTTTTTGTCGGAATATGATATTTTCCATCATTAGTTTGCATCCATTTTTATTCCATTTTGTAAAAATTTGTCTTCCCTATCAACTGATGGCAAATCTTCAAAGGCAAAAAGTTCATCTGGGAGTTGCTCTTAAATAAAAAAAATTTATGGTATAAATGGAATTGTCTATGAGTTTGATTGATAAAATATGTTGGTATATCTTAAAAATGCAATTCAATATACAAACTATTTGAATTAATATTTAATTATATTTGAATCTATTTGTCAATAATAATAATTCACACAGAAATTATGATGTTTCTATCATCTTCTATTTTCAAATAAATCAATATGGCAGTACAGTCATGTAAGTGCCAATTTTTTGTATACTTATTTCCCCAGACTCTTTTATCTCACAGAAGGTCTAATTTTCTGATTTTTTTTACTTTTGAGAAATTGATGTAAAAAAGTGAAGTGTTTTATTTTTCAACTGTTAGTTTATTCTATCAAAGAATTTAATATGGAAGCAGTTTATTTAGAAATGAATACTTTCATAACACTTTTAGAAAATAAAATTACAATTACAGGAGTAATACATTAATATATTTAACTAGATTAAAAAGAAATATCTAGTTTTCTATTAAGTTCAATTTTGCTGTTTATATTTTTCTTGGTTAGTTTTAAATCCACCACTAATGTTTCAGGTGATTAATTGTTGTTGATTTTTGAAGTATGGTTATCTTATGATATTGATAGCCATTAGAATTGATAGTGTAGAAAATCTTTTATAATTCTAATTTCTGTTAATATTTTCAGTAAAGGATATATGCCTGAAAAAAAAATGTAACATTTATTTTGTGAATCAATTTTGTAAAATCTAACCTAATGATCAAGTTTTGATTTTCTTTTCTTCCCAAACAAAAGCAAAGTTTAGTATTTTTCAAACAAACAGGTAAAATCCTTTTGGCTTAATTAACCACCTGAAAGTAATAAGTCACATGACTGCATTTTTTGTTTGTGAATTGATATGTAAATTTATATATAACATATGATTATGAAATTAAATTTTGTATTATCTGTTAAAACAATTACATACACATCAAATTTCAGAAATTAAAACTAATTAAGAAAATGTAGAAGTTTATTTTCTGAGGTTAAATTTCATAACTTTTATTATATATATTAATATTACATTCCTACTGAAGGAATTTCAGGCTAAAAGCAAATCAATATCCATGAATATAATCAAGTTGTTATATTTTAAACCGATTTGCAGTATTTTTAGTGACATTGAAAGCTGCAAGGATTTATAAAGCAATGCTACTCAAGTAATAGACTCCATAAATAGAGCACTCACCATGACAAACTCTAGAGGAAATTCTGGATCAACACTCAGAAAAAAAAGGACTACAATTGCTGAGCTGCCAAAAGATGTGTCCATGGATTTTAGTGGTCGAGGACAATATGAAGTGATGGAGGACAGTCATATTAGTTGTCTATCATTTTGTTTTTCAGTCAAATTGGTCCTCAAGTGGATAAAACTTGGCTTATGTTATAACTTGTAAAATGAGCTTTTTCAATGATACTATTAGGAAAGTGTAGATTATGGTTTCTAAAACTATCTTACAACCTGAAATCAGGTGAACCTAACAAGCATGAGTGATTATTGATACAGTCCTGTTTCCAAGAATTTAGTTCTTGTTTTTGGGGAAGCTGCTAATTCCTTTTAATGTCTTTTACAAGCATTGTTATGAGGAACCCATGCTCCCAAGACCATTTTTAACAATCATCATATCAATGAATAAATTACTGCATGCAAAAAGTAATTTCTCTGTTCAATTAAAAAAACCTTACATCTATGTTCAGAAGACATATAGATTTTCTTTCAAACCGGAAAGAAAATTTCGGATTATAATTTAAAATAGAAAAAGATGTCTTTTCTTTAAACAGATGAAAAATTTTGATCAAATTAAAAATAGGAAAAAAAAAATTACTTTTTCCACCATTTTTATTCATCCAGGAACCTAAATTGGTTGGATGATGTCAGCCTTTCTTTAAAAAAAATAACAGATAAGTATGGCTCCCAACCCTACAGACAAAAAAAAAAATAAAATGTAGAGTTCATAGAATAAAGCTGTTTGTCCCCTTCTGTTGACATGAAGGCAAACTCCATTATTTCAACCAAAAACTGCTTTAGCTTTTTTCCAAATTATTTTAAATACGACATGGTAGAAACTGGCAACTAGTGAAAATAATTTTTCCTATGTTATACAATGCTTCAGCTCTAACCGGTAATCCACTTTATCCCTCTACCATGGCATAGACTTCTTGCATACATCTGCACTGAAACATAGATAGGTACAATATACTATAACCAAATGGAGAAAATAAGAATAATCACACATCCATACTTATAATTAAAAAATGGTTGAAAACATATGTACTCACATAAATGTACAAATTGTATAAAAATTATTTGTAAACAAAAATATTACAGAAATAATTGAACAAAACATTCAAATATTTTTTATCAATAAAAAGATAGTAAAAATGTCATAAAAAGTAAACATAGTGTAAGCAGTGAAAGAAATTTGTCCTCATCAATAATATTATATTCAATATTGTAATTATCTTCATATTTATTACCATCATCCTCACATTTGAAAGATGTTTTTATCAGCTTGCTTGCTGTTTTATGGGGACCATCTTAAAGGTTTATTAAAACTTTTTAGGATGCATATTTCTGAAAACAATAATTCAGATAGTATCTATCTAAATTTCTGAGCTGTCATTATTTAGATTATTTATATGATTTGGACTATTATTATACTCACAGCATTTATCTTTTGTAGTAGTCAAAAATCTTAAGGGAATTTTGAAGTGAACCTTTTATTCAATTCACAGGAGAAAACTGTTCTTGTTCTTAGTTATTCCACCCTTGTACTGTCATTTTCTTTCTGTTGAACCCAAGCCCAGAGATTAAACTCAAGACTTCAACATAGATTTCAACAAGAAAATCTTTAGTGCTTTCATCCTCATCCTCTTGTGAGATAATTCAGAGATCATTTTAATAGCCTTAAATCTAATGATCTTTTATCTGATTCTTTTACCAGTGAATGAATGTTTATTTTATTTAAGATAAGACTAGTGGAACATGTGAGAATTGTGGCCAAAGGAGAGACAATGAAGTTAGGAAGTAAAGAGAGTTCATTGATTCCTTTGGAATCAAATCAAAATAATTATAGACAACAACACTGTTTTCACAACAACACTGATCAGAAGACTTAAGTAATGATCATATATGCTATGACACTATAAGCTAATGGGTACACTAATGCATATGGGTATAGTTGTGAGCATAGTAGTATGAGTTGGTGTATATATATATATAAATATATATATATATATATATATATATGTGTGTGTGTGTGTGTGTGTGTGTGTGTGTGTGTGTGTGTGTGAGCATATCTGTATGTGTATGTGCATAGGATTAGTAACTGTACATGTATTTATGCAGAATTAGACATATTTGAGTAGGTATTTATGTGAACATATGTACTGTATATTAATGGGTGGGCAAAGGTGTGTATGTGATATCAAAAGAATAGACAAATTAGAAGGGCTGGTTCAAAACTTGGGAGGTGATAAAATTGAGCTTGAAAGGATTAGTTTTTTAATGTCCATCATAAACATAAATTTTAGGTACTAAGCACTGTTAGAGCTTAAGAGTCCAACCAATTTAAGTATCTTAAAGCTGAGTTGTGTTTGTGTGGGAGTAGAGATGAGTGCTTTATATATATACTGGGTACTGGTTGGGACATAAGCTAATTGGCCCAAGAGGAGGAATTTGAGACACAGACCAGCATTATGCCAGGATGAAAAAAAGCCAGCTGTTTATGCATACAGTGGGTTAAGAGAATTTCACTAGACATCCATATTGTGATACTAAGAACTGCACAAGCTGAATAGTTTAGTAAAGTGTCATTCTACTCTTTATTAAGTAAGATATCTGTGGAACTTGTTTTTGTTTTTTGTTCCTTTGTGAAGCTGTCTAGTGCTATTTTGACCAAAACCTGCTGCAGAAAATCTGTCTTTAGAAAACTAATTACATGGGCTTGTATTATTCTGATAGGTGAAGCATTCTGCTGGAGAAACTGCATG